>OZ018380.1:3000000-3347150 GCA_963969555.1 Polydrusus pterygomalis
AGAATGAATATGCTAAGCTACATCAGATTTACAGTACAGGGTGTTTATTTTTAAGCACTTTTATTTAAATATAAAGGGTTGCGGTTTTCACAGCACTGTGCTACTTCGACGGTAAGTAAGGTTATTCAGATTACATATTTTTTTTTAGCTTAAAACCAATGGTTTAGAAAGTTCTACGTTTTAAGTAAATGTTGCAAAATGAATGGATTGTTTTTGATTCTAATTTACAGCTTAGATTGTTAAAATTTTTTCAAACCATTTTATAAATCCATCTCCTTCTAATTAAGTGAGGACAAAAAAATTGTTCCGCCGCCATGCGAAAATGGAAACCAAAAATTTATCATTTTTAACCAGAGACAATATCTCAAAGCGAAAATCGAAATTAATTAAATTTTTTTACGATTAACAAAAGCCCGTGCGTGTCTGTGGCTTCTTACAATCTTATCTTCTGCATTAACTAACTCATTTACACCTTTTATCATTCCCTGCCTTCGTAATTAGTTATACACTTGTGACAGCACATGCACAGAATACACAAATCTAAATTTAAATCTTTTTGCTGAATAAAAAATATTAATGAAAAAATGCTTCCGCAAAGTGGAAATCATTTTTCACGTGTACAATTTAAGGATATAAATAGTTCTTTCTAATTATTCATAAACGTATATTTACGAGAAAACTAATTGTGGGGGGAAATGATTTAATCCTAAACTCATACCACAGAACATATAGTTGCGTACAGCTCTGTGTTGCTCATTAATATAACATAATGTTTATATGAGGTACCCGCTGCTCAGTAGGGCTGTGCGATTACCGAAAAAGATAATCGATTTTCGATTATTTGAAATAATCGATTATTTCCTATTAATCGAATAATCGAAAATAATCGATTTATCGAAAATAATCGATTAATCGAAAATAATCGATTTATTAAAAATAATCGATTAATCGAAAATAGTTAGTTATATCCGATTAATCGAATAATCGATTAATCGAAAAATAATCGAATAATCGATTAATCGAAAATCAAAAATAATCCATTAATCGAAAATAATCGATTATTTCCGATTAATCGTAAATAACCGATTAATTGAAAATAATCGATTAATCGTAAATAATAGATTATTTCTGATTAATCAAAAATAATAATCGATTAATCCAGAATAATTAATCGAAAATAATCGATTGATTTAATCAAAATAAATCAAAAAGTCAATTCAAATATTAGATCGTTAAGAATATTAATTTTATGAAAGGCGCACAGATTGAAACTTTTTTCGAATTATTTCGTTGATTGTATGTATAATATTCTTTAAACCGACTTTCAGGGTAATAGGGTTGCTAATAATTATATAGAGACTTACAGCAATAATAAGTATCTAGCAACTTCAATCATCCAAAAACATACCTATATTTTCGAATAATCGAAAAATAGTTTTTTTTCGATTAATAATAATCGATTAATTAATCGAAAAGTATTTTTTTTGGTTAATCGATTAATCGAAAAATCGTTTTTTTTTTCGATTACTTAATAATCGATTAATCAAAAAAACTTTTTTTTTTCGATTAATCAAAAAATAGTTTTTTTTTCGATTATTAATCGATTAATCGATTTTTCGAATAATCGATAAAAAAAATTATCTCTAATCGAATAATCGATTAATCGATTTTGTTGCACACCCCTACTGCTCAGCCCGTCACGGCGTCAGCGCACAGCCTCTACAACACCATATACATAAATATGGTATGATAAAGCATTTTTCCCTTATTCAACTGAAACATTACGCAGTTTAATTGAAGACGCGAAAAAACTAAATAACGACGGCCATCTAATGAAGATTCCGAAAACTCATTAATCCAGTCTGGTAAGTAGCTTTCCTTTCATATAAGATGTTAAGCTGTGACATGGAAACCCCGGCAAAAGGCTCACTGATGATATAGCTGGTAATATTAATGTATTTATAGCCGGGGGGGAAAACAACTAACTTATGGGCTCGATATGGTAAAACTTTAATAGAATTGCGGATTGGGGGAGATATAGAAGGTTGAGGTAGAGGCCGCGCGGTCGTTAAACTTTGAGCCTATTTGTTGTAATCAAAGGTTTGACGTCTGGCTGTAAAAACATTATAATATGCAGAATAACGTCAAAAAATAATGTGTATATAGACTTCCCACTGCCCATGGGAAATACCATGCACAGGGTCTTCCAACGAGGACTGAACAGGGGCTCATTTTTGAGCTTCCTTGTATTTAAAGAAAAATCCAAAATAGCCAATCGATGTACTTTTTCCTGCAGAATTCAAAAATGAAACCAAAAATTTATTTGAACCAGAAACAAAAGAGTTACGCTATGGATAAGGTGTTTTTTAAATGGAACATAGCTTTTTTTATACGATTTTTGGAACGAGTGATTTTTTTTTGTCCGTTCTGATTAAAATATTTAATATTGTGACAGCTGTTTTTAATAAATTGTAATGTTTTATCCAGTATAATTTAACTTTAACCTGTTTGAAACATACACTAGGTAATAAAGGTATAATCACCTTTGAATCCTTCAAAGTAATTTCGGCAATATTATAGTAAATTTGTAAATTTTTTTGACTTTGAAGGATTCAAAGGTGATTATACCTTTATTACCTAGTGTATTTTTCAAACAGGTTAAAGTTAAATTATACTGGATAAAACATTACAATTTAATAAAAACAGCTGTCACAATATTAAATATTTTAATCAGAACGGACAAAAAAAAAATCACTCGTTCCAAAAATCGTATAAAAAAAGCTATGTTCCATTTAAAAAACACCTTATCCATAGCGTAACTCTTTTGTTTCTGGTTCAAATAAATTGTTGGTTTCATTTTTGAATTCTGCAGGAAAAAGTACATCGATTGGCTATTTTGGATTTTTCTTTAAATACAAGGAAGCTCAAAAATGAGCCCCTGTTCAGTCCTCGTTGGAAGACCCTGTACATTTTGCTACCTTTAAAATGTGAGTTTTGTGTTATGTCACATTAAAGGTATTATTTATTGAAATGTGCATTATCAAAATTTGCAAGAAATAAAGGATTGAATTTTCATGGATAATAAAAAGATCAATCTATAACATATCCAAAATAGAATGCTCTATTTTAGCTGGATTTTATGTTATGCTTCTTCAAATTGACTTTTCACAATACAAAAATATCATGTATTTTTGTTTAAATGAAAATAAATTTAATCCTAACATCGACTGCTGTCGTTTTCCGTTAAATAAGTGTTGGCATTTAGACGGACTTTCAACGAAACTAAATTTTTCGCCAATCCATTTTTCTTTTTAGCGTTTTGCAATTTTTCTCTTAAATCTATTGTTTTAAAAGATAAATCCCCAGTAGAGAGCAATTTTCGGAAATAACCCATTTGTTAAGTGTGTACAGCAGGTTTCTGTTATTGTCAGAAGCAGTATTTAAACAAAACCTAGTTTTCCGACAATTTTCTTAATTATTTGTCTATAATAAATTTTCTTTCGAAGACAGAACCCTCAGAAGTTAAAGTGTTTATTTGGAGTAATATATTTCAACTGGAAATTGTTATTGGCGATTTCTAGATTGGAATGTTTTATATTTATAGAGCAGCAGCGTTGTTGTAAGAACTTTGAACGGTATTAATATACAAAGTCGTCAATGACCCACATCGCCATCACTCCATGGATGCACTTTGGTCAGGTTTAGCCCATTGTGCTCACCCTAGTTGGTTTTACACGCACTCATTTATCCTATATTTCACTTCCTTGTACTAATTTATATATTTCAGCTGGGGAGAGTGTCGGTATATCATTTGGTGTCTTTTTTAATCCTGTGACTCGCAGTGGAAGATTAAGTCCTGTACTTGGACTTCATTTGTTCTGGTACCTATTGTACCGTGCGGGCAAAAATTATTTGCATCAAAGAGGGCCTTGCATCTAAGGACGTAATGCTTAGCTGTAGAGCTTAATACCTGTTGTGTATCAGTAACTACCTGAATTAACAATCAATCAGTTATTCCGTCATCTTTGACAGTCGTTACAAGTAATTTGATTTATCGCTAATTATTCCAATTGCTTGAACAATTCACACAACTATTTTGAAGAAGCAGCAACATTTATTTCCTTATAAAGTGCAAGTATTCCAAAAAATACAGGCCGCAGATTTTGAAAGACGCAGGAATTACTCTCAATGGTTTACCCAAAATTTATTGGAAAGAAATGATTTATTAGACCTGACATTTTTTTCGGATGAAGCTCCAGTTCCACCTCTCTAAATAAGTATATCGTCCCCATATCATTGTGATCTAAACCAAACCCCACGTTGTTTAATCCAAGCGTCCCTCTTTGATGCAAATAATTTTTGCTCGCACGGTAGTATTAGTTTGTTAGCCCAGGCCACTAGTTCCTCTTGCCATTCCTAAACCAGTCTTGATGTCACCTTGTTGCATTGTCTAATGCCTTAAATAAGGCAAAACATGTAACAAGTGGTATGTAATCTCCTAGATTTTCTGCTTTATTGCTTATTTTGTGTCCAGTATCTTCGAGAACATGGATGATCTTTCAATTTAAAACAAAACATACGAAAATGTATCCTCTCGACCGTGAAATGATTGCCCTTCTTAAAACTGTTTAGTCGTCGACAACTGGCGTCCCAAAATAGTTTCTGGTCGGAGAAAATGAGCTTAAATTACGCTCGGTTTGCAGGATTTATCGCACAAATGGAATAAAATTGTTCAAATGTGTTCCGGTAAACGGTTTTGCCCCTATGTATTTATTTGGGACAAACGAGGAAATGCTTCGTTGTAGAAGCTGAATAAAACCTGAAAACGAAAACATATTACAAAAACTAGCAAAATTTAGATATAAGCAAGTATAATAATGACTGTTATTACGTGTGGATCATTTTAAAAAAATATACATTTTTTTACCAATATTATTCGTTTTTTTTAGGAATTATACGAATAATGTCATCGACAACCAAGATGCAAATGAGAGTTAAACAAACAAATAAAATCTCAGTCATAACAACACAACCCCACACAAATCCACCCCTTCAGACGCCCAAGTCGAGTCAATTAGTTCCCGAACGTGCCCAAGTGTTTATAACGCCTATAAGGGGGTCGATGCCGCCCTGTTTGAGCTTCTAATTATTTCCGCGGCGCTCTATTCCCCAGTCTGGTAGAAAAGGGGTTTTCACAAAGTACAACTGAGGAAAAATAACAATGTTTATGCATGAAATGTCAGTGGACCAAGCTAGCCAACAAAAGTAACTATCAGTTTTGGTTTTTTCATCAAGTTAATAAGGAAACGCACTGTCAAATTAAATGTAGGTTAGGTTTTCAAACCTTAACTATTTTAAACAGGCCATAATGTGAAATATTTTAAGGTAAGTTTTTGTTGATTAGTGGCCAATGAATCGGTAATAAATTTAGCGCATTTTTTTCAAATGAACAATTTTTTTATCTAAGTACTTTTTGACTTATTAAATTTTATCTTTTTACCAGACTCTGGTACCATGCACCCAACAAAATTAAGGCTCAAGAATAGGCCCCCTATTTAAGCTTCTAATTATTTCCCTGTATTCAGGGAATTCTGGCTTAATCGACTTCGCTTTCTGATTGGTATTATGCGATGGATAATAGAATGATGGTAATAGTATATTGAACTTGAATTTAATGGAGAGATTTTGGAAATAAGATTATTTCCAAAAATAGGCTAAAGGGCGTAAATAATTGGTGAAATTTCGTACAAACTCTTTAAATTTTAGGATTTGAATTTCGATAAATACAGAACAACGGAACAGTGTTTAAAACTGACGACCTTTGTTTTGGAGATAAACGCCGCGCTGTTTACCTCGACCTATCTCAGACATGCCTCGTGAAGATGGGCGTACGAAACGAAACGTTTATCTTGAAGTCACGTCGATTTTGGAGTTTAACGCGTCGTGAATACTTCCTATATATCCGTCATTCTATAAAAATTAAAATTCTAAAATAAGGGTTATCTAACTACGTAAATAAAAACTTTTAGTTCACTAGTTTACTTAAAAAACCTATAGTTAAGTCAATTAACGTGTAAAAGAGGAAAAACAGGTATTGAATAACAATTGTGGGACGTTGAGTAAGTGCAGGGTCAAAGTTTCAAAAAAATATTTTCTCATGTGCATTCGTAACAATATTATATACTAAATATACACAAACCGTTTTAAATTCAAAGCTAATTCGAAAACATAACTTTACACATAAATAACTGTATCACAGTCAATAAGTTCTAGAGTTTTTTCATAACAATATAAATTTTAATACGCCGCTTTTACTAAAAGAAAATTAAGTCATATTTTAGGTATTATATCCAAAATTATCCTCTCTCCATTATCCAACGTTAATCCTAATTAAAGCACATTATTAAATAATATAGGGGAGAGTAGAAATAAACATAACAGGAAATAAATCTGTTAAAAAATTCCTGTCGTTCCAGAACAGATTTTTTGGTTTTTAATGTTATTTTCATGAAATAAAAAATACGTAAACTAATTGGGGAATGCGCGGAACAAACCAAACGAATTTTCAGATATTACTGAAAATTTCACACCTGTACTTTTTAACCAATAAGATACCTTAATTATGACTAGTTACCATGGCAACTAAAAGAATTTCCGGAAATTTTTACGATTCGCCACGATATTTAAGTGGAAATTTTTTGACAGCTGAAAAGGTAAACATATGATCTACAACCATTAAATAATGTACATATACCTGTGAATAATGCAAAATATCTGAATTATGTAACATTTCACATCACTTTGACCACACTTTCCTTATAATCTTCAAAATTTTGCTTTTTCATATTAAATGCGTAGTCCTCCAGTATAGTAGCCACCTGTACTACACTCGTACACTCATGAATATTATACAACCTTTCGTCACAAAATTCAACAAACTGTTTCCATACACTTGATTTTGATTTTCGGGTGTTATCTGGTGTTATATTTTGAATTTCTTGTCTAATTACTTGTTGATTTTCTTTACCAAATCGCGACATTTCGCTATACACTTATTAAACTCAACACTCAACGTACAGACGTTTTAAACTATATACCTAGTAATTATTATTAAGCTTTGTGACAGAACCGGTTAAACAAAAATGACAATTCAACATATTATGTCAAAATACCCTGGCCAAGTTGACAAGCAGTGAAATTAGTTTAAAATGTCAAGTTTGATTAATAATTTTTTTTCCAAATTATGGTGTAAAGTGGTGTGAAATTTTCTTACCGAATCCCAGGCGAGCTTAAATTATTCCTGGAAATAATTTAAGCTCTTGTGATATTATAAGTGAAAATTACATAAATTTATCTTCAACCAATTTGAAGGCTCCTTTTTGTTTACGTTGCTTATAGCAACGGGAGATTATCGCGATAATTTTGTTAGTTGCTATTAACATTAACTTAATGAAATTAATAAGTGATAATTTTTCTGTCAAAAATAAAGTGCTTTATATTTATTGGCAAAAGTCACTCAGAATAAAATCAAAATACATTTTGTTGCTAACTTATAATTTTTATTGATATTAACCAATTTGCTTTACATATCGAACACCGGGGCTAAAAGAGACATCAAAAATTTAACTAAATTCATCAGAAATATGTTTTTTTAAGTTTCATTTGAAACTATGTAGACATGTATTTTCAGATGTTATGGTTGAAAACGAATTAATGTTTTTAATGTTTCTTAAATTTTAGTAATAAAACTTAGTTACTAACAAGTAAAATCAACTTCTATTGTAAAAATACAGTTCGTCATATTAAACTAAACTCACCGGAAATATGTTTTTAAAAGATTTATTTGAATTTAAATTTAAAAAGACATTGGATTTCAGATAACAAATTTGTTATTTGATGTTTCTCACATTTTAGTAATAAAAATGAGTTACTAACGGCTAAAATGAACTTCGTTTCTAAACTCTAATTAGTTACAATTAACTAAAGCCGCCGGAAATATGTTTTTGTAGAATTTTTGCAAAAAAATTACAATAAGAAAAAACTCTAATTTATGAAATTTTCTTATCGAATCTCCCACGCAGCAGAGTTAATTCCCGATAATTCTGCTGCAAGGGAGATTATAAGTGAATATTGTCTGAATTTCTGTCAAAGTGATTTCGTCGAACGTGGCCAGCACAAATCGTCGCCCTCCACACAAAGTGTCGTAACTGACAAAAATCGACAAATTGAGTTACGCCGCCCATATTCTAAGTTCGCTTCCCTTTTTTTTTCTCACCAAGTGTCGTAACCGTATCCATAAAGGTACCCAAGTTATAAAGAAAAAAATAAATGCCGTATCTAACAAAATTATTTTTTGGAATCACACCAAACAACGTATCTTAAGATACGTCGTTTTGTGAGCAAAAATGTATACATCTTTAGTGTCGTATGTAAAGTTAGGTCGGTTTGTGTGAAAAATTATCGTGATGGTACTCTAGAAAGCGGCAACGTAAGTGAAACAACTGTTGAATACTTATTTGTAAACATAACCTAAAAATTTCTATGTTAATCGGGTATAAGTTATAGTGAAAATTTGATGATCTTACTTCTTTATGTAAAGGTGATACTCCGGTAATCCGGCTTACGGAGTTTAAAAACTTTTACTATAACTTGCCTCACGAAAATTAGATGAAATAAATTGTTAACTTCCTTTTTACATTACTGTAGTTTAGTTTAAATAAATAAATAAAACGTAAGTGTTTGATTTTAAAGTGCCCTATCCACTCTATAGTTAAATAAAAAAATCACATAAAGTGACGTAAGTGACAATTTTCATGAAAATTTGAAAAACTAAAAACTTTTTTGATAATTTTAATGCAGGAAACGATAGATCCACTATTATTTATTTTTATATATTTAACTCAAAAAGCTACTAAAAATAGTTTCGTCGGTTGGTCTAATTATAATAGACCAAATTTTGTTTTTTTGCTCTCCTGTAAAATTTATAAAATGCTACTTACGACACTTTGTGCGGGGGGCGACGAAATAATTACCTTCTCTCTTTAACGTCGACAATAATAATTGATGTGTTGTCTTTATTGCGGGCATCTACACACAGTTCATATTCTCTTATTCACATGTATAGTGTTGGCCAATACGGTATATATACTCATAATTATTACCCTAATTACATACGTACAATTTCTGAAAATATTTATAAAAAGGGCGCCAAAAAATATTCATAACTTTGTACTAGCATCTAAAGATTGTTACATTTGTCCCCTTCCTCCCCTACATTAATAAATAAAGTAGCGTAGAAAAAGGTCGATAAATAACGAAGGAACATTACCATAATTATAATTGATGACCCCCCATTTAATTTCTTAATAAAAATCTATTTCGGTATAATTTAGAAATTAAATAACTTTTACAATGTATTTTGGATATTTGTAACTTCTTTATATTTTGTATGTTGCAATGATTTGTACCTGATGACTGTAGACATTATCTTTAAAGATTTTTGTGTTAAAGTACCTAGATCAATTTTCATCGATAATAGGAATACAGTCGTTAGATACAAAAAGATACAAAAACAGGTCTATAAAAAGAAGCACTTTCTGGCCATGGGCGGAAAGAAAACACTTTTCTACCGCCTGTAAGTACTGATTGAGGAAAAGGAAAAACAGTCATATTTCACATGCTATTTTTTGAAAACGTCAAAGCTTGTCAGTAACGAAACTTTTCCGATTGGCATCACAAATAGTAATTTACGTTACAAGACCGGAAAGTAGTATTTTTCAGGTCGAGACAAGCATTTCCAGGGCGAGCCATAGGCGAGTCCTGGAAGCTTGGAGAGACCTGAAAAACACTAATTTTCGGTTGCATGACGTACAATATTTTTTTTAAGACCGACACTTCGATATATTTTATAATCTACGCGAAACAAGTTTGACATAAAGAACAAAATTAAAAATCAACGAACTGTTACTCGACAATACATCGAAATGTTGTTGTCATAATAACGAAATCAAGGTATCTTGTATTATCAAAGAGCGATTGGAAAAACAAAAAACAGGGTGACAGTGACATTAGAGACCGGAAAAGTGACATTAGAGTCCGGAAAAGATTTTTCCGGTCTCTAATGTCACTTTTCCGGTCTTGCGATCGGAAAAACGTTATTTTCTAGACGAAAAATTGTCCAGAAAGTGTAAATTTTCTGGTCGGTTTTAAAAAAAATTAATTGTTTTATATAAAATAGTAAATAGTATACAAAGCTCGGTGTATAGTTTCATTCTGTTACGAGATAAAATTAACTATTTCATCTCGCGACAGTAAAGAAACACTTTCCACCTTCATATTTGATATACCATTTATTGCCTTTTCATTTAGTAATTGTTTTTTTTTCTCAAATTACCCACTACTATTAATGTTAATTTATCAATTACTTGTCGTAAAAACATTATAGTTAATATTAAAAGCTTTTTCAGTATTTTTTAATTGTAAAGTAAATAGAATGCCATTTCTTACGAAGTTTTTTGCTAATGATTACCATGAAATATAACCGTTTTAATGTAAACAAAGAGCTGAAAAGGTCTATGCATGTAATTGCGCTTTAAATTAAGTATTTTCATAAAGAAATATGCTGTTAAGCTATTAGGGACGTTCAAGAATTCGCATAGAAAAAATTATATAGGAATATCATATATAAAGGGTTAAAGAGGGTCCAATAAATATTTCAAATCGGTTGCAGTCTCCACAAGTAAAATTAATTATTTAATTGACTAGTAGTACCTAGTAACATGTTTTTAAAAGCTGCAATTAAATATTTTTTAATACATTTTTATAGATTTATTTTTAAATTTTAAAACACAACAATTTTTTAACAAAAACAGACAGAAAAGCTAGACATTTTGCAAATTGTATCAAGTAAAACCTATCATTTTGTTTTTCAATTAATTGTAATTTTCAAGTTTTTTTAAATAGTTTTAATGATATTTGAGATTTAATAGAATTTTCCAATTTATTATATTCTATCAAACCTTTATGAAAAATAGACTTATAAGCTAATGTTTTAGACACTCTATCCACATAAAAATTTTGATTAGTTCTTGTTTTATAATTATGATGGTCATAATTAAAAGAACAAAAAATTTTTAAACCATCAGGCAATAAATTATTTTTAATTTTATGTATAAAGATAAAGACATTCAACCAATCTAAATTTTTTAACATAAAATTCATTTGTATATTTGTCACAATTTAAAATAATCCAGATTGCCTTATTTTGTAAAATTTGTAATTTATCAAATATTTCCTCACTAGCGCAATATAAAATGGAAGAACAGTAAAAAAAATGTGGTAATATAATAGTATTAAATACAGTTTTTTTAGAAAACAAACTTAAATTAGAACTGATTCTTTTAAAATAACCTACTTTTCCGGCAATCTTCGATATGATTCTTTCAAAATAATTTTAAAATTTTAATTTTGAATTAATGATTTATTCCTAAATATTGAAAACTGTTTACTAATTCCAATTTTTCAAGATCAATTACAACATTTGTATTTTGACATTTTAAATTATTACCCATAACCATACATTTAGTTTTTGAAATATTTAATTTTAATTTATTTACTTTTAGCCAATTTAATAATATATTTATCTCAGAATTTAGAGTATTTAGACCATCAAAAATATTTAAAACATTAATGTAAATTAAGGCGTCATGAGCAAACATTTGTAACGTACACATTTTTAAAACTAGGCGATGTATAAAATAAATAATATTGGACCCAGTATACTTCCTTGAGGAACTCCTATATTATCTATTTTTTTTTTTGAATATGTTTGTGATATTTTTGTTTTTGTGCCCTTAAATAATTTTTTAACCATTTATAAACGTTTCCGCGAATACCATACTGATACAATTTATTTAATAATCTAGCCCTAAACATGTGTAAATTTGGCATCACTACGTCTAGCTAAAGGTTCAAACGTCGGCCAATTTATTCTAGCGTAAATTACTGTTATTTGGAAAAAAGGTCAATCTGAAAATTTTACCCAATATGTAGATGACAGTGGCGTAGCGTGCAGGGGGCCAGGGGGGGCGATCGCCCCCCCCCCCGCCCTTTGAGTCCATTCCTAAACGGCGCCCCCTTCCCACTCTCCCAGTTCCAGGTTTTAACTAGGTTGTAATTTGTTTATAACTTTTAGACTATAGAAATAGATAAAAGAACCCTGTTATCTATTTCGAGATTCTATTTTATTTTCACTACTTGATTTAATTTATAATAAAAATAGTAAAAAATAATTTGTATTCTTTCAGTTATTTTGCTTTAACAATTAAAAATTGCTTGAAATATCTAATTTACTAAAGACTAAATTTTATCTTTTTAAAAGTGTGTTATTGTCGCCAATGAGAATATATATATACTCAGAGTTTTAACAAAATTCCCACCCCTTGCTGGTTCATATTTTGTTTTCATGTGGCCATTTTAGACATGACGAAACAAAAACTTTATTTCTCTGGCCAAAATTTACTAAATAAACGAAATTATACATTAGCAGTGAGGCGCCCTTTGAACAAAGGCGTAGATAAGGGGGTAATTACCCCCCCCCCCCCAGGACCCATAATGAGCCATAGAAACGAAGCACTTTTTTACTTGATCAATTTTTTTGTGATTTTCTTAAGGACCTTGTGTATTTTGTATTTTTCCTATATACTTGAAAATCAGACATCATTGAAAAAAGGGCGTGGCACCTACAAAATTTTCGCCTGCGGCGCTATTTCTTTTGGCGCCGCAACCTTTTTTACCCCCCCCCCCCCCATAAAAAAACATCCACGCCCTTACCTTTGATACTTTCGCCCCCTCCGCCCCTTCAACCACGCTACGCCACTGGTAGATGACCCTAATTCAATGCGTTATCAACGCTGCATCCCGAAAAGCTCAAACAGAAAGATTCCAAGCGAACCAAAATTCACCTCCTAATCACATTTAACGTAAATTGCGAAAAGTCTCTTAATAAATATCATATATTTACATTTCTTAATTAATCTCCAGGCAAGTAATTAAAGAAAATTCTGTAATTATATTAAAAATTCTCATAAATCATATTCCTATGGCTACGCCTATTCATGCAAGGAAAATTACCTTTAGACACACTGTTAACTTAAAAAATTTTTGTTCGACTAATGTTATAATAATTCATTATGCGAATTAAACGAGTCGTATAATGTAAACTTACAGGTGTTTAATAATTAGTTTTAAGTATTTAGTTAAAATTTTTGTTTTGGCTTTAAATTAATATAATCGAGTACCTAACTTGATAATAGTTCATAACAGAACGTGAAATGAACACTGTTTTCCAATTTTAATGTAGACTATAAATCTACATTAAATGTAATTATCTACACTGAGGAAAATGATCTAATACAACAGGTTTGCTATAAGACATATAATAGCTTGTATTGATAGTTTAATTTTTATTAACCCATACTAAATAAATTGCAAGTGTATAGTAAAAATCTTGAATAATCTCGCAAGATGGGGGCAAAGTCACGTGACACTCTGTCAATTTTGGTCTATTAAATTTTTATAAGTTGGCATAAATTACAGGACCGGACTTGAAAATTATACATGTGATACCTTCTAAAACAATTTATGCAATAGCCTCCTCGGTTATACCGCTTTAATATTGCCAAATAATAAGTAATAGGTACCTAATAATTTCTTTTGAAAGTTTTGTTTTATAAATATTATAATTTAAGGTAGGTAATAATAAGCATGAATTTCTATATGGTTTAAAGATAAAGTGTCAAAATAGATTTAAAAAGTTTATAATATTATAAATATCCAAACCTTAAAAATACCAAACTAACTGAAACACAACTTAAAATAGGATTCTGTCACTCATATTTAGAACAGATTTTTTTTTGTTTTATTTGTTCAGATTATACCTATAGGTAAAATACCTACAGTTCAACATAAACTAATTGAATTCAAGTTATTACATTCACTGTCAAGAAAATCCCCATATATGACTTACGTAAGGTACGTAGACCCAAATATGGTTTTTATAGAATTTGTTGGCTATGGCACGGTTACATTTCTAAACTTGTATGTGGGCTAACATAAAATTAAAAGTTTCAATATAGCCAGGGATTTAATTTTTCTGGTGGAAACCCTACTTGAGTTTTTGACTTACATAAGGTACGTAGACCCAAAAATAGTTTTTATGGAATTTGTTGGTTATGATACAATTACATTATTTCTAAACTTGTATGTGGGCTAACATAAAGTTAAAATCTTTAGTTTAGCCAGGGATTCAATTTTTCTGTCAGTGGAAACCCTACTTTAACAGTTTTTGACTTACGTAATGTACGTAGACCCAAAAGTGGTTTTTATGGAATTTGTTTGTTAAAATGCAATTTATTGATATAGTTACATTTCTAAACTTGTATGTAGGCTAACTTTATGGTAAACACTTTATTTTATTGTCATACAAACAATAATATTAGTAATATCAAATAATAATTTCACTTATGTAAGGTACGTAGACACAGAAAATATAATTATATATTTGTTCGCTATCCTATTACATACTAATATGGTTAGCTATTTTAACTATTATAGTAACATAATTTTACTTACTATTACCTTACTATTGCCAAACAATAATAATATTTACTAATAACAATAATAAAAATAATTCCTTCAAAATCAAATAGCTGCTTTTTAAAGGTTAATAATATGGAAAGCTGTTTTGGCATTTGGTAGAACTAGGCGATACCCGGTTTTATCAACCTACCTGGTTTTGTCCAACTCTCCCCTACCTACCTAAGTCAGGGAAATACTTAATTTTTACTTATTTTTCTTGAAACAGAAAAGGATATCTAGATAATGTAAAATGCAAAAATTATACATTAGAAACCTAACCTTAACGAACAAACATTTTAAGAACAAAAATTTTACAAACTAACTTTTCGACAAAAACGGCGTTCAGATGAAATAAAACTTATTACTTATCGATGAAATCAACCAACGAGCAAGGCACACATTAATAATTATGATCCCTAATGAAAAAGAATTAAAAAATTTTAACCTGTATCTAAATTTTTGGTCAAATGAATAGTAATTGTAGGTACTTACAATTAAATGTAACAAAAACGCAATTTATAACTCGGTGTTTGGGCTCATTACGGTTCGCTACAAATCTAGGGATATTATTATGTCCCAATATCAGCTGATCGATGACAAATAATCGCTGTCATCTGTTTTAAAACGAGACTATTCGTGATATTTAGTATATCAAGCCAACGTATTTGTTGCGCAGGTCACATCGTTGTTCCGAGTCTTCTAGCTGTCCTGTCTAAATTTGAATCTTATTTATCGTACCAATACCTGTTTCAATTAATTTATTTTTATTTTCTATTTAAGTTTTTTTAAACTTTGTATGTCAGATAAAGCAATAGAAGATTCATATTTCGCACAACCCATCATTAGCATTGGACTTTAAAATCTATGAACGAATTTTGCCATCACATGCAATGTTAAACGACAAGAACACTATCACACTAGAAGCTATATAAATTTTTGAGAACTACAGTACTGATTTGAAGTGGTAAGTACATGCTTTATTAATCGTAGCAAGCAAAAATTATTATGATTAATAACAAGTTTCATTACAACTGCCAGTAGGAACTAATATAGTATATAAAACCAGATTACACCTCAATAGAACTTGATAATTACTATGAGTATTCAGAGCATATATAAACCATTCTATGGTAGCATTAACTCCTATTTCCGTCACATTCAGTATTAGACAGTTGTATAGACAGTATGTAAATTCTTATAAGGAATGGAAGGCTTTTTCTCAGTGTATATTAAATGTAAATATGTACACGGCTATCTCAGCATAAAAATACTGGGTCTCAACATTTCTAGCCACCATTTGATGATTTTTTTACGGTAGTCAAGCTATTCTTTAATTGGACACTTATACTTAACCTGTGTATATAAACAGCCAATAAAAGATCGCATAAATTGCATAATAAATTGCGAAAAATACCGTTAAAGATATTCTACCCAAGCTGTAAAACAATGATTAAAATTAATATTTCTCTTTGGCTTCTCAAATATTAGATTATTCGATGAAAAGGAAAAAAGTAGCAGTAAGAATTAAAAAAATTCTTAACTGTACTACCATAACCATTAACCTAGCCTAACAAGGTCACGACTTTATTCAGCTTCCTTAGTTTATCCCTACGTCATAGATCACTTCATTCTTCATTTATAATGAAGATTGAAGAGAGCAACATGAGTGGCCACACAGCAATTTCTCTCGGACCAATAAAAGACAAATTAAAACATGAAAAGGAAACAAAAGCTGTGGTACATGCGGCTCAATTTATCATCAAAGAACATCATAACAAATTAGAGGGGATTCTTCTCTTCTTCAATCGTCAATCTGTTATGCTTCTCTCTCAGTAGCGTAACAACTATATAATATGTTCTGGTTTGTTGTTGATTATTGAGGAATTAAGTTATTGACGATGGTTTCAGGTTTCAGACTGCATTTTCAAAATGACCCATATACAGGGTGATCGCGTATAATGTTACCAACCTTTAACTTCTTTGTTTCGCAATTAGGAAAAAACTGTTGAATACAAAAGTTGTAGGATTTAATGTAAACTTCTTGCAAAATATATTTTCGTAGATACAGGGTGTTGCATAAAAGCGTGACAGATCAAAGTTATATTTTTTTAAATGGAATACCCTGTATATTGTTGCATAATTGGATTCTACGGACAATTCTAAACATAACTTTTATATACTACTATATATCTAAATTGAACCGTTTTCGATTTATTGATGATTGAAAATTACTATATATTATATTATAAAAAAATAAGGTCATTCAAGTCAAGATGTATCGTTTCCATGGATAACAATATTAACAATGGTAATTTTATTCAGTTCAGTATCGTCATCCTGTTATCCATGGAAACGATACATCTTGACTTAGATGACCTTATTTTCTTATATAATATACCTATAGTAATTTTCAATCATCAATAAATCGAAAACGGTTCAATTTAGATATATAGTGGTATAATATAAATTATGTTTACAATTGTCCGTCGAATCCAATTATGCAACAATATACAGGGTATTCCATTTAAAAAAATATAACTTTGATCTGTCACGCTTTTATGCAACACCCTTTATCTACGAAAATATATTTTGCAAGAAGTTTACATTAAATCCTACAACTTTTGTATTTAACAGTTTTTTCTTAATTCCGAAACAAAGAAGTTAAAGGGGGGTAACATTATACGCGATCACCCTGTACAGTGTCACCAGTAATCCGCATCATTTGGGATTTTTTTTTATTAATAACTTTATTCGAAATTTGACTTTGGCATCAAGTTCTGCTTCGATCGAGATGAAAATTAAGCAAAAAAATAGTAGTTACGTGATTCGCATTATCTGTCACATGTTAATTTTTTCCAAAAAATAATTCAAAAATGGGGTTATTTCTGAAAATATCGAAAAATGTTATTACATTTTAATTGAGTTTCTAGCCCACGTGCAAAATTTCAGCTGCATAAGATAGTAATTTTGATTTTTTACCTATATTTTGTAAATTGCACCACTTTTGCAAAATAAGACTCAACGCAGCGTACATAAAACTTCTTAGTTTTGACAATGCTTTATTTCAGATACATTTTCTTTAAAGTAGCGCCATTTTAAATGTGTGTTTTTCTACAAAACCAAAATTGGGCTATTAATATTTGGTCGCATTATGTGATGCAAAGTTTATTTATTTTTGACCCTGTATAAGGTAACTTCTAAAATAAGTATTTTTGAAAACGTAGTTTGTGTCTGAAAGTAATACACCTAAATATTAAGACAAAAAAAGAACACAGTGTCATCAGTAAAGTTTTCATTAAGTGGAAAATAAATTTTAGTGGTGGGTAAAAAATCAAAATTATCTTAAGCAGCTCAAATTTCGTGTGTGCTAGAAACTGCATTTAAGAAAACATTTTCTAATAACTTTTTTCGATACTTTCAGAAATAACACCCCACTTTTGAATTATTTTTTGAAAAAAATTAAAATTTGACAGATAATGCGAATCGCGTGACTACTATTTTTTTGCCTAATTTTCATCTCAATCGAAGCAGAACTTGATGCCAAAGTGAAATTTCGAATAAAGTTATTAATAAAAAAAAATCCCATATGATGCGGACTTTACTGGTCACACTGTATTTGCATTGTTCAAAAGGTTAACCCGTTCTGTCTCAGTTTAGTATAAGATAGAAATTACGTCTTGCGTGTTGAGGGGCTGTTAAAAGTTGTTGGTAACCCTGTATCCCTTTTAAGGTGCAGAAGGGTATGCAACACGCTACTACCGCACTTTTTCCACTTTAACTTGCTTTCTTGAATGCATTTTATATGCAAATTTAATTGTCTTTTTGCTGGAAGCCTATTAGCATATTATATCTATAACATAATTGGAAATTTTCACCCATTTAGACACCGTGCGTTTGCCATAAAGAAAATTCAATATACGGGCAATTTCATATTCAATTAACAAGTTGAATGAGAATTGTGCAGTGCACTTATGTCAGGTTTCTTTTTTTAAGGTCAGGCATTTAAAATTTAAATCGATATAGTTTTTTTTTATATCTTGGTACATACTTAAAAATAATAAATATGAATATACACTATGTTCAGACACATAAAACGATTCTTTGAAAACAACAAGATGCTTAAACTACGTAATAATTCCTGCATAAGATTTTAACAGGTCGTAAATAAGAGTTTTCTGCCATAAAACCAGTCTATGAATTCATAAAGACTTGTAACAACTTTAAGAAGCGCTTTTAAATCTTTACTTAGATGCTACCCAAATATCGTTTGTGTTTTCAGGAAATTTAATTGCCCCATTTGTAATTTTATTTGATCTTTTATTGACATAATTTTTGATAAAGTGTAATTTATGATTGATTGTTTTTGCAGAAAAAGGCACGATCGCCTTGCTGAGATGAATCTCGTATTATCTCGTTATAAATACATAGGTACCTATATAGGTAAGTTAAACGGACTTTTATATACTTACAAAAAATAAATAATTAAGAATACCACTTTTCCTAACTAACGAAGAGCCTGTTTTTACGCGTTGCATTAATTTTTAAGGTTTTTTTCTTTAATGAAATAGGTATCCACTTAAGACATAAATTGGAATTATTCCTATTAATACTTGCCGCAATAACAAGGTATTTTTAATTTAGTAAACTTGTTACTGAAGTTGGCAAAGGAGAACAAGTTGAAAATTGAGTTAGTTATAAATTTAATTCAGCTCAATGTCGTTGAATAGCGCCGAATGAGAATAGATTGGTAAAGTGGATGAAAGAAATAATACTTATATAACATGGATGAATTAAAAGGTTTTTATTATTTTAAATGTTTCTGGAAGACCACACTGAGGAAAATGGTCTAATACAACAGGTTTGCTATGACATAATTTGTATTGATATAGCTTATTTTGTATTAACCCATATTAAATAAACTGCAAGTGTATCAAACCAGCTTTAGTGTAATAACAATTCCAGATTTGCCAGAACAGCGTTTTTATTGGTAGTAATCAGTTCCATTAACAGCACAGTCTTGTTGAATAATGAACTACTTTCAATACAGCAATTTTGTTAAGAAATCAATTGTATCTTCTCAATGCGACGCATTTTGTTCCCAGTAAAGCGCCTTCTCTACAAAATTAAGAAAGCAGAGCAGCGTCCCCAAAAACGAATTGTATCCGTTAGAACCGATAATCCACAAGACGTTGGTGGGGGTTCGTAGCGATCGGCAATCGCCGCGCGCCGTAGTATTAGTTTTAACGTATTTGTTGCGGAGGTCACATCGTTGTTCGTAGTCTTCTAGCTGTCCTGTCTGAATTTGAATTTCATTGATCGTATCAATCCCTGTTTCAATTAATTTATTTTTACTTTGAATTTAAGTTTTTTTTAACTTTGCATGTCAGATTAAGCAATATAGAAGATTCTTATTTCCCACAACTCATCATTTGTATTGAACTTTATAATCTATGTACGAATTTTACCATCTCAGTTGCATATCTAATACATAATCATAATATGCAATGTTAAACAATAATTTAAATTTTTTAGAACTACAGTACTCATTTTTATTGGTATACTTATGCTTTATTAACCGTAGCAAGCAAATATTATTATGATTCATGTCAAGTCTTATTACAGCATTACATATAAAACCAGATTACACCACCAATAGAACTTGATAATGACTGTGAGTATTCAGAGCGATAATGGCTGTAAACCATTCTAATGGTAGCAATAACTCCTATTTCCTATTGGCAAAATTACCGTGATATTATCACTACACAACGGTGTATCAATTTTCATTGTCTGACAGTAGGAAAGCGTGTTGCTGTCACATATAGTCTGCAAGAGTTGTATAAAGAGTATGTGAATTCTTATACGAAATAGAAGGTTTTTTTCTTAGTGCAGATATACGTATTTCAATACAGTTTGTTGGGCAAAGGACGTACTGCACATTAAAAAGTAGATTTTTTATAAGCGTATGACAGCTGCCACATAAAGAAGGTGCTGGTTTATACAATAAAATTAGAAATAGCGTCAAATATGCTTATATTTTTGTATAAGTCACAGCCTAAACGCACAATAACCATTTTGCCTATTTCGTATTCCTCATCCTCACTCACTTATCTTACATTATCGTTCCGTTGATCACACTCAACCTGTTAACGTAAAATCACAACAAACCATGTTATTAGAGTGAAATGGTTTTTAATTATTTTTTTTTTATTTTCTAAACTAAGCTCCAATTAAATTAATTCTATTTTAATTGTATAGCGCGCGTAGCAGAGTCTTATAGCTATAGTAGCGTTCGCAGCTCTATTTATTCTCGACCGACAAAGGTATAA
The DNA here is from genome assembly GCA_963969555.1 of Polydrusus pterygomalis. Lineage (NCBI taxonomy): Eukaryota > Metazoa > Arthropoda > Insecta > Coleoptera > Curculionidae > Polydrusus > Polydrusus pterygomalis. Next base: position 3,020,967 of record OZ018380.1, read on the forward strand.
AAACTCGACAGGACATTTTTTATTGGGTATAAAAAATTTGGTATCAATGGAAGCCGTAACTCTAAAATTTAATATTAAACTGAATGGGTAGGGGGAACGTGGAGTCACATTACCGGAAATCGAATTTGTGGTTTAGCTAACAAAATTATTATGAGACGGAAAAATTGCAGCGTATTTTACGAAAAAAACCCTGTTACCTTCCTTCGAACGATTAAATGATATTAATTCAAACAAACATAAAGCGTACAAAAAAATTTATTTAAATATTCGACCTTCCCCTACCTTAACATTTTAAACTACATTGTATAGGTATGTATAGGTACTAATGAAAACTGTTCCGGCATCAAACTTATTTTTAAAAAAAATTAATCCACCGATTATTTATTCATCCGAAAGAGGTCTTTAAATTATTAAAGTACCCGTCAATACATCGAGGATACCCATCAGTAAATAATATCGACTCCCATGGTATTTGGTATTAATAGTTGGTTGGCAAATGAATTTTATGATTTGGAGATAAGCATAACTTCCTCTTTATCGGAATCCATCTGATTTCCTCTATGGTGTTCCATCACTATCACCATTACTGAATTCAAAATATACGACTTTTACCTTTAGATACGTACAGTGTACAGCTTATCTCCTGCGCAAACAAAAGTTACGTTTTATGGGTGAAAAAGTACGTCCGAGCGCATGACTCGCCGGTCAGCTGCCTTCCCTCTGAGCAGCATCGGGCATGCGCACAAACCTCGTGTTATCGGCTTGTCATTCTTTAGCGACATGCTCAAAATATACTCAAGAACCGGCTCGGCCGCTATTTTTGTATTTTTCTTTGCTTTTGTGGATTGTGGGTGTTTAATATTTCTAGTTTTTGTGTAGTTAGTGAATTGTGTTTGTGCTTTTAGTGACTCGGATTGGAATATAAACAATGTCTAGTAACAGCCGTTGTATGCACAAATAGGGGTAAAATACCTGGTATTTCGTATTTTCAATAAGTATGGAGTAGTGATGTATCGTGATATATATATGATCAATTTAAACACATCAAACTAGGCCTAGGCTTCACCAACAAGGTATGAAAATAAAGATAAACCCACACCAAGACATTTTTTTTATTATTATTTCGATACATATGTTGGTATATTTTATTTGCAGCCCTGAAATCTTCGAATAGTTTAAAAGACACTTTTCTCTATAAAAATCGTTATATACCAACTAATATTTGACTTGAGGTTAGGTACGCGATAACATCGAAAATTATTTATTTTGCTGGTTTTGTTTGTTTTTTATATTCGATTTTATAAGTTTTATAGTTTAATTGACTGTTTCCTTTCGAACTAAAAACACGACGACGAATCATTTTTAAACAAATTTTAGAAACAAAACCTTACAAAACAATTTTCTCTCCTCAAAATCTGATAAGTTTGCAACTACTAAAAATGCCAGAAATCACTAACTTAATTCCCAACCTGATCAAAAAATTCCGAGGAAATTCCAATTTTTTGGCAAGAATTTAAATTTTAAAGCCCCGACCTGTCTATTTTCCCATTCGTCAAACGATAATGTTGCAGTGCGCATGTCTAATCGTGTATAGCTTTGTTTACATGCGCCAGTCCATAAATTTGCCACTTTCGTGCTTATTGTTTGCTTATCTGAAGGTAAATATCTATGGACTTTTTACAGACCATTTCAGGAGAGTCAAATCTGGAATGCCCCTTGTGGTAATTAATATAGTGTTTAAATCTATTTGACTGTCTGACTAAGCAGACAGACTGTCAAATAAAGTTTTGTATTTTTAAATATCTAATAAAAAAAAAATCTCATTTGTGTCAAACTTTTCGCCAGTCACCGCGTGTCTAAAATTAATTTAACATAATTAAATTAATTAGCCGACATTAATTGAAATTTGTGACACTAATAACGAATAGCAGCGGGATTCTAGACGTTAGATCTCGTTAATTTCCACCAAACAATCCAGAAACAGGTTCGGGTAATCTGTTAAGAGTGGATGTCATTAAATTAATAAACGACTTCCCAGCTACATGCATACGAACAAAAATACAAGAAACACGTAATATAACTGGACACTCACCTTTGATATACCTACACTACACAACATGTGAAAGGTAAAAAGTATTCTTTCTAAAAGCAATTCCAATAGCTCTAGCTACTGTTTTAATAAAAGGGTAATCCGTAATTTTTACCCTCATACCATAAACTAGGTAAACCTAGACACTAATGGGACAAAAGCGAGACGCAAGGTCGCGATTTAATTGCCGAGAAGCGAAGTGGATTTAGAACGATATTTGCGTTCGGTAAATGTATATTACACATAGATATTTACCTTAAGATAAGCAAACAATAATCACGAAAGGGGCAAATTTATGGCCTTGAACATGTAAACACAGCTACACACGATTAGACATGCGCACTGCAACATTATCGTTTGGCGAATGGTAAAATAGACAGGTCCGGGCTTTAAAATTTAAATTCTTGCCAAAAAATTGGAATTTATTTAATTTTCTTATCAGGTGGAGAATTAAGTTAGTGATTTCTGGCATTTTTAGTAGTTGCAAACCTATCAGATTTTGTGAATAGAAAATTGTTTTGTAAGCTTTAGTTTCTAAAATTCGTTTAAAAATGATTCGTTGTCGTGTTTTTAGTTCGAAAGGTCTTCCCTTCCTTTATTTCTCTATGCTCATAAATACTTATAATACATTTATTTATCAATAAAAATTCTACAACTTTGCAAAACGTCAATAAGAGAAGTTTAAAATAATTTTTATTGTAATCGTTCCCGGCACCCATTGACGGCAGGTAATTTTTGCGACGTTGCTGGATTAGTACAGCTCAATTTAAGTAATTTAGTGGTTATTTTGGGTAATTCTTGTGTCTTTTTTTTTGGATTCGATGGTGCTTGCATGTAGATGTAGTAGGCAAAAAGTATGGTTATGTTTAAATATTGATGTTGCGTTTTATGAATAAAACATTGGGTCTAGAATTTATAAGGTCTTTGGTTAAGGACGAGTTTTCCGACGATGACGAGCTTTTATTAGCTTGTGACGAAGCTTGCGCCAAGCTTTAAGAAGCAAAATAGAAGAGCATTTTAAATTAATGCTTTGTAGTTGTAGTAGTAACATGTTTTATTTAGCAAAAAAGCTACAATTAAATATTTTTTAATAATTTTTTTTAACAACATTTTTATAGATTTATTTTTAATTTTAAAAAGGAACCTTATTCTTTTAACAAAAACAGACAGAAAAGTTAGACATTTTGCAAATTGTATCAAATATTACGTATCATTTTGTTTTTTAATTAAATGTAATTTTAAAGTTATTTTTTAATAGTTTTAATGATATTTGAGATTAATAGAATTTTCTAAATTATTATATTCTATCAAACCTTTATAAAAAATAGATTTGCAAGCTAATGTTTTAGACACTCTATCCACAAAAAAATTTTGATTATTTCTTGTTTTATAATTATGATGGTTATGATTAAAAGAGCAAAATATTTTCAATCAATCAAGCAATAAATTATTTTTAATTTTATGTATAAAGATACATACTAAATAAAAAATGAAATTTCTGACATTCGACCAATCTACATTGTTTAACATAAAATGAATTTTTGTATATTTGTCACAATTTAAAATAATCCGCATTGCCTTATTTTGTAAAATTTGTCTTGATAAATTGTATTAAATCTGACTATGAAACTTTTCTTTAGTGTGATTCACTTTTTTCTCGTATCGCGGCGCTTCGAGCAATCTTTAATAGATATTATAACATAAGATTCTACGATAATGGCGGTGCTGATTGTAATAAACATTTATCTGAAATTCAAATTTAAAAAATAGAAAAACAAAAGTAGCTCAACGTTTTATAATATTATTATTTAATTGGTTGATTTTCCAACATTTCAACCCTCGAGCAAGGTTCAATCAACTAAGGCCATCGAGATCAATAATTTATGAAATATTTATGCGTAAATACAGGCGACTGCAACCAGTCGATAAACTCGATTTAGTAGAAAAAATAATAACTGAACTTGATCTAAAACCGCTCCCATTATATCTGTCTGGGAAGGTACCATAGAAGTTTTTTTTCTTTTTAACGTAGAAATAGAAAATCAACGGAAACAATCCGACGTAAAAGTTTTACCGGCAATAATCAAGGTCCATGAAATATGTATTGGAAATATTTATTGGTTGTATGTTTTTTCTTTTATCGGTGAAAAAAGATTTCTTGTTTATTACAATTATTTTAAGTAAAAATAAATATTAGTAGTAGTTGGAACATGTTTTATTTAGCAAAAAGCTACAATTAAATATTTTTTAATACTTTTTTTATACACATATTTATAGATTTATTTTTAAATTTTAAAACGCAACCTTCTTTTAACAAAAACAGACAGAAAAGGTAAACATTTTGCAACTTGTATCAAATATTATGTATCATTTTTTTTTAATTATAAGTAATTTTTAAGGTTTTTTTAAATAGTTTTAATGATATTTGAGATTTAATAGAATTTTCTAAATTATTATATTCTATCAATCCTTTATGAAAAATATACTTATAAGCTAATGTTTTACACACTCTATCCACATAAAAATTTTGATTAGTTCTTGTTTCATAATTATTATGATGGTCATAATTAAAAGAACAACATTTTTTTTAACAATCAGGCAATAAATTATTTTTAATTTTATATATAACTAGCGTGTATCCTGCATGCGTTGCAACCCGCTGGTATAAATACAAACCCGAACAAACCCGATATATTAGTACCCGGCATGCCACTTTCTGAAATTGCACCCGTGCGAAGCCGGGGCGGGTCGCTTTTATACATAAAAACCTTCCCCTTGAATCACTCTATCTATTAAAAAAAACCGCTTCAAAATCCGTTGCGTAGTTTTAAAGATTTAAGCATATATAGCTGGTAGGGGACGGACAGACAGCGACAGCGACAGCGACTTGGTTTTATACTATGTTAAGAAGATACATACTAAATAAAAGATTGAATTTCTGACATTCAACAAATCTAAATTTTTTAACATAAAATTTGCAAATGCAGGAGTCGTTATTTTTACCAATTTACGATTAATATACTTTTCGATAGTCATCATTGTTTTACAACACACACAAGAATAAAAGTATTTGCTTTATGCCCCCCCCCCCCCCCCCCCCCACTTTTAATTTTGTTAAACGTAATGGCAACCAATATAGATAACTTATATGGTACTACCCAGGCACCTTGGTTGCTCTCCTATGGTTCTGTTTACTAATTAGAGTTGTAACGACAAGTTTTAAGCAAATACAAGTCTTACAAGTTTTAGTAATGAGCATAAGATGCATCAGGTCTTTGGTCTTCACTTTAGATATTGATTCTGTCCTCCTAGAAATAAAAATATAGTACTTACTTACCACCGAACTGTTTTATTTAAATTTTCTCCTAAATTTTACAGGAGACCAAAAATGTCTCTATAGCTTGTGCTACACTAGCTAAAATTCGAGTGTGGGACGAAGGGGGGCGCAAATGCCCCTTTGCCTATCAGGCCTTGGTCCTGTCATTTTGCCTTCGTATTTTGCGTATGAAAGTCGGAAAAATGTTACATTAAACATATTGGTTCTAACGATACCACGAATGTAAAATTGCGCATAGGATAATTTATTTTTGAAAATATAAATTGGGCTCAAAAACATTGAAATAATTTATGTTATTCAAAACGACTAGCATTGTTTTAACATAAAATCGGATATCTACCGAATTTTTGTGGTAAATCTGTCTGGCATACAGAATTAATTTATTTGACCGTATTTGCCATTCCCATTATAATAGAATAATATATTTCAAATTGATATTTTGCAATAATTTCTGAATAATTGTATCTCTTTTTATTGCTAAATAAAATTAGGAAAAGAGGTAAATAATAGGTTATACATTTAAGTTGCTAGTCACATATACTGTCTCATTAAGTTTCTATTCAATATATTTGATTTTTTGGGTTGGTTCTTCTTGACGCTTTAAATAAGCGATAAATTTACAATTTTTGCTGATGTTATTTATACGTAGCATAGCTTTGATCATCGAATACTTTATATTAGTATTAATGTAGATGTAGATGTTGTTGCTGCAGCTAGTTGTACAATTTCTGAAGGTGTACAAGTAAAAGCCTTTTTATTTTTATTCATCTCAATAAAAATACACACACACACTACGCATTTGACACCGGCACTTTTGTGTTTCCATGGTAATATTTAATTTAAGAAATTTTGCGATTGGAACGGAATAATACCGTAAGAGCAAAAATTATTTATATCAAAGAGGGCCTACGTCTTAGCCGTAGAGCTTAGTACCTGTTGCGTGTCAGTAACTACCTGAATTAACAATCAATCAGTTATTCCGTCATCTTTGTTTGTTGCTTGAACAATTCACACAACTATTTTTAAGAAGCAGCAAAATTTATTTCCTTATAAAGTGCAAGTATTCCAATAAATACAAGCCGCAGATTTTGAAAAACGCAGGAATTACTCCCAATGGTTTAACCAAAATTTATTAGAAAGAAATTATTTATTAGACCTGACATTTTTTTCGGATGAAGCCAGGTTCCACCTCTCCGGTTATGTGAATTCTCAGAATACACGCATGTGGAGTAGTGAAAATACCCATTTTTTTGTAGAGTCCACATTGCACCCTCAAAAAATTGGTCTCTGGTTAGCTGTTTCCGAGGAAGAATTATTGTTGGTCCTATTTTTTTCCATGGCACAGTTACAGCACAGCAGTATAGAGACAATATTTTGAATCCATTTGTGCAGCAATTACTTGACGACGAGCTACGTTTTGGATATTTTCAACAGGACGGTGCAACCGCCCATGAAGCCGCCGAAACTATTAACTACGTACGCAATTTCTTCGATCAGACATTGAATTCTCACCTAGATCACCTTGTTTAACGGTTATGGATTACTTCGTTTTTCCTCATTTAAAGAACACTATTTTTAAAACACCACTTGCAAATCGAACAATTACAAGAAAGGATTAACCAAGAATGTGGTAACCTTTCTCCAGAAATGCTGGTCAACACTTTCGAAAATATGAAGAGACGTGTGAATTTATGCTTGGAGCATGGCGGTGGCCAATGACAGCAATTTATGTAATTATTTTCCTTTTTCTTTCTGTATATTCTTACTTTGTTAATTTTGTAAACAACAAAAATAAATTTGTATTTGTCTACATATTTTATTACTCATTAGTTTGGCATATCATGTCATAATATGAATTTGACAAAATTTTAACCTAGATTTGGTTAGATATATCGTCCCTATATTATTGTGATCTAAACCAAGCCCTACGTTTTTTAATCCAAGCCCTCTTTGATGCAAATAATTTTTGCTCGCACGGTTTATGGCATTATACTCTAACTCGAACAAACCCGAACAAACCACAAGTATAATATTTACACTATATACTAGTGGTAGATAAATATCTATTATAGCATCGTTAAATATTCAAAAATAAAATCCTACAAACCCCGAACAAACCCAAACCCCATATTTTTGTGGCAAATCAAAATCACCCCAGATTAGCGAATTAATTTATTTGGCCACATTTTATGGTAAGCGGCAATAGATTTCAAACGGCCATTTCCAACTTGTGGAAACAAATTATATTTGGTTCGTTGTTGCGCTGTCACTGACAGCGGCCGTTCTACACATCTTTTCGTTCACAGAAAACGTTTATAGGAAATGTTTACATAGTTTTCGGTTAACACCAAGCAGGCATTTTGATTCTTTATTACTGAAATAAAAATGACAGTCTCAAACTGCGTATATTTGTATTCCTGTAAACGGAAATCTTTGTAAAACTTATAATAAATTTACATCAGCAGCAGGAATAAGTTTCGACGGCGGATGAAATATTTTTTTGTTAAAAGCCTGTTTAATAAATAATATGACCGGCGAATATCCTGGAGCCTTTTGATGTGTTATTAAAAAAATTACGAGGTAATCGACATCATCTAAATCTGGCACTTCCTGCCGTCAATTTTTTATAATCAAATTTAAAGAAGGAGAAATGGGTAAACGCTAATTGGTCTGTTCAATATTGACAGCTGGGAGAAAAAATAAATATCAATTTGAAAGTTGCTCCGTAAAAATAATTAACAAGAGGATGGGGCTTCAGCCAAAAGTATATTTTCTTTCTTTTCTTCACTTTTTTAATGTGACCCGACAGGAGAAAGTCGCTTGGTAACAGATCAGGAGTCTTAGCTGGTCAATTCGTCGTGTAATTTAATCATCCATCGAAAACATTTTGGATATTTCTCTTACTTCTCCTGCAAAGTGTGCAGGACATCTGTCCATTTAAAACTAAATATCTTGATTGTCATAAGCAACTCACTCTAATCCAGCTCCAATTTGATTTTTTAAAGGTTCTAAAAAAATTTCCAATAATCCGATAATTTGCACAGTTTTGGCCATAGATATTTACCTTTCGATAAGCGAACAATATTCACGAAAGTGGCAAGTTAATGGCCTTGCGCATATAAACAAAGCTACACACGATTAGTCATGCGCACTGCAACATTATCGTTTGACGAATGGGAAAATAGACAGGTCCTGGTTTTAAAATTTAAATTTTTGCCAAAATATTGGAATTTCTTCTCAATTTTTTTGATCAGGTTGGGAATTAAGTGAGTGATTTCTGGCATTTTTGGTATAGTTGCAAACCTATCAGATTTTGAGGATAGAAAATTGTTTTTAAGGTTTTGTTTCTAAAATTTGTTTAAAATATGTTTGTCGTCGTGTTTTTAGTTCCAAAAGGAAAAGAACAATTCAATTAAAGTACAAAACTTACCTACCTCAAGTCAAATATTAGTTGGTATTTAACCTGTATTGATTTTTACAATTTGGCAAAAACTTGGGTACATGTAAAACACTTTCAAGCACAATTTCTTGTTCAAGAATTTGAGAAAGTTTTTGCCCGAGAACTTGACCCGTGGAGTAATATAAACTACCTAGGTATTTACATTTTTTCTTTTATATAATCTAAGTATAGAGAAAAGTGTCTTTTAAACTTTTTCAAGTGTCGCTAAAGAAGGACAGGCCGATGACACAAGGTTTGTGCGCATGCCCGATGCTGCTCAGAGGGAAGACAGCTGTCCGGCGAGCCATGCACTTGGACCTATTTTTTCACCCATAAAACGTAACTTTTGTTTGCGCAAGAGATAAGCTGTACGTATCTAAAGTATATGGTTTTGGCACGCAAGAATTCTGGTGCTATAACTCCATCATTTTCTTCTGCATGAAGTAAAAGTTCTATATCTGCATTATTTTCTTTTGCTCCACCATCAAATACATCATTCGTTTGCTAAAAGCAGTTACATTTATTGATTACAGTATCTTTACTCTTAAAAATACGAATAAAAGTCAGGACTGTTTTTTTTGCTTGAAATGGGTCTGCCACGAAACATCACAGAGAACTATTTTCCATCCAGTACTGAACTCTCGTTTTTTGAGTAATCAAGTTATCACGCCTTAAAGAGAAAAAGAACAATACTTCTTGGGATTTCCGCTTTAAATATCATCATAAAACACTAGCGCTTGTTTAATAGTATGATAAAAAATTAATCATACCTTGATGCCGCCTTATAAAAAAAAAACAAGCATAATTTCCTGGCTACAAAACCTATTTTTCTATTTACTTCCAATAAATCAACGTTACTGTTCCTTTTTGACATTAATCAGGACATATTCTAGATAAGATCTGTGCCACTGTTGTTTTATGATTATCAGTAATGTAGAACAGAGCCGTTTTTCTTTCGAAACATTGGTTAGTATTCGTTTTTTTTTTGCACTGTCTTAATTATAGATTAAAAATGACAAATGTGTCTTGGTTTCGCAAGATATATTACTACGCAATTGTGTAATTATAGTTAATTATGATTTGTCATGGAAGTAGGTAAAGGTGAAAAAATATATGGCACAATTATTTAAGAATCTATTTATAAGTAATTTCCTGGACAAAAAATTCTGGCAGCCTAGATCTATTTTAAAGTTTGATTCTTTTAGTTCTTATATCAGTTCATCATCATGGAACACGTCATTAGGAATGTGCTGTATGTTTTTGTGTGTTTGAAATGAATCAATAGGTATGTTTTTCTGTCACTGGATAGCTTAAGATTGAGAGTTTTTTTTTGCAAAATCGTTTATAATTTCGTCGATATTTAATGTTTTTCACAAACTCGTGTTCGATACTGATTAAGGATAAATCCGAAAGGCGTTGTTGTCCCATGGTATTACGTAAATAGGTTTTTACTAATTTAAGTTCGAAAAAAGATCGTTCCGCTGATGCCACACTAACTGCTAAAGTTAGAAATAACATCACTGGAAAATTTGAAGAAACACACTGATTTTATATTAATAAATTATCCGCAAGTTCATACACTGTTTTTAATTTTCAAATACTATCTCCAAGTCCCTTTTTGAGGCTTAAAATTTGGCTTGGAAAGTCAATGAACAAGTCTTTGTGGTATATCGTTTGTAAATTCAGCACTTTCACGTATAATTCTTCTTCACTTAACGAAGTTAAATTTGCAGGATGTAAAAAAATAAAATTAATTATGAAATGAAATACCAAAGCAAAGCTAGCAGCAAGTTTTGAAGGGGACGTCAATGTGGGCCCCCCGGCTGGCCCCCGCGGTGTTTGTTACAGCTTTGCTTAACATTTTGTATTTTAATTAATATAATTATTACGTTATCTATTTTTAAAGAAGATACGATTTTCTGAAAAATATTCTGCAAGGGACACAATAAGTTATTATATGACGTCATACATATTTTTGTCCGCCTATAATTTATCAAAGGGTAAAAGTACAATCAACTCCACATCCATTAGTAAATGGCATATCATTACAATCTAACATATTATTTACGAATATTATTAATACGATTCTTAAACAACCATTAATCTAATACGCAGCAAAAAATGATTAATAAAAATAAGCTACTTAATAACCATACTATTCACTGAACCGGAGTATCCCAGCGGTTACCGCTAATGTATCCTTTTTTCTAAAAAAAAATGCATAAAACATTACGCAGAGCTCATAGAAGCCAACAAAGAAACGATATCCGACTTGTGGTTGTCCCAACCCGTTTCAGAGTTTTAAACCCGAGCCCGGACTACCAACCTGATCTGGCTCTGGTTGATTTTTATCATTCTTGCACCTGTCATTAGTTGTTTTTAAAAGTTTTTGCAGAAATGCAGTTGATTTTATTAAAAACTGAATATTTAAAGAAGCGGTTTTCTTGGAATGATGAAAAGATTGACAGATGATCTGGCAGATAATACAGTCGTGGACAAAGGTATTAAAGCTGTTAACACCAGCTTTTAACACTCCGTCTTAATAACACAAATATATATCATATACGTAAAAATATTTCTTGAAGCAATAATTTTTTTAATTTGAAGAAATAGTCCATGCTTAAAGTGGAGTTGAAAGTATGAATAGGAAAGAAAAAACTAAAAGTCTTCCTCCACAAAATTTAACAGAATAAAATGTGTTCAAAGGTCTCTACATGTTTCGAACGTAGAAACGTTCATCATCAGGAGACAGAAAAATATATTGCTGGTGGTTTTATCAGAAGAGAAAATGATAAGTGGTATAAAACCTTAAGGTGGGAGTATCAACATGCTTGCCAACCAATAACCTATTTCGCGTAGATTTATTTATGTTTTCTAGCTTTTATACAAAATTTAAAGAAAATCAGTATCGACTTGATATTCTATAGGTAATAATTGACATATTTAATAAATATCAAGGAATTTCATAACTTATTTTAAGAGAATTGTATAGCGAAAAATATCGGTTAAGATTTTTTTTAACATTATTATGTCATTGTCACTCATTGTTCTTTCACTATACAATTATCCCAAAATTAGCAATGAAATAAATTGATATTTTTGTAATATATTAGATACTACCTAAATAATGTACCGACGATATTGATTTTCTTTAAATGTTAGTTATTAAAATAATAAACTCAAAAAATCAACGCGAAATAGGTTATAGGTTGGCAATAGATTGAATGACGTTGAGAATTCAACCTTAATGAAGCTTTTATGGCATCAAAAATTGGATTGTCGAAATGACATAATGTGAGGAAAAATAGAAATAAAAATAAGTTATTACTGAGTATGTGAAAAAGTCAGTTGAAAGGGTCTAAAACAACCAAACAGACCGGAGAAGCAAAAAAACAGTTCTAAATAGTATGCCTTTAGGTAAGACATTGTAAAATAGAAACAATTTTATGTATAGAAATTAGGTATTAACAAGCTTTATGCATTTAAAATTAGAAGTACTTTCAGAAAAGGGGGTTTGGAGTACTAAATGTTAAGAAAGTCAGCAGGAGAGTCAAGGAATCTGAACTAAAATGTCGCCCAGCTGCGAAAAAAGTGTTTCTTACCGAAGAACAGCGACAATCAACGATTATTTTTGCTTTAAATTATAAATACCGCTATCCTCAATTTTGGAACAGGGTCATTTTTACTGATGAAAAGACGTTTTAGTCGACTTATAACGGACAAATTCGTGTGTACCGTCCAAAGAATACCAAGTTAACCCCCTCACTTTTAGACATGGACGTTTATCTGTGAATGTATGGGGCTGGATAAGTGTTCATGGACCTGGTGTTTGCTGGCGAATAGAGGGAAGATTTAATTCCGGAAATTACATTAACATTTTAGAAAACATATTGTTATTATCTGCTGAGCAAATATATCCCAATAATACTTTCATATTTTAACAAGATAATTGTCCAGTCCACACTTCCAATGCTGTAACCCACTGGTTTCAAACCCATAATGTGGAAGTGCTGCCTTGGGTCGCTTATAGTCCCGATATCAATCCAATTGAAAATATTTGGGGTATAATCGTAAAAAAAATATATAATCGAAATTTTAGGCCACAAAATGCAGAAGATTTATGAGAAATAATACATGCGTGCTGAAAAGAGCTTGATCCAAATATTGTATCAAATATAATTCAGTCAATTCCGAATAGACTGGCTCAAGTAATAGAAAAACAGGGATATAATATGACCAAATATTAGATTTTGTTTATTCTTGTTAAACGTTTTTTGTTTCTATTGTAATTTTTATAAAACTGTTAAGATATATTATAAAATAAAAGAAATAATTTTTGTTATTCTATTAAACTAACACCCAACGCCAATGCTTTGCCATGCAATAAGCCGGTTTTACGCAAATATGGTTAAGGTTTCCTCTCATTCTAATTCGTGTACGCTTTTTTTATGAATACAACTGTACCGGGTGTTCCACCTAAGGAGGTAATCGGCTATATCTCAGAAAGTAATAACACTAGGATTTTGGGAAAAATATATGTCTATAAAAGCTGCCAAGAGAAATTGCTGGAAATAATTTTCAAGTTCGAAAAATGACCGCTAGGGGGCGTAAGAGAACTTTCAAAATAGAAATGCCGATTTTCTCTTGATTTTTCTTAATAAAAATATGTCAAAAATATAAGCATTGTATTCTTCATAAAATTATGCAACTTTATGTTAGAAATCATTTTTTTCTATTTTCAATAATAAAGTGGTGGGAGAAGGTCAAACCTTTTTTATTTCAAACGCTGATATATATGTTTTGGATAAACCGATTTTATTCAACTTGGTCTTGAAAAAAAGCCCTTCTTTTCCTCTATACTTTGATCTATTAACTATGCCATATTGATTCTGATGGTGGCCACTAAATGGCGTTTTTCCGTAATTCCTCAATGAATAAGGATTTTCTCAAAAAAATCAAATGTTATGATATGACTTTTTCATTATATTTTATCTTAGGGTTATAAAGGCTATTAAATAGTGGAATAAAAAATCCAGGTCCGTATTTAAAATAAAAAAGTTGATGATGGTCGCTCGGATCCGAAACGTCGGATTAAAAAACTAACCCCATCAGCTTGTAGAGGAGGAAAAGTTATAACGAAGAACTGAAAACCGCAACGTGATATCTTTTGTTAAACTAGTGATTTAATTGATTAATGAATGTTTTAAAAAATGGCCTATTTTTCCATATTAATTATTATTATCCCTAATTTCTCTAGTTTAACAAAAGATATCACGTTGCGGTTTTTAGTTCCTTATAGTAACTTTTCCTCCTCTACAAGCTGATGGGGTTAGTTTTTAATCCGATGTTTCGGATTCGAGCGACCATCATCAACTTTTTTATTTTAAATACGGACCTGAATTTTTTATTCCACTATTTAATAGCCTTTATAAGCCTAAGATAAAATATGATGAAAAAGTCATATCATAACGTTTGATTTTTTTGAGAAAATCCTTATTCATTGAGGAATTACGGGAAAACGCCATCTAGTGGCCACCATCAGAATCAATATGGTATAGTTAATAGATTTACGTGTAGAGGAAAAGAAAGGCTTTTTTTCAAGACCAAGTTGAATAAAATCGGTTTATCCAAAACAGAGATATCAGCGTTTAATAGAAAAAAGGTTTGACCTTCTCCCACCACTTTATTATTGAAAATATAAAAAAATGATTCCTAACGCAAAGTTGCATAATTTTATGAACAATACAATGCTTATATTTTTAACATCTTTTTATTAAGAAAAATCAAGAGAAAATCGGCATTTCTATTTTGAAAGTTCTCTTACGCCCCCTAGCGGTCATTTTTCGAACTTGAAAATAATTTCCAGCAATTTCTCTTGGCCGCTTTTATAAACATATATTTTTTCCCAAAGTCCTAGTGTTATTACTTTCTGAGATATAGCCGATTACCTCTTTAGGTGGAACACCCGGTACTTCCCAAAAAATAAGCACTTATTTTTTAATTAGATTTGATAGCTACTTTGTTAATTTGCTAGTGCTAGACCGCCAATGTTATCTTCCATGAAAAATTTAACTGTGGTGGAAAATCCAATTGTGTTATCAAAATAGCACCATTAGGTGTCTTGGAAATATATGAACCGTAATATAAATTCAAAAATGTAATTAAGTCTTATGCTATTAGTTCACTTGCTTAATTAAAATTATTTCAAGCTTACCTTCCTGCTAGTATTAATGGTTTATGAGATTAATTTACACAACATTAAATGTGTCTTAAGATCTACCCATTAGATTAAAACATTTAAATTAAATATAGGTACTCTATTAAATTACATTATAATGGATTTTAATAGGAGCGGTGCCATTTTTTTATGTGTCAGATATACCTATATGCCTGTTGTGCCGTTGTTTATATAAAGTGCGTCATGGAAATGACGTTTTACATTTAAACCTGCAAATTTTGATATAAAAACAAACCATTTATGTTACACCGCTTCAAGGCGGGGGTAAAAAAAAATTCTAAATAGTAAGAAAAACATCGACAATGTGTAAAATGAAAGAAAATACAAAGTCTATTACACTTTCCTTACATCCGCAGTTAAAATTTTTATTTTGTGACGCCAATTCCAAATAAAATCATCCAAAACCACGATAAAACTTCTGCTTTTATTATTTCTCTCCCCGAGGATCAATAAGTGATAAGATGACAAAAAAACTGTACGCGGCGGTAATCTGCTTCCCTCAAGTAAAAAAGTTTTATTATTCAAAAGTGGAGAAGACTGCGTTAGTTCTGCTCGGCAATCGGGCGTGGATAATCTTGGAAATTGGGTGTAAATGATAGCAACTTACGTGGAGGAAAAATTTATGGAAATATTCACCCCTCCGGGGGTTTTGCGTGCCAGATTTAGTGGAGAGAAAAAATGGATATGTATGGGAGCTTTTTTTGATATGTGTTTGGACTTGGGAATTGCGCGCGTATGATATAAAAATTCAAACCGAACGAAATAATTTTTTGCAATAAAAATTATTTATTTTTTTAGTAGGTACCTATTCCGTAGCAAAATAGAAGAAATTTTGTCTTTCTTCTTCTTCTTATCCTTCTTCAAACCTTAAAACAAACAGTGACTTTAACTGTTTGTTAATGCTATAATAACAGAACTATACTTGGGAATTGCGCGTATGATATAAAAATTCAAACCGAACGAAATAATTTTTTGCAATAAAAATTATTTATTTTTTTAGTAGGTACCTATTCCGTAGCAAAATAGAAGAAATTTTGTCTTTCTTCTTCTTCTTATCCTTCTTCAAACCTTAAAACAAACAGTGACTTTAACTGGTTGTTAATGCTATAATAACAGAACTATACCTGGGAATTGCGCGTATGATATAAAAATTCAAACCGAACGAAATAATTTTTTGCAATAAAAATTATTTATTTTTTTAGTAGGTACCTATTCCGTAGCAAAATAGAAGAAATTTTGTCTTTCTTCTTCTTCTTATCCTTCTTCAAACCTTAAAACAAACAGTGACTTTAACTGGTTGTTAATGCTATAATAACAGAACTATACTTGGGAATTGCGCGTATGATATAAAAATTCAAACCGAACGAAATAATTTTTTGCAATAAAAATTATTTATTTTTTTAGTAGGTACCTATTCCGTCGCAAAACAGAAAACATTTTTCTTTCTTCTTCTTCTTATCCTTCTTCAAACCTTAAAACAAACAGTGACTTTAACTGGTTGTTAATGCTATAATAACAGAACTATACTTGGGAATTGCGCGTATGATATAAAAATTCAAACCCGAACGAAATCATTTTTTGTAATAAAAATTATTTATTTTTTTAGTAGGTACCTATTCCGTCGCAAAACAGAAGAAATTTTTCTTTCTTCTTCTTCTTATCCTTCTTCAAACCTTAAAACAAACAGTGACCTTAACTGGTTGTTAATGCTATAATAACAGAACTATACTTGGGAATTGCGCGTATGATATAAAAATTCAAACCGAACGAAATAATTTTTTGCAATAAAAATTATTTATTTTTTTAGTAGGTACCTATTCTGTAGCAAAATAGAAGAAATTTTGTCTTTCCTCTTCTTCTTATCCTTCTTCAAACCTTAAAAAAAAACAGTGACTTTAGCTGGTTGTTAATGCTATAATAACAGAACTATACTTGGGAATTGCGCGTATGATATAAAAATTCAAACCGAACGAAATAATTTTTTGCAATAAAAATTATTTATTTTTTTAGTAGGTACCTATTCCGTCGCAAAACAGAAAAAATTTTTCTTTCTTCTTCTTCTTATCCTTCTTCAAACCTTAAAAAAAAACAGTGACTTAAACTGGTTGTTAATGCTATAATAACAGAACTATACTTGGGAATTGCGCGTATGATATAAAAATTCAAACCGAACGAAATAATTTTTTGCAATAAAAATTATTTATTTTTTTAGTAGGTACCTATTCCGTCGCAAAACAGAAAAAAATTTTCTTTCTTCTTCTTCTTATCCTTCTTCAAACCTTAAAAAAAAACAGTGACTTAAACTGGTTGTTAATGCTATAATAACAGAAGTATAAAATTTCAAGGCGTTACCACGGATACGGGTACAAGTACAAGCAGCCAGTATACTATAAATAATCCCTTATTTATCATTATACTAATGTTTAATCAACATCATAACACGCGAGTTTATCAGTAACTTTACGACTCTCATTGAAAAAATGATTAATTTTATTGATCAAAGAACATTGCTTTTAATTGATTTATTAAATGTCGCTGGCGGTAAGTCAACATTTCTGTGACCTTTTGATTTGCAATAATTTGCCAGCTTCTTCTTTTAATTCTTTTACAAGCGAAATAATTGAGAACATACATTATGTGTTAAAATGCAATTTGTCTGGTTTTATACTTGACAAGCAAATAATGGAATTGTTTGCAGAATTCGTCGCTAAAAGCATTTGCCGCATACTTTTGTGAATCTTAATAGTGTATTTACACAAATACTTACATAGTCTTCTGCATTATAAGTTGCAATGTCATTTTTAGATTGTAAACTACATATTTATTGTACATTCATTTTTCTATGTTTCTTTAAAAGTATATTAGTATTATAACAATGGACAATGAAGTAAGTATACACAATGGTATCTCTTATTTGCTATTTCAATAAAATACGAATTATTTAAATGATATATACAACAGGCATTTTGCATGTAAGCATTTATCACGATCATATCTGGACTTATTATAAATGTACAGAGAGGTAGTAACAAAATTGACATTTACACATGAAATAACTTAAGATATGAACGAAATGTGGACAGAAACAAGCAAGCAAACCTACGAGGGGTAATCTTCTGCTAAACAGCTCATGGCTAATGTTTGTGAGACCAAACTTGTTTTGTTCTGTACCAGAATTGAAAAAATGACTTCATAATGTTACAGGAATTTTATTAGAACCGCTTTTGTTAACAAACCATGTAGATTTACATACGCACCTGCAAAATATATCTTGATTTTAAAATTATAAGCAGGAATTTAGTTATAACTCAACTAATATTTATTGTTTGGACTTGTACTATTGTATACGCTTCTAATAAATAGCTCCGAAATAAAATAAATGAGGTTAAGTTTATTTTAATAGGTCCAAGCTAGTTTGGTTTCCTATTCTTGAATTTTCTTGGTCGATTTTAGATTTTTAAATGAGATATAAACTTACACTGAGAAAATGTATTCTAAAGATTTGTCTATTTATATTCAGATAAAACGTTTCCTTTTTAGTGCACGGAGAACAAATACCTTGTGCTTGTGATAATAAGACGTTAACTTTGTGCATACAATAGTATCAAAAAATTTCAAAAATACGTATTTAAAAAAGGAATAAGAAGTTATAATAATGATGGGTTATTTTTATTTATATACTCTTAGGTTTACCGTTATGGAATATTCATCACATAATTACAAAAATACAAATCGTTCAAACATAAACATCATTTTTTCGTAATTTAATACTTAAACAAGGTTGTCAATTTTGGTTACAATAAATTTGCTGTCGAATATTGCAAAAAAAATATTTTTCTAACGCGTTTCACAGCTAGCTCTCAACAAATGCTATATTATTCATATTCATATTTTTTATATTTAATTTTAATTAATCATTATTATGGGGCATTTATTAGTCTCAGTGTAGCTTGGGTCTCCGACTCCCAATTTTTCTTAATCAAATTTAGATCTTTCGATGAGATAAAGCCTTATGAATATTAACTAAGAATCAACACGTATTATACTACGAGTTAAGATTGAAATTCCATGTTGTTAATAAAAAAAAACATCATTTATTGCTGAACTTATAAGGCACAACAAAACAATAAATGTTGCTTGACAAATTGTTGTAGATAAATAGGCTAGAACAAATAAGGATTTTAATTGTTGCATATAAATTGTGAGAAAATGGGTTTTGGGATTTTATACTCTTACGTATGTAGGTATCATGTATGTGTTTTTATGGACTTTGGTTTGTTTTTTTGTTAAGTAATGTTGCAAAATGTATCTTTGGACTTTATTTATGTACAAGTATTACTGTGTGTCAACACAGCGTTTATTTTTCTGTCAGGGTCGAACACCTCCTATTTCTATACATGATCTGTTTTTAAAAAAATTTTCTGTTGTGTATGTAATAGAGTAGTCAGCTTTTTCATTGTTTCTGGCATTGAGGTTTAGCCTTTACTCCTTAGAGTCTTTGAAATTGCTTTGCTTTATTTCCTTGCTGTAGTTTGGAGTAGAATATTGTGTGGGTGCTGCATTATTGCTTTTCTTAGGGATGTGTCTGTATACCTGTGTGTTTTTCCTTCATTATGATTTATACAGGGTGTTATTTAAGGAGATTTTGCTAGTCTTTTAGATCTCTTTTTGACATCCAACCCTGACCTATACACAGTCACCGTTCATCCTCCATTAGGATCTTCCGATCACAAACTTATTTCAACTCTAAGCGAGCTGCCAATTTGTTCTGAACAACCTCCTAAACCTCGTAAAATTTGGCACTACACATCAGCTAGTTGGGAAGACCTAAGGGACCATTTTCGCACTTTTCCTTGGCTGGAAGTATGCTTCTCTTCAGATGATCCATCCGCTTGTGCTCAAGAGGTCTCCGATGTCATTCTTACTGGCATGGAAGCCTTTATTCCTTTCTCCAAGAAGCGCCCTTCAAATGGCAAGCCCTGGTTTAGCAAGAACTGCGAGCGTGCTGTCAGAGCTAAAAATCTAGCTTACCGACAATGGCGTAAAAATCCTACCGATGTGAATCGCACCATCTTTGTTACCGCTCGAAACCAGTGCAAGCAAACGATAGATCAAAACAAAGAGGCTCACAACATGAGGATCAAAAATAAACTTCTCGCCAGTCCTAACGGATCTAGGTCCTTTTGGTCAGTCGCTAAGGCCGTCAGTCAAAATTTTACCAAATCAAATATTCCACCGCTAACACGTTCTGACGGCAAAATAGCAACCACGGCTGAAGATAAAGCGAACTTACTCGCAGAACTCTTTGCTTCACACTCCACGGTAGACTTTCAGGGAAAAACACCCCCGAACATTCCAGCAGTTCGATCGGAAATGACTGATATCGTATTCCGTCAGCGTCCTGTCAAACGAATTCTGAAGGGGCTCGATGCCAAAAAAGCTTCTGGTCCAGATGAAATTCCTATTATAGTGCTCAAGAAATGCGCCGATGAACTCACACCAGTATTTTGTAGACTTTTTAACTTATCCTACAAAAAAGGAATATTTCCATCTTGCTGGAAAAAGGCGCGAGTCCAGCCTATACCAAAGAAAGGCAAGAAAACCCTGCCAAACAACTATCGACCAGTCGCATTGCTTTCAGTTATATCAAAGGTGATGGAGAAAGCTATTAACCAACAACTTATAAAATACCTGGAAGGCCTTAAAATTATCAGCGACCATCAGTATGGTTTTCGTAAGTCCAGATCAACAGGAGACCTGCTAGCCTATGTCACTCATCTTTGGAGCAACGCAATCGAACATCATGGGGAGTCCCGGGCTATTGCACTGGACATCTCTAAAGCCTTTGACCGTGTCTGGCACGAGGGGCTCCTAAGCAAAATGCGTTCTTATGGTATGCCCGGTCGATTTTGTTCATGGTTGTCTAGCTTCCTCAAGGACCGCTCTCTGCAAGTGGCGATTGACGGGTTTCTCTCAGACACCTTCACCATCAATGCTGGTGTTCCTCAAGGGTCCATATTATCTCCCACTCTCTTCTTACTGTACATTAACGACCTTCTAGCGAAAACAGAAAATCCATTATATTGCTTTGCTGACGACAGCACACTTATCTCATCTTTTACTTTGAAACCTCAAACATCGGCTACTGACGCACATCTTCGCAGACAACATGAGGTATCACGCCTCAATAAAGACCTGGAAGAAATTTTGTCTTGGGGTGACAGTAACCAAGTCGAATTTAACGCTCAAAAAACCCAGGCTGCAGTTTTCTCTAAGAAGGTCAACATTGCAGAACCCGATATCGTTATGGCAGGACACGCAATTCCACTGACTTCGTCTATTAATTTGCTGGGTGTCAACCTGGGAGGAAATATGTCTTGGCATAATCACGTAGTGGCAATCGCCAGGGCAGCTTCTCAGAAGCTCGGTATACTTTTCCGTACCAAAAAGTTGTATACACCTCAACAACTTTTGACACTTTATAAAGCCCAGATTCGACCATCACTGGAATACTGCTCTCATATCTGGAGTTCTGCACCGAAGCATACCCTTCGGTTGTTGGATTCCATCCAAAGGAGAGCCGTTCGTCTAATCGGCGACCACGAGCTGACTAAGAACCTCGACAGCTTAGAACATCGAAGACAGGTTGGTGATTTGACTCTCTTCTACAGATATTTTCATGGCGAGTGTTCGACAGATATTGCCCGCTCGATTCCACCTAGAGTAATGCATAGCAGAAACACACGACGAACCACTGCCGCCCATCCCTATGTGGTTCAACTTAGTACACCCCGAACATCATTGTTTCAGAACTCTTTCATTTGGAGGACGTCATCTTTGTGGAACGGCCTTTCTGAGACCGTGTTTCCAACCGAATATAACCTCCAACGATTCAAGAAAAACGTGAATCGCTTTCTTCGCACACGCACCGCTCCCAGAGCGCCTTAAAGGATTTTCCTATAGTGCTTGTGCTCGATCATAAAAAAAAAAAATGTGATCAAACTCCAGTAAAGTGGTTTTTAGTTTTTTTTTCTCGAAAACAAAGCAAGATATGAAAAAAACTCAAGAGATAAAATAGTTGTATCTGTAGTTGCTTAATTCGAAAAAAATACATAATTTTAAAAAAAGTCAGTGACGCGCAATTTTTTTGTCAAAAATATTAGTTGGACTGTCTTCTGGGACGCCACTGGACCTAATAATTTTATTCTAATTGAGGCTAAATTATCCTCTAGTGATTATAAACAGAATTGCCAAATTTCAACAAAATCGAATAAATGAGTATTGAGATATTTACGAACCTCCGATTTTTTTTTTAAAGTTTGATACCCAGTATCGTAAAAACTATGCATTTCAGATCCATATTTATATAAGCTTTTCTTCTTAAAATCACTTAAAGAAGCACCTCTTTTGGAGCTTGGCCACATAACACCATGTGTGCCATTTAACACCCTGTATATCCCCCAGACTCGTAGAGCCGATCTTAAGAGGATACTCTTTTGGTCTCCAAGAGATTAACGCTCTATTAATTGTGATCTTGGCCGGATAGTTTTAACACTAAGGCCACCCGAACGAAGTAGAAGAAGAAGGAAGCCCTCTAAGACATCTAGATGTGGGAGAACATTTCCAGAAAAACTTGACTTTTATTATTACAAAAGCAGAAAAGGCAACATATATATTGGATAATAGCATAATAGATTTTTAATTTAAAATTTCCATAATTCCTACAAATCTCGTTTCTTAATTTTTTGTTTACATAAATTGTATGGCTCTTTAATACCCTATGTAAATAATGTTAAAACCACATAATATATTATTAAGCCATAAAAAATGTCAATAATTTGTCGTGATAAAAATTTTAATTGTAAATTTTCATCTTACCTATTATCTTATTAATTTATTCATTTGTCCCACCTTAAATAGCAAGAAAAAAAAGAGTATAAGTCACGCCCATAGCAAACTCGGATCATGTATATGCTAATGATCTTTATAAGGTCTAACAGTTTCATTTGTCGACTTTCATTTGCACATTTCAAATGCATTTTAGCCTTGGTATTCACCGGGGAAACTAGATCATAATAACATGGCTTTTAAATGCATAAATACGCATAAACGACAAAAGCAAAACAAGGTGAATTTTTTAATTTTATGGAAACAGCTTATTTTCCGGATTATGCGCGTATAAGAAGTTTGCTGCAAGAAGTTGTTTGTTGGTTATTCAACAACTCCAGCTCATCAAGTTTATCATTTAATTTTTTTTTCATTAATATTTATAGGTACTTCTATAGACCAGGGTCGATAATTTTTGAAACCAACAAAAATAATAGTAGGATGAAACCCATTGGAAAAGGAAGAGAATTCAACAAAAATGAAAGGAAAAATAATTTATGGGCGATCCGAGGTCGGGAAGTGGAAGGGGGTGAGTTTTTAAGGGTAGAAAACGATTTATCTCGATTTCACGCAAAACTACAAGTCCTATGGAAAAACGTTAAATGGCATGGTCTACAACTTTTGTATTTTCAATCGAAAATTCTCATGTCAAAATATCTGATTTTTTTTAAAAGTCGGTTGGCTTTTTGTTCGTTGAAATCTCCACTTCCTGATGGTGTAAAAAGAAAAATACATTACTATGGTAAATGTTCTTACAAAATGCAAAGAAACGAAAAAAACTCGAATCCGAAATTTTTTTTTTAACTTATTTGGTTGTTAATAATTATAGTAGTATATTTCGACTTGCAATTTTTTGTTTATCAATGTAACATGGAATCTTACGTTCAAAATTGTACATAATGATTTAAAAAAAAAATTTCGGATTCTAGTTTTTTTCGTTTCTTTGCATTTTTTGAGAACATTTACCATAGTAATGTATATTTTTTTTACACCATCAGAAAATAAATATTTCAACGAACAAAAAGCCCACCGACTTTTTTAAAAAAACAGATATTTTGACGTGAGAATTTTCGATTGAAAATTAGGGTGCTTTTTCGATATTAAGTCAAAATAAGGTGAAAAAATAAATATTTGAAATCAAAAAAATTACAGTGTGTTTGGGATATAAAAAGGTAAGTTTTCACAAAAAATTTCGTGAAAAATTTTTTTTTTAAAAGATAAAAATAAAAAACCAAAAACTTGGTTCTTTGAATTTTTCACATAAATTTGAAGGTTATGTGAAAAACGTGTAAATAAAAAAGTTGTAGACCTTTTTATTACCTACAACTTTGCCATTTAACGTTTTTCCATAGGACTTGTAGTTTTGCCGGAAATCGAGATAAATCGTTTTCTACCCTTAAAAACTCACCCCTTTCCACTTCCCGACCTCGGATCGCCCGTAAATTATTTTTTCTTTCATTTTTGTTATATTCTCTTCCTTTTCCAATGGGTTTCATCCTACTATTATTTTTTTTTCACTTTTTACCATTTTCAAAGGCTTCAGCCCTGGTCTACTAAGTAAGTATACATATAGTTACAAATTGAGTCGATTTAAACTGAAATAAAATCTAAAAGGGGTGAGCCTTTGAAGTAATCGTCACGTGACGATTCTTGCATTTTTTGTCGTCGTTAGTGTATGCAAATAAAATATCGCCATTAGTTTCAACAAAAATATAAATCTGTGATTTTTGCCTGACCGCAAAAACGTTTTTATTGGTCACAAAACAACTCGCCGCATTTCCCTGATTCTTTCTCGGTTGTCCCATTAACGGGGAAAATAAAAATCACCTCCACCGACTTTGATAGTCCTATAAAACTCATTTACAGCTATACCTCGACCAACATGTAATGGTAGAATGGTAGTAACCATAACTAAGGCAGCAATGGGACAACATTAATCGAAAAGGACAATCATATAAAAGTGATATAATCTAATTTATTTTATTGGTGATAAAATAAGACCTTCGTAACGCTAACGAGCTAAGCAAAACGACTGCATAAACATTAATAAACAGCAAACATTAAAATATTTTTTATTGGGTGATTATATGTCTTGTTGAGGTGTTATTAAAGGCTTGAGGACCTTACAGTGGTACAGGAAAAAAATTAATTACTAAAAACTTGGTGGTCTTAAAAGTAAAACGGGAAAAACGGCAGGATAAAGCAATAGAAGATTATTATTTCGCACAACCCATCATTAGTATTGAACTTTGTAATCTATGTACGAATTTTACCATCTCAGTAAACCATGTTGCTTAATAAATATAAGTACAGTGAAACCTCTCCTTGCGGACACCTCTATTAAGCGGACACTCCCTTCAGGCGGTCAAATTTGTGGGAACCAAGCTTTTGCCTATTTCTTTACATGTAAAATTCACTCCTATAACCGGACACGGAACATTTTTTTTTGTTAAAAAATTCTGGAACTTCCTTTAACCGGACGCGAACCTCTGACAACGGGACGGCGCGCTGCAAGACATGGCATAAATATTATGTAGTATGTTGGCGACAACGCACTCTGCAGCCAAGGAATACCCTCTAACCGAGGAATTACCTTTTTCCGTTTCAATGTGGAGACTAAATACTTATAAATATTTTGGAGGCTCTTACATTAAAACCGCCTGGACTAAAGTTTCGCAACAATATATAAATTGTTCCAAACAAGCTGGTTTTCAGAAAGAAACTGGCGATTCTACATCAATTCAGTGGGATCCAGAAGAATATCTTCCTTTATCTACGGTAGCTCAAATGGAAATGTGTGCCAAAGAAATAAACATAACACAAAAAAATTTTGAAAATTATGTTCGAATTGACGATACTACAGCCACGGAAGAGATGAGTTTGAACATTGACGATGAAATTCAAAATGTGATTGAACCTAATTCTGCATCAGAAGAAGACAGCGATCTCCAGCATGACAGTGTTGAAAGGAACAACACAATAACTACGTATAGTGAGGCTTGGAAAGTGATTAACGACTTAAACATTTTTGCAAATAAGGACTAAATTGCATTTCAACATCTCAAAAATTTAGAAGATCATTTTCAATCTACTGTTTTAAAGAAAAAAATACAAAATATGCGTCAACAAAGCATTTTAGAGTTTAGTATAATAAGTAGATAACTAGCTTTGTATTATGTGCTAAGAAACTTCTTAAGTTTACCTGATTTTTTAACGATTTTCTATTTTCAAGTGTTATTTAGTTTTCCGTTTGTGTGTCCTGTTTTATTATAAGTAATACAACCATGTACGTTTAT
The DNA here is from genome assembly GCA_963969555.1 of Polydrusus pterygomalis. Taxonomy (NCBI): domain Eukaryota; kingdom Metazoa; phylum Arthropoda; class Insecta; order Coleoptera; family Curculionidae; genus Polydrusus; species Polydrusus pterygomalis. The sequence continues at coordinate 3,047,253 of OZ018380.1, forward strand.
TAATAAATATGTTTTAAAATTTCACAGTTTTCTCTCTTAAGCGGACACCTCCAATAAGCGGACAAAATCGGCGAAACCGTGAGTGTCCGCTTATAGGAGGTTTCACTGTATATGCCTTATTAACCGTAGCAAGTAAATATTATTATGAATAACGTATTATTAAGTTTCCTTACATTTGCCAGTAGGAATTAATTTAATAAAACCAGATTACACCCCCACTAGAACTTGATAATTACTGTGAGTATATAGAGCAATAATGGCTATAAACCATTTGATGGTAGTATTAACTCCTATTTTCTATTGGCTAAATTACCGTGATATTATCACTACACAACGGTCTAGCAATTTTCGTTGTCTTACAGCAGGAAAGCGCGTTGCTGTCACATATAGTATTAAACAGTTGTATAAAGAGTATGTGAATTCTTATAAGGAATAGAAGGCTTCTCAGTGTGGGAATAACAAAACGCCGAGCACAAAAAACAACTAGAGGAAACGCTTGTAACGTTACCTGGATACGAAATAGTGAATTTTAAGCTAATTATGGAAAATTTTGAATGATAGAGGCCTTAAATATGAGAAAGGAGAACCTCATTTCGATAGATTCTAATATAAACTACAAAATAAGGTCAGCTTTTTGCAAAACCCCTTCTTGGTCATAATATTGATTTTAATTTTCAAAATGAAGTGTTATTGTATTCATCCCTTGGGAAATAAAGTGTACATTATCCTGATATGAATCAACTGACAACAAATCCATCCTATCTAGGCATTCTACTCAGTGGCGGCTGGTAATACTTGAAATATATAGGGCCATAATATTAAATAAAAAGAACCTTTAAAAAAACTAAAACAAACTTATTGAATAATTAAATACAGCATAATAAAGACCGTAAGCTAATATTCCGACATGGACAACCGTATTAAAAACAGCGCCATCTGGTACCTGGTAGCGGTAGCAAAGACGAAGGGCTAACCCGATTGGTACTAGCCGACTAGACAAAATGCTTGAAAATCCGCCACTCGCGGCCTGATTTGGGAATCTGGCCACCGCACACAATCCCTAATGAACCAATAAGAGATGAGATATATTTACTTTGGCTTATTATTTTTCTATTTTATACGATTAATAACAGATCTTGCGTTAAGCAAATTTTTACCGCGCCAGGGAGTTTTTGCACCGCTAGACGTGAGGCATTAACATCTAAACTTTTAAATTATTTAGAAAAATAAGTGAGCGACGGGAGACAAAGTAATAATAATTATGAGTATGACTAAATAGGTAGGTAGGGCTATTGCGCTGTGACCCTACTGTTCGACCCGCCGCCGCTGCCCTGTTTAACATCAATGACATTTTAATACCAATGCCTATAATAGGAAATTGACCTTTATATATTATTTATAACATCGATGTTGCAGTAAAGTACGAACAGGTTGCTATTAATAGAGAAGTTTTGCCATTCACTTATAGATCCTTTAAAAGCAAATACCTCTGCATTGGGTGAATTGGTTAACTCTCAGAACAATGTTTTTGGGCCCGTCAGAAAAAATGGTTACAATTCAATATAAAATATGAATGTAGCAGAATTATGTGTTGTTTCGTACATTTTATCGTTTAACGTATCAATCAGGGGGGATCCAAAAAGAATCTAATAAATACCCGATTTTAAAGAGATTGCGTTAGTGAATTTAATTGTTCCTGTTTTATTGTTCGAGGATAATATCCTTGTTTTTTATGCCCCACTTAAAATTTATTAACAGTCATAAATATTCAAATATTGCTGCAATTTTTTTATAATGACAGTTATTGTTAAGTCATTAGCAGGTTGTAGGCAGATATATCCTTGTTAGGTTATAAATTAATAATGTTTAACAACAATTGTGTTAAATAGGCTTTCAATGAAAAATGTTTCGAGTTTTAAATTTCTTTGTCAAACTTTGTATATGGTTTGAAGTATTTTCACCATATTTAGTGTCCCGCATCAAAAGTAATATAATTTAACACGTTTTTGCGAACTTACTTTGAAAAAAATGAAATTGGAAACATAAAAGCACTCAGCGACACTTTTGTTAGACGCCTGGCTTCCTTGCAGTTAATTTATATAAATAAAATTGTAAATAGCAAGGTGTGTCTAGATATTTTCATGTAATTTTCTCCTCTGCAATTACTACAAACCAAATAAAACAGGAGCGGAATCGTTGATTGCAGTTTGTTATGGAGGTGATTTGAAAGAGCGAGGTAATAATCAAACAGAAGCTAGAATATTTTAATATTCAATGAAATAATACCTTATTTGCTAGTTAAAGCAAAATAATCAGAAAGCTTGCAAATAAAAATGGAAACTGTATGATGGGAAATGTTGACATGGAAAGAAATATAATATAATATGGTGTTCTAGTTGAACAACATTTATAACGTCAAAACGTAAATAAAAAAATTATTTTTGACAAAGCCACTCTCCATCTGCCCCTGGCAGTTAATACCGTGCGAGCAAAAAGTATTTGCATCAAAGAGGGCCTTGCATCTAAGGACGTAATGCTTAGCCGTAGAGCTTAATACCTGTTGGGTGTCAGTAACTACCTGAATTAACAATCAATCAGTTATTCCGTCATCTTTGACAGTCGTTACAAGTAATTTGATTTATCGCTAATTATTCCAATTGCTTGAACAATTCACACAACTATTTTTAAGAAGCAGCAAAATTTATTTCCTTATAAAGTGCAAGTATTCCAAAAAATACAGGCCGCGGATTTTGAAAGACGCAGGAATTACTCTCAATAGTTTACCCAAAATTTATTGGAAATAAATGATTTATTAGACCTGACATTTTTTTCGGATAAAGCTCCAGTTCCACCTCTCCGGTTATGTGAATTCTCAGAATACACGCATGAAGAGTAGTGAAAATCCACATTGCACCCTCAAAAAATTGGTGTCTGGTTAGCTGTTTCCCGAAGAAGAATTGTTGGTCCTTTTTTTTCCACACAGTTACAGCACAGCGGTATAGAGACAATATTTTGAATCCATTTGTGGAGCAATTACTTGACGACGAACTACGTTTTGGATATTTTTAACAGGACGGTGCAACCGCCCATACAGCCGCCGAAACTATTAACTATTTACGCAATTTTTTCGACGACAGATTGATCAGTTTTCGGTCAGACATTGAATTCCCACCTAGATCACCGTGTTTAACGGTTATGGATTACTTCATTTTTCGTCATTTAAAGAACACTATTTTTAAAACACCAGTTGCAAATTTAGAACAATTACAAGAAAGGATTATCCAAGAATGTGGTAACATTTCTCCAGAGATGCTTGTCAACACTTTCGAAAATATGAAGAGCCGTGTGAATTTATGCTGGGAGCATGGCGGTGGCCAATTTCAGCAATTTATGTAATTATTTTTCTTTTTCTTTCTGTATATTCTTACTTTGTTAATTTTGTAAACAACAAAAATAAATTTGAATTTGTATACTTATTTTATTACTCACTAGTTTGGCATATGATAATATGAATTTGACAAAATTTTAACCTAGATTTGGTTAGATATATCGTCCCCATATCATTGTGATCTAAACCAAGCCCTACGTTTTTTAATCCAAGCTCTTTGGTGCAAATAATTTTTGCTCCTCGCACGGTAGAATAGGACATTCAAACCCTTTTTCATTATTTTTACAAATATACAATTATTTTTGAAACATGATAACATTAAACAAGTTTCAGTATAATTTGATTATATTACGAAAAAGCAATGAAAAAATTTCAATTAAAACTGATCGAGAAAACTCCATAAAAATAATAATCTGCCTAACTAGGGAGGTTTTGAACTTTGGATATCGTCGATAACGTTAAGAAAACAATGATTGTTATATTAAACGTGTTATTTTATCAAAAACAAAGTTTTTCTGTTTCGATACACAAAACCATAATAACATAATTAAGTTAAAATAATAGGAAACAACATTTTATAGGCGCTGTATCTAAGCAATAAATCAGAACTTTACTGACTGTAATTAAATTAATTTTTCCAACAAAACGTTAATCGAAAACAGTCCATTTTAGATTAAAATTCATATATTTTCGAAACTGTGAGTTTATAATAACATAAAAAAATAATATACCAATAAACGTCTTCCAATAATTTATACTCTTCATTAAAGATACTATTTTTTTTTCTAGGATAAAACTAATAAAAGAACTATCTTTTTTTATTACTATTAGAGTCCAGATATTATAGTGAAAGAACCGTAAGCCATAGACTGGATATGGAAACTCATTGGAAGGGCGGCTGTCAATGTATGTAGGTATACCCTTTGTGGTAAATACTAATTGCGACGGGTATCATAGACATATATACCTTTACATACATACGGCCTATCTCGTGTGTATACAGGAAAAAGTTAAATTTTATGGGTAAAAAAACTCGTTTGTACACACGATTCACCGATCATATCCCCTAACGCCCAACAGGGATGGGCCTGCGCTCCTGCGCACAACCATCTTGTTCTTAGGTTTTCCTTCTTTATCGACATCAATAAATACACTCCAGAACCGGCTCGGCGCCATTTTTTTTTGTTACGTTTACTCAATGGATTTCTTGTATTCTTTGCTATTAGGCACTTTCCTTTTGCTTCTTTTAAACAGCATAGCAAAGTAAAATCTTTGCTTAGCTAAGTTGGTAAAGGAACGCTTCGCGAATAAATCGTATCTATAATCGTGTGAGAAATATAGATGGGTATATTTAACCGCGGCAAGGGAGGAGGGAAATATCTTCGCTGAGCTGAGTTAAATTTTTAAAAGGAAAGCTCAACTTAGCCCTTGGCTTTGCTATTTAAAAACAACTAAAAGGAATATTTGTTGATTGTGGGTGTTTAATATTTCGGATTTCTAATTTTTGTGTACTTGTATATTGTGTAGTTTGCGATGTAAACAATACCGAAAACATTTTTAAGTTCTTGATCAAGAAATTGTGCTTGAAAATATTGTTTTACACGTACCGAAATTTTTGGCAAATTGTTAACTAATATTTGACTTGAGGTTAAGTAGGCGATAACATCGAAGATTGCTGTTCTGTTTGTTTTTTATTTTCTATTTGAGAATGTAAGTTTAATTGACTTGTTCTCTTGCTTTTGGAACTAAAGACACGACGGCGAATCACTTGTAAACAAATTTCAGAAACAAAACATTAAAAACGATATTCTAACCTCAACATCTGATAGATTGACAGCCACTAAAAACTACCTTTTCCCCCAACTTGGTCAAAAAATTCGAACGAGTTCCAATTTCTTGTCAATAAATTGTGGCATTAACTTGGGGCAAATTATAGCTGTTTACACGTGAATATAAATTGAAGGGCACCCCAGCATTAACCGTTTAATAAGACACTTAATCTACGGCAGTGCCATTATGACGTATTTAGCATTATCATTTAGATGTCATTATGACCTTTATAATAGCACTCGGTGCCATTATGAATTCATAATAACATCTAAATGTTAAGATACAAAAACAAAAAGAAAGTCGGTGCAAACTATTTATTTGTTATTATTACTTAGAAAAACGGATTGCATTTATTTATTGTAAACATCCGAAGGGACACTTTCGGATTCAGAATCTCCCATATTTAAATTATTTTTGGCCAACACTTTGCATACAATAGAAAATTAGACGGCAATAATGACGTTGTCAAAATCGAAATTGAAACAATCAAAAATGCTGTTACCATGACATGGACACCTGAAAATTTTAAAAATTACGAAAACGTTATCTGATGTCAATGAAATTTATACGAATAAAATCTATTTGCACTGTCGTAGATTAAATTTTGAATAATACACGTTCGATATGAACTTTTTTAATGAAACTTGCGCATTCGTTATAGTGTTCATATCGAACTATACCGGGTGTCAACGAGATTATTGTACATAGCACCACAGTGTTATGTTAAGAGATATTTTAATCAAATTTGGGTTACTGTAATGTTTGAAAGGGATCTTTATTTTTACCTAGAAACCAACTGAATTTCACTTCCGGTTTAACCGGAACTACGCCATTTATGTTTTTTTTAAATGACAACCTGTATATTATATTGCACAGTCAAATTCTCCTCAAAATTCTCTTTTTAACGACATACAACAAGTTGACATTTACTTTGAAAATGGCGGCGTATGACTCATTTTACCAAAAACAAAATGGTGTCTATAAAACAACGTATGCAATTGATACGGGAAAAATAGTAATAAAATCTTTTAAATTGGTCCCTTTTGTAATTCTTTAAGCACTGACATTTAGATTTACTTCTTTTGTTTTTAAAGGAAGGTATTTTTTTATTGTTTAAAAAAATCTTAACTTTAACCCTATTTTACAGTTTTTTTAAATGTTATCATATACTTTTTATTAATTAGTATGAAAGTCTAAAGTATCCTTAAGCACCTAGGGATATTTTCGAAATCAGAATGCGTTTTGCTTCAATAATAAAAATTTTATTGTTAAATAATTAACATGTTAATTAATTAATTTGTTCTTCTCTTGTAAACTTAACCATTTTATTCTTATTTAACGAAATATGAATCAGACCCACGACCAACAGCACAATACACTACAAAATTTTCATTACAAACTAATAGTCTGATAATGGCGTTGACAAATACCAATTTTGTTATCCAAAGCCAACTTAGGTAGAACTAAGTTATTTAGTTTTTATTGAAAAATGCTCGGTTTTTTTTTCTTGTTTAAAACTGAAGCAAAACGCATTCTGATTTCGAAAATATCCCTAGGTGCTTAAGGATATGTTTGAAGGTGGTAGACAATGAAGTAATATCAAAAAAATTACCTTGTCGGACTTCCATTGTCTTTATTTTGTTACTTAACACAACGTTTCGGTTAGTTAGTATCTCTAACCGTTTTCAAGTGTAAACTAAATTATAATTCTAAGGCTACTGTCTTAAATACTATCCATGTGCAATGAAGCTTGATGACTCCGCCTACGTGCTTATTGGAGTGTGAAGTTTGAGCTGTTGGTTTTGGACAAGAAGTGGCTTCCAGATATTGGGGATATCTATACTTGGTTTACTGAATATATGTGTATTTTGATTCATAAAAGCTGCTTCCTTGAATTTTCGTTTTTTCCAGTGCTGTTCCGTGTCCAAAACCCTGGCTTCTGACCACTGTATATTATGTTGGTTAGTCCATACATGTTCCGCTATACCTGATCTCGAAGTTTCACCTCTTTGAGTATGTTTCAGATGTTCTTTAACTCGTACGGGAAGAGGTCTTTTTGTTTCTCCAATGTACGATTCGCCACACTCGCAAGGGATTTGATAGATACAATTTTTTGTGTTTTCATTACTGGGGGGTTTTACTTTTGTAAGAAGGCTTCTGAGCGTATTTCCGGATTTAAAGGCTGTTTTGATATTATAGTTTTTGGTTATTCTTCTAATCTTTTCAGAAATCCCCTTGACATAAGGTATTGTAAGAAATGTTTGCTCCTCTCTAGTTTCTGTATTAGTTTTTACTTCGCGATTTTTAAATTTTGAGATGGTATTAGTTACAAACGTTTCAGGGTAACCATTTTGTTTTAAATCTCTTTTGATGTTTGAAATTTCAATATTTAGGTCTTCCGGATTGTTGCAAATGTTAGATGCTCTGTGATAAAGTGTTTGAATTATGCCCTGTTTTATGGAGTTTGAATGATTCGATCCGTGATTAAGGTATTGCCCGGTGTGAGTGGGTTTTCTGTATACTGAAGTTTTTATGTTATCAGCACTTCGTTTGACGAGAACATCGAGAAAAGGTAGAGTGGAGTGTTTTTCTGTTTCCATGGTAAATTTAATGGATTGTCTTATACTATTAATATGTTCCAAAAACCGTATCAGCTCTTCGTTGCTGTCTGTCCAGATAATAAAGGTATCATCAACATATCTAAGCCAAAGTTTAGGTTTAATCTTGGCAGTGTCAATAGCGTGTGACTCGAACCATTCCATGTACAGGTTAGCCACCACCGGAGAGAGAGATGAACCCATTGGAAGACCGTCATCCTGGGCATAGAACCTATCTTTTACTTGAAAGTAGGAACTACGTAAACAGCACTCCAATAGTTCCATCACTCCATCCAGCGGCAAACTAGTGCGTTCTGAAAGGGTTGGGTCGTCTTGTAACTTTTGTTTAATGATATGCAGTGATTCCCCTATTGGGACGTTGGTATATAAGCTTTCTACATCAAAACTAACAAATGTGTCTTGTGGTTCTAAATTGACGGTTTTCAGAATATTTACAAAATGATTAGAGTTCTGAACAAAAGAAGATGACTTACCCTGTAACGGTTTAATTATCTCAAGAAGAAATTTTGACAATGCGCTTGTAGGAGAATCCCTGGAGCTGGTGATTGGTCTTAGTGGCATGTTGTTCTTATGAATTTTAGGAAGACCATAGAGATGAGGAGGTTTGCTATGGTGTGGTGTTAGTTTTGTTCGAAGGGCATCTGGAATGTAGGCTGAGTATTTCTTTAGCGTTCGGTATATCCTTCCCTCAATCGTTGCTGTTGGTTCCTTGGTTAGTATCCTGTATTCTCCTTTGGTCAATACTTCTTCAATCTTTTGGTCATATGTTTCGATGTCCATAATCACAGTGGCATTTCCTTTGTCAGCTGGAAGAATTTTTATAGATCTGTCCTTCTGAAGATGTTTTAGTGCTATTTCTTCCTGTTTAGTAACGTTCTTATTGACTTTTTTGTTCTTCTCTATGGCAACTCGTACCTCGTATCGGAGTTCGTCTGCGACCGTTGATGGTAGGTTCAAGGTTTCTATGGATGCTATAATATCCAGGGTAGGTGACTGTTTAGGTGTAATTGAAAAATTAAGACCCTTTTGTAAAAGTTGTTCTTCTGCATCACTCAATGATCTCTTCGAAGTATTTATTATTATAATTTTTTTGCTTAAGGATACTTTAGACTTTCATACTAAATAATAAAAAGTATATGATAACATTAAAAAAATACCTTCCTTTAAAAACAAAAGAAGAAAATCTAAATGTCAGTGCTTAAAGAATTACAAAAGGGACCAATTTAAAAGATTTTATCACTGTTTTTCCCGTATCAATTGCATACGTTGTTTTATAGACACCATTTTGTTTTTGGTAAAATGAGTCATACCCCGCCATTTTGAAAGTAAATGTCAACTTGTTGTATGTCGTTGAAAAGAGAATTTTGAGGAGAATTTGACTGTGCAATATAATATACAGGTTGTCATTTAAAAAAAACATAAATGGCGTAGTTCCGGTTAAACCGGAAGTGAAATTCAGTTGGTTTCTAGGTAAAAATAAAGATCCCTTTCAAACATTACAGTAACCCAAATTTGCTGAAAATATCTCTTAACATAACACTGTGGTGCTATGTACAATAATCTCGTTGACACCCGGTATAGTATCATTAATAACTAATAAAGCCCGGACCTGTCTATCTTTCCATTCGTTAATATAAGAATTTTGCAGTGCGCATGTCTATTCCTGTATGGCGTTGTTTACATGCGCAAGGCCCTAAATTTGCCACTTTCGTGATTGTGTAAAATGTCCATGGCGGGTATTGGACGCGAAACGAAAGCCGTCTCACAGCTCATTTAGATGTTTAATATTTATACACGTACTTACATAAGGCTCCAGACGACCGTACCTTCGTCTCCCCAATCTCAGCATACCTGTATAGGGGAAGGTTGCCTATATTGAACCGCTACCTAAATTGGACCACAGTACATTTCTCCGAAACTAAACAAGTGCCATATCATCTGGCAACACTGTAACATACTTCCACCCAGAACCTTTGATCGGCAACAAACTCAACTAGTTGGCCCAGTGTTGCCAATTGGCGGACTTTAGTCCGATTTTCGGACTTTTTTTTAAGGCTATGGACTTTTGTCGGACTTTGAAACTATTTCGGACTTTTTGATACCTGACGAAAATATGCTAAATGCGCTAATTTGAAAATAAAATCGGCAGGTAACTTATTGTTTATTTACCAAGTGTTGGGTTGTCTTATTACTTATTACATTAACTTTTTTATTATTGTTTTTTTTGTTATTTAAAAGTAAATGTTTATAGAGTTATCAGTCTTTTTCATTATATAATATAGGTACCTCCAACAGTAAAAAATAAATATCACTTATGGCGAATGCGCCAGACGAAGCATTTTCATTTCGACGCGGACTTAATCGGACTTTTTCGTGCCACTGGGCGGACCTTTTCACTCAATGTCATTGGCAACACTGAGTTGGCCGTTAGTGCTTGGCGTGTACAGAGCAAAACGTAATTTACACAATTTTAATGTAATATTTTTAGGATTTTCCTAAGAATTTACCTTAGAACCATAAAACTCTAAGCCAAATCTTTTTTATGCAAGTTATCAAGTAAGTTTTTCTCTTTCTATTTCTCCTATTACCATGCCATATTTGTTTTTTCTTGTTTCTTTCCTGGGTGGTTTTGTAAAACACGTGGTAGTTGCTTAAATTGGACCACTGGGTGATTGCCAAAATTGAACCGGTCCAATTTAGGCAATTTTTCCAAATTGTGCAAAAATAATTTTTCTTTTTAAATAATATCTCATATCATAAACTAACACCATTTCAATATTGCTAAAAAAATTTTTCTTTGAGTTAAAAAATGAAACTATGACTGGTCCAATATAGGAAACTAATAGGTACTTTTTTCTGCATTAGGATGTCTTCTACCGAAATTTTGATTGGAAATTTGATCTTTTTTTGATATATTATAAGTATAAAACTTCCTATACCAACAATTTTATTTTTTATTTATTTATTTAACACCTAAGCTTCCGATTTAAATCATGTGGTCCAATTTTGGAACCAGGTGCAATTTAGGCAACCGGTTTCCTATATTGAACCACTTGCAGAGGTTTTTTTATAGCCTGGTATATGATAGATACTTTGAAATAAAATTCTGCAAAAAATTCTGCAGTTGAACAACATACTAAAGTATACTAAGGTATAGCTTCAAGATCGATTTTGCGTTATTATCGGGATCTATGATAAGAAATCTGGAAATTGGTCCCATATGGGCAACCTCCCCCTAAGCCAAAAAAAATTTAAATATCGATACAAAAACAATCCATTCCTCTGTGTAATTTTTGCTTCCCCATTATAATCTGCTTCTGATAATTAAACCGTATTAAAGCAAATTGTACACAGGCCTTTCATCTGATTAAAAAAGGGCCATAGCGACGATAATTAAGCAAATTTCAAAACAATGTAATTAGTTAATACAATCAAAGTAATGAGCGTGACAATATAGCAACCGAGTAGCGTCAAATTATGTTATTATGATAATAAAATAGGATGTTATGAGGTTATCACTATCAGTAGCGTTTATCAATAAAGTGACAATCGTAGATTTACATATTGTGAAGGAAAAGAACCCCGTACTTCTCTTATGAAAAATGGCCCTCAGTTAAATTTTCTATATATTTAGTATGTTGTAGAAAATTACATTTTCTGATCAAAAGTATCCCTGGCCACAACAAAATCTGCAGACCAGTTTTTGAGATACAGGGTGTCCAAGTTGCAAAATATTAATTTACACTACATTATATTTTCTTAGTTAATAATATTAATTCGTTTTGTTTTTCTAGATTTTCGTTGACCCTGTCGTAGATAGGATAGAATACTATAAAAGTATTTTAAAATTTTTTATTATATATACCGGATGAGTGACGAAAACTATTTAATATTTTTTGTTAAATCATTGTATTTTCGGCATTAAATTACAAGCCTTTTTTGAGTTACCCTGTATAATTATAAATAATATAAATTCTGATTGCTTGCTCCAAGCTAATGTCATCTACTGTATTACTTTGTTAACATTTAATTTATGGCCGAAAATACAATGATTTATCAAAAAATATTAAATAATTTTCGTCACTCACCCGGTATATAATAAGATAATTAGCCTGTTTTTATAGTATTCTATCCTATCTACGACAGGGTCAACAAAAATCCAGAAAAACAAAACCAATTAATATAACTACGAAAATATAATGTAGTGTAAATTAATATTTTGCAACTTGTACCCTGTATCTCAAAAACTGGTCGGCAGATTTTGTTGTGGCCATGGATACTTTTGATCAGAACGATATTCACTACAACATACTAAAAATTTTAGGAAATTGAAGTGCGGGATTCTTTGAGCTCTAGAAAAATCTACCAATATAATAATATTGTTTACTATATTACTGTAGTCAACACGAAGTCGAATTGTTTTTGCTACCACAAGTTACTTTAACCCCCCCCCTCGACGACGGTAAATTCCAGTCATTCAGCACGCCGTTATGAACTATTAACGATTTTTAAACAAATGTAATTACATACATTGATGTATCGATAATAAGCCTGTTTAAATAATTACACATAAATTATAAAACGTCTCGTCCTATTCTTGGAAATGCCGATTTAGTTTTTTCTTAAACATCCTGTAGACTTTTTCGCTGAAAGGATTAGAGTGAGATGCAATATAGACGAGATTAATTATCATTTAACGGCTAATTGAGCGTATTATGATGAATATTCATTCGTATCGTAATGCCGTATTTCAATTATTTTTATGACGCGTTGATTCTTAAAAATGAAGTTTTTTTTTAAATTGATTGTTTTTTATGTAAAATCCAAGCGTTTTCGCTTCTTTCCTTGCCGACGACGCTGTGGCTGCATGTGACAGGAAGAAACTTAAATGATTCAAATATTTAAGCGCAAACACTAGTGACGCTTTAGCCATTTCATTTTCTTATCAATTTTCGATTTGAAAAGGAAAGAAAAACACAACAAACAAAAACAAGTCTTCCTCTACATGTTTCGAACGTAGAAACGTTCATCATCAGGAGACAGAAAAATTTATTTTATGCTGATGGTGTTAGCAAAAGAGAAAATTAGAATCTTAATGGAGCTTTTATGGACTCAAAAAATTGAAGTGTAGAAGAAACATGATATGAAGAAAATTGATAATGGTTAAACCGTACTGAGTATTTAAAAACGTTATTAAAGGGGGTCTAAACCAACCAAATAAAATGGGGAAGAAGAAAAACCTTTCTAAGAAGGCGTCGAAGATTATTTAAATTTTAACAAACTTATCAAAATATGTCTGTAAGACATTATGAGGATAAAAATGTAGTATTACAATAATACTACGTGATAAAAAACGTTTTTGGGGTACCATGTAATATTATTGTTTATTTATTTATTTATTTAATTTATTCGTTCATAATATATTTACATAGACATTATTTGTAAGTATTACACATTCTATACTTTCAGACTACATTTAGAAACACCTAGGTGTGAGACACCTGTATGTGTTTGGTTTAACCTAAAATATAAAGAAAACAATATGCTATGCACAAATGACAAAATATGTTACACAGTTACACACAGAAAAAATGAAATATTAAGAAAATACCAAAAACACAGAAATCGATACTGACTTTAAAAGGAAAAACACACAATAACTACAGTACCCAAAGAAAGTCAACAATATTTTCAAAAAGATAATTGCTGAATTGTTTTTAAATTGTTTTTTGTTTGTTAAAGTTCTAATACGTTTAGGTATTAAGTTATATAGCTTTGGACCATAATACGTTACAAAATGTTGCATCATCGTAGACCTGGTTTTACAGATGTTTATTAAGTCATTTGTTTTTCCTCTAGTTTGGTGATTGTGTGATATTTTTAATTTTATGTGACTGTCATTAGAGTAAAAGAAGTTAGACACCACCATAATGTACAGAGTTCTAATATTACATACTTCTCGAGAATAGAGTTGATTAGTTGGAAAAAGTTTTGGTTTTTTAAGACAAATTTTTACAATACAATTTTGAAACTGTGATACTACAATTTTATCCTCATAATGTCTTACAGACATATTATTATGTTTGATAAGTTTTTTAAGATTTCAATAATCTTCGACACCTTCTTAAAAAGGTTTTTTCTTCTTCCCCATTTTATTTGGTTGGTTTAGACCCCCTTTAATAACATTTTCAAATACTCAGTATGGTTTAACCTTTATCAATTTTCTTCATAATATCATGTTTCTTCTACACTTTAAATTTTTTCATAAAAGCTCCATTAAGGCTAACACCATCAGCATAAATTAAATTTTTCTTTCTCCTGATGATGAACGTTTCTAAGTTCGAAACATGTAGAGACCTTTAAACTAAGAATTTTTTATTCTCTTACATTTTGTGGAGGAAGACTTTGTGTTTTTCTTTCCTTTTCATACTTTCAACTCCAGTTTAAGTAGGGACTATTTCTTTAAATTTTCGATTTCTTTAAAAATGTTCAGGCTATAGGAAAAAGTCAGAGAAATGAATTTTTATTTTATCAAACTCTCTGCCATTTGCGTGATAATTGCGCATCAAAGATTATTTAAAATTTTCTGATCAATGTAAATATTAAAAATATATATATTTGATATTAGCGAACGCTCATATTTTTGTAATCATAAATTTTCCCCATAATTACGGATGCATTGTTTGCTTTATAGCAAACAGTGTTTGCTTAGCTGAGCTTATTTGATTAAATATTAAAATTGCTTTTACTCTATCATATGGTTGAATAATTAAGGGTAGATACAGTGAACAAAAAATAACTTATAATATCAACGCCCCACCAAGCACGTAGCCAGGGGGGGGGGGGTCCAGGGGGTCCGGACCCCCCCCCCGAAATTCTCAGAAAATAAATTTTAAAATAAAAATTTTAAATTTTCTATATACAGTGTCACCAGTAAAGTCCGCATCATATGGGATTATTTTTATTAATAGCTTTATTTGAAATTTGATTTTGGCATCAAGCTCTGCTTCGATCGAGATGAAAATTAAGCAAAAAAATAGTAGTCACGTGATACGCATTATCTGTCAAATTTTAATTTTTTCAAAAAAATAATTCAAAAGTGGGGTTATTTCTTAAAATATCGAAAAAAGTTATTAGAAAAAGTTTTTTTAAATGCAGTTTCTAGCCCACATGCAAAATTTCAGCCGCATAAGATAATTTTCATTTTTTACCTATATTTTGTAAATTGAACCACTTTTGCAAAATAGGACTCAACGCAACCTACATAAAACTTCTTAGTTTTGACAATGCTTTATTTCAGATACATTTTCTTTAAAGTAGCGCCATATTAAATGTGTGTAAATCTACAAAATCAAAATTGGCTATTAAAATTTGGTCGCATGTGATGCAAAGTTTATTTGTTTTTGACCCTGTATAAGGTAACTTCATAAAATAAGTATTTTTCAAAACGTAGTTTGTGCCTGAAAGTAAAAAAATAAAAATAAAAAATAAAGTAAAGGAGTTTTAAATTAAATCGTTGAAAATAGATAAACTTTACGTTAACTTAAACTAAAATTTATTTTCCACTTAAAAAACATTTTACTGAAGGCACTGTTTTCTTTTTGTCTTAACATTAAGGTGTATTAATTTTAGACACAAACAACCTTTTTAAAAATACTTATTTTATGGAGTTACCTTATACAGGGTCAAAAATAAATGAACTTTGCATCACATGCGACCCAATTTTAATAGCCCAATTTTGATTTTGTAGAAAAACACACATTTAATTTGGCGCTACTTTAAAGAAAATGTATCTGAAATAAAGCATTGTCAAAACTAAGAAGTTTTATGTAAGTTGCGTTGAGTATTATTTTGCAAAAGTGGTTCAATTTACAAAATATAGGTAAAAAATAAAGATTATCTTATGCGGCTGAAATTTTGCATGTGGGCTAGAAACTGCATTCAAAAAAACTTTTTCTAATAACTTTTTTCGATATTTTAAGAAATAACCCCACTTTTGAATTATTTTTTTGAAAAAATTAAAATTTGACAGATAATGCGAATCACGTGACTACTATTTTTTTGCTTAATTTTCATCTTGATCGAAGCAGAGCTTGATGCCAAAGTCAAATTTCGAATAAAGCTATTAATAAAAAAAAAGCCCATATGATGCGGACTTTACTGGTGACACTGTATATATATATGAGAGAAGAGAAATCGTCCAGCTCCAATCTGCGTAGAAAGAAATTTGTGCCAGGTTGCTGATAGAAAAAGAAAAAACACCGCCACACATTCTTCAGTATCCGCAAAGCCCCCTGGTAAGCATTAGGTACCAGGATCTTGGACCTTCGTAATAAGAAGGTATAAACTATTCGGTGGTAGCCAAGACTAAGCTAAGCCCATTCTAAGGTAGACCGACTCCATTCTACTAGTATTGACCGATCAAAGATAGTGTGAAGAAGTAAGAAAACATAAATATATTGGCGACTCGCCCTTAATAAAAACTGCATAAAATATGAAAAAGTATTGTGAAAATTTGCACCAAATTTAATTCTATTAAAATAGAGAAAAATATGAGCTTTCGACGCTCATTTGTTCGTAAAATATTTAAAATTCATTTATCGAATTCAAATTGAATTCATATAATATATAGTATAGCGTATAGCCTAACTAAGGCTTTTTGTATTTTATTTTACAATAATTATCCTATTATTGCTTATAAACATGAAATACAATTATATTTCATTCATTTATTTTTAAATTAGTAATAAAATATCGCATAATGTATATTTTATCGATAATATTTTATTCACTGAAATAAACATTAAATTTTATTTTAGGAACAGCATTATTTGTCAAAATCGTTGAAAATATAAACAAAATATTTTACTAACAAAAAAAATATACAAGCAACAGAAGCTCTTGGGTAAAATAAATTTGAAATGTTCTTATTGGTAAACACTTTTTGCCAAACCAGCCCCAAACATATTTTCCATGTTATGGGATGTACTTACGTTAATTTTTTATAATAAAGTAGGCATACACGACGAGCCATTCTTAGTCTCGGTAAAAAAAAATCCTAAAAACTTATTATCAACATCCACATACAACGTTTACAGAAAACTTAAGTTTCCATTAGTCATTTTTTCCTGAGAAAAAATTATAAGGGCGTGAACTTTGCACCGAATAAACAATATAACTAAAAACATTGATTATATAACGTAAGAGTAGATATTCTGGCTGTCTTGTTCGCAAATATCTTACAAAAAGCCTCGGCAAGGTATAGCACTGTGGACCTTATATCATTTTCCGTATTTATTGGATGTTTCGAATACAAGGCAAAAACTAGTGATGAGAACCCTCTCATTGGGCAAAAATGTTAACCAACGAGTGAGCTTTTAAAAAATTTATTAAGGTTAGTATTTAAATAACTGTTGATATAATTATACCCTGACTGAATTTTAAAATATGTATAAACAGTGTGACCAGTAAAGTCCGCATCATATGGGATTTTTTTTTATTAATAGCTTTATTCAAAATTTGACTTTGACATCAAGTTCTGCTTTGATCAAGATGAAAATTAAGCAAAAAAATAATAGTCACGTGATTCGCATTATCAGTCAAATTTTAATTTTTTCCCAAAAATTACCCAAAAGTGGGGTTATTTCGAAAATATCGAAAAAAGTTATTGGAAAAAGTTTTTTTAAGTGCAGTTTCTAGCCCACATGCAAAGTTTCAGCTGCATAAGATAATTTTAATTTTTTACCTATATTTTGTAAATTGCACCACTTTTGCAAAATAAGACTCAACGCAACCTACATAAAACTTCTTAGTTTTGACAATGCTTTATTTCAGATACATTTTCTTTAAAGTTACGCCATATTATATTTGTGTTTTTCTACAAATTCAAAATTGGGCTATTAAAATTTGGTCGCATGTGATGCAAAGCTTATTTGTTTTTGACACTGTATAAGGTATCTTCATAAAATAAGTATTTTTGAAAACGTAGTTTGTGTCTGAAAGTAAAATAATAAAAAATAAAGTAAAGGGGTTTTAAATTAAATCGTTGAAAATAGATAAACTTTACGTTAAGTTAAACTAAAATTAATTTCCACATAATGAACACTTTACTGATGACACTGTGTTTTTTTTGTCTTAATATTAAGGTGTATTACTTTCAGATATAAACTACGTTTTCAAAAATACTTTTTTTATGAAGTAACCTTATACAGGGTCAAAAACAAATAAACTTTGCATCACATGCGACCAAATTTTAATAGCCCAATTTTGATTTTGTAGAAAAACACACATTTAATATGGCGCTACTCTAAAGAAAATGTATCTGAAATAAAGCATTGTCAAAACTAAGAAGTTTTATGTAGGTTGCGTTATTATTTTGCAAAAGTGGTGCAATTAACAAAATATAGGTAAAAAATTAAAATTATCTTATGCAGCTGATATTTTTTGCATGTGGGCTAGAAACTGCATTTAAAAAAACTTTTTCTAATAACTTTTTTCGATATTTTCAGAAATAACCCCACTTTTGAATTATTTTTTGGAAAAAATTAAAATTTGACAGATAATGCAAATCATGTGACTACTATTTTTTTGCTTAATTTTCATCTCGATCGAAGCAGAACTTGATGCCAAAGTCAAATTTTGAATAAAGTTATTAATAAAAAAAATCCCATATAATGCGGACTTTACTGGTGACACTGTATAGAGTGTCTGAAAAATATGTACGTGTGGTCCCCTGTTTCTTTTGATGCTTTCTTCTGAAAAGTAAAGCTCCTTAACAATTGTATTGAAATTTTTTTTAAAGGTTCATCTTTTTCATAATAGAATTTTAAGAAGAGTTTTACTTTCTTTACGAAAATATGTCCAGGGATAATTAAAGTGAACCAAATTATTGCATTTTCCGTATAGCAAGAAAATTTCTATATACAAGACAAAATATGTCATATACATACCTCTTAGCAAGTTGTGAAATAATCGTAAAGAACAGTACTTTGACGAAGACATAAATCTCATCGATTCCCCATAAACATCTCGCACCGAAATGGAAATTCAGACATTTAAGCCGGTAACACAAAATACAAATTGCGAAACGCCATATTGCTCACAATAAAATAATAGGAAACAATGTTATTGCTCAACCGTTTCTACGGGTAGCCATTACAAAGAGTAGTTTAATATATTATTGCATTGTTCCTTATTTAGTATAATATGTTATGTTGTTATGAGTAATGTTGTTGGGTGACTGTTGACCTGTCGTTAAGTTGGATATTTATCACCTAAAAGTTGTACCTATTTTCTTTCGAAAAGAATATTCTGTAGTACTAACCCTAGCATAGAGGTAATATAGAGTTTGTATTAGGTTTATGGGTATGGCTCTAATCAATGTTTGAGTAAAAAATAATTTACTGAAAGGGCTTAAACTATTTTCCCTCCTCAATTCTAAATATGATGCAGGCAAAAAAAAACCAATTGAGTGGTAAAAATGCAACCTACTCCAGAACCTTTATTATTATTAGTATTAAATAGTAAATTAATTCTGTAAAGCTACAAGCATTTATAAACTATGAATCTATTATTTGCAAACATGTCCTTATTATTAATCATCGAGAACTTTGTCGTTGTCTATATATTGCTACTAGCGGTAGCGTATCTAGATATTTAAGTTGCGATAATTCTCTATATTACCATGATATATCTGTAACATTTGCAGAGAATTTTCTTCATTTGGCTCTAGTATGAGTGGGTAGTCTCTTGTATAAGCAGGACTTATTGCTTAATTATCATCATTGGAATATAAAGAAATACTTATGAAATGTAGACCTACATACAGGGTGTCCAAAAATAATGAGCAAAAAATTTAGAGGATAATTCTAGACCGAAAATAAATGCTATCTCCTCCTATAAGATTTTGCTCATCATTTTCGGACACCCTGTATTAAAACGAAGGTTTGTTACTGGAAGAAAAGGATGTCTTATATTATTGTCGATTCTCGCAGAAAAATCTTTCGTCTCGTTTTAGTCTCGTGTCGTCTCGTTTTAGTCTCGGCTCGCGAGAACGAGGCGAGAAAAAGCGAGACAAGAGTGAAACACTAAACAAAAATATCTGGGTTGTCACAATTTGAATGACAAATTCTTCAAATTATAACGATTTGATCCAATGAAGCACTCGGTGGCTACTGTGTAGTTTGCGGGTTTCCCAAACGATTAGATATTAAAAAAAATTAATTTAGTCTCAAATTAATTCGATTAGATAAAAGTCCCAAAGCGAGACGAAAGAATGCTAAAAATGGAATACCCCGATCACAACCCGGGCAATTATAACTTAATCTTCTCGAAAACCTGTTAATCTTTTAATATATTTTAACTTAACTAATTGCCCCTTAATTGCCAGAAAGGTCGTATATATAGCCATCCTACTCTATCTCGTTTCCTGTAAACGCGTGTCAACCAAATCATCCGGATACACACATCCATATAAAAGGATTTTCGGATTTGGGGTTTATACACGCATTTTATTCGGAGAGACTATTATCGCAGTCTTGCATACGGCTTTTTAAAATTTAAAGCCGCGCCAGTTAATATTTAAGCTTTTAATCCTGCGATGGTCTCGTCGAGACACGTTCCAAAATCACTAGAATTTGTTTCTAGGCAGAGCTGTCGCAATTACTCATAAAAAGTAATTCAATTACAATTACCCATTACCCTCCGAAAAAGGCATCAATTACAAATACCAATTACTAACAGTATGATAAAAATATTTAAATTACCAATTACCCACTAAAAGTAATTGATTCCTTGATCAATTGCCGCATTCGAATTACTGAGCTTAATTCAATTACTTTTATACTAATTCAATTACTTTATAGTAATGGAACTACCCTAAAAGTAATTGAATTACTCTGAATCTATAAATGATTTCACTTTTTTGGCAAATAAGTTACTCTGAGTAATTTAATTACATTTTGGTAAGTAATTGAATTACCTTTTGGTAATTCAATTACATTTTAATAATTAAATTACATTCTGGTAATTAAATTACAGTTTGGTAATTGAATTACATTTTTAAAATTGAATTATATGAGCAATGGAATTACTTTTTTTACATTTTATTAAGATTTGTATAGGGAAGGTATTATTTTTTTTAATAGCAGTAGGTCCTACTATCACACTTTATTATAGAAAGAAATTTGATTTCAAAAATGATTTGAACTCCTAATTTTCATAAGTACCTGCTTACCGTTAACAAATTGACCAATACTCTTTTTTATATAATATGATTTATTTGTTGAAATAAAACAAAAGTAATATTAGGGACAATAAAAAATAATTCAAAAAAAAAAACAGGTAGGTAAATACCTACTACTACTAATAGTACTATAATATACAGATAGGTACAAAGAAACGAGAAATTTTTACAAAAACAAATACCTACAAAACGTTTGTTTTTTTATTGGCTTTTAAAATAACTAATTCTTCGAAATGTTTGTCAGATACCTAGAGCATGTCTTCGGGGCTTTTAATGATCTTAGCCTTAGCCGCGATCTAGCAAACAATATTTTTTTCTTTCTAGAGCAAAGGAATTATGAAAATTTTTAAAGGAATTGAATTATTTTGGAGTAATTTAATTACTTTTAATCTAATTGAATTATTCTGGAGTACCTAATTAAATTACTTTTTATGTAATTGAATTATTTGGGAGTAATTAAATTACTTTTTATGTAATTGAATTATTTGGGAGTAATTCAATTACTTTTTAAAATAATTGAATTACTTTTAAGTAATTCAATTACCTCAGATTTCTTAAAACCAATTACCAACTACAATTATTACTTTATCACAATAATTGGAAAATCAATTACAATTACTCTTTTCAAAAAATAATTCAATTACAGTAGTTCAATTACTAAAAAGTAATTGAACACCATTTTTCAATTATTTTAATTCAATTAACGACAGCTGTGTATTCTAGGGACCCCAAAAGTTGTACGTACGTTACTAGACAACCAAGAATTTTCTGCCATTATGATATAGGAGGAAATTGGTGATGTTGACGTCTCACCTGGTAGTAAATTAGGTATTTTCAGGTTTTCTTATCAAAATTGGAAAATATCTATACCGGGTGTTTCTCAAAAGACGTTCACCCCTATAACTTTTTTGTATTTATAGATATTAAAATAACATTTTGAGATTATGCATAAGAGATGAGTCTGCATTTATTGGCATAAATTTCAATTTGTTAGTACTTCCGGTTTAACCGGAGGTGACCATGACTTTGATATTTTAAATTGGACATCTTGTATATTTTTACTTATTGGGATTCAACATTCTGAGTAAAATGAATGACACCTCACTTGTCATTTTTTGACGTGGTATAACATTTTTATACATGTTTATTTTTTATTTTCAATCTAGAGTGCTACAAATTAATTAAATCTGTTAATTTAGTAGTATATTATGAAAATTAAAATTATGTCATAATAATTGACTGTCTTAGTTTCACAAGCGTTTAAAAAATTAAATTTTGTTTTCTTGACGTTTATACTCCATTTTCCCAAATAGAACTATGGTGGTTCACTAGGATATTTGAAACGAGCATTTTTTTCCCAACAATTTTGATACCATACACTCCTATGCTATTTTAAAATTGACACGAAAAAATTTGCCTTAAGTCCCAATCGCAAATTTAACAGCGTTATGCATTATGGCCCCCCTGTCTTTTCTAAAGAATTATAAAGGCGGCTTTGAAAAATAATGGAATGTTATGCTGAACCCAAATAAGTAAAAATATACAAGATGCCCCATTTAAAATATCAAAGTCAAGGTCACTTCCGGTCATACCGGAAGTACTAACAAATCGAAAATTATGCCAATAAATGCAGACTCATCTCTTTTGCATAATCTCAAAATTTTATTTTAATATCTATGAATATAAAAAAGTTATAGGGGTGGAACGTCTTTTGAGAAACACCCGGGACCTATGTAGGTACTATTTATGAAATTACGTTAATGTTTGTCTGTTTGTCGGTTTTTCACAGTGTCCGCCAAAAAAGCCTTAATCCAAACGTTGATAGTTTTTAAAATACAGTGTGCCAAAGTAATACATTTTTTAAACATTTTTCTAAATGTAAAATGGGGATGGATCTGACGAAGTACCAGATTCGGTGCAATTCATGCTATTATTAAGATAACTTTGAAAAAAAAACTATAACTTTGACACCCTCTATTTTCAAAAATAACTACTTTTAGACTAAAGTGAATTGGGCTTGATCCTCATATTTTAGCATCAGGAATTTATCCTAGCATATTGTCTACGTTTTTACTGGACATCCGGTAAAACGTATATTAACTAATTATAATAATTATCGGAGTATAAAGGATTCCAGAACGTAGTCATTACTATCCCAACCCAAATAAGATGGGGCCGATTACAGCACTAGGTGGGAAATTTAAATGAAATTAGATCGCCGGACTTTGTGATAATTTTCGAGTGATTAACTTTGTTGAGTATCCATATTTTGTATGTGGGATATTTAAAAGCCCAATGACGCTATGATAACAGTAGATTATTCAATTAGCGGGCAGACAGAAAGCCGTCATGAGAAAATTCTGGAAATTACTTTCAAGTTCCTCATTTCGCCGCAAGGGGGCACAATTGGAAGTTAGTTTTTTAAATTTTAAATTTCTCCGAAAATTCTTATATTAAGGTATAACTATGATTATATCATTGGAAAGCTTAGACAATTCTGCATCATTTTGGTTTAAGGCTCGTTGGCGTACCGACCTTGATAAGAGTGGGGGAAGCTATTGAATGTGTAAACATTAAAATCGCCGTAACTTCTAAACGACTTATCCGATTTTACTAAATTTAAGCTTGTTCGGAAGGGAAAGATAAGTACCTTCAATCGTCGTATCCAATGGTACACGATAGTTTCTAATAAAATTGCTAGAGGGCGCAATTTGTAATAATAACAGTTTTTTTGATTTTATCCCGAAAATTCAAATCATAGGGTATACCTATGACATCATAATCGGAAAGTAGATGGAATTTACAAGAAAAGATGTGAAAACCGCAGTTCGATATCTTTGTTCGTTTCAGAGTTAAGGCCAGAACAATAATTTTTCATACAAATTGCGCCCTCTAGCAATTTTATTAGAAACTATTGTGTTTTATTGGATACGACAATTGAAGGTACTTCCAAACAAGCTTAAATTTTGTAAAATCGGATAGGTCGTTTAGAAGTTACAGCGATTTTAATGTTTACACTTTCAATAGCTTCTCCTACTCTTATCAAGTGAAAGTGTAAACATTAAAATCGCTGTAACTTCTAAACAACTTATCCGATTTTACTAAATTTAAGCTTTTTTGGAAGGAAAAGGTAAATACCTTTAATTGTCATATCCAATGGTAAGTTTCTAATAAAATTGCTAGAGGGCGCAATTTGAATTAAAAGTTATTGTTTTGGCAATAATTCTGAAACGAACAACAATATCGAACTGCGGTCTTTACATTTTTTCTTGCAAATTTAATCTACTTTCCGAATATGATGTCATAGTTATATCGTATGATTTGAATTTTCTGGATAAAATCAAAAAAACTGTTATTATTACAAATTGCGCCCTCTAGCAATTTTATTTAACACTATCGTGTATTGCTGGATACGACGATTAAAGGTACTTACCTTTCCCTTCCAAACAAGCTTAAATTTAGTAAAATCGGATGTCGTTTAAAAGTTACAGCGATTTTAATGTTTACACATTCAATAGCTTCCCCCACTCTTATCAAGGTCGGTACGCCAACAAGCCTTAAACCAAAATGATGCAGAATTGTCTAAGCTTTCCAATGATATAATCAGAGTTATACCTTAATATGGCAATTTTCGAAGAAATTTAAAATTTAAAAAACTAATTTTCAATTGTGCCCCCTTGCGGCGAAATGAGGAACTTGAAAGTAATTTCCAGATTTTTTTCATGACCGCTTTACTTATAATTTTTTTTCCGAAAGCTGTACGATTAATGGTTTCCGAGATAAAGCCGGCCTCCCTTATTAATGGGCCACCCTGTACATTCTTATAAGGAATAGAAGGTTTTTCTCCGTTACACAAAATTACCAATTTTCTCATGTAAATAGTCTTCCAAAAACAAAATTATTATATGCGCCAAAACGAGGAAACATTTTCTAAACTGCGAACAGCAACAGGTTCCGAAAAGCACGAACAAGGGCGACTGAAACTACAGAGAAGCTTTTAAGGGCTTAATTTTAATTTAGTTAGTGTCTGGGAAAAACAAAAGTGTCTATTAGGCTTTCAAAGTTTTCTAGTAAACGCAAAGATGACTTTGTAAATAAATGAAGAGGCGGCTCGATATTATGCCGAGAAACGTTTATTTCGTAGAAAGAAAATTGGGACCCCTAAATATCTTTTGTATTAATTTAATTAAAAATACAGGGTTTGATGGGGTTTTTAAAACGCAGGCAAAATAATAAGTCTGGTAAAATTACTAGAGAGGATGTTATACAGTGTGAGCAGTAAAGTCCGTATCATATGATATTTTTTTTATTAATAGCTTAATTCGAAATTTGACTTTGGCATCAAGTTCTGCTTCGATCGAGATGAAAAAAATAGTAAGCACGTGATTCGCATTATCTGTCAAATTTTAATTTTTTCCAAAAATAATTCAAAAGTGGGGTTATTTCTGAAAGTATCGAAAAAAGATATTAGAAAAAGTTTTTTTAAATACAGTTTTTAGCCCACATGCAAAATTTCAGCTGCATAAGATAATTTTAATTTTTTACCCACCAATAAAATTTATTTTCCACTTAATGAACACTTTACTGATGCACTGTGTTCTTTTTGTCTTAATATTAAGGTGTATTACTTTCAGACGCAAACTACGTTTTCAAAAATACTTATTTTATGAAGTTACCTTATACAGGGTCAAAAATAAATAAACAAACTTTGCATCACATGCGACCAAATTTTAATAGCCCAATTTTGATTTTCTAGAAAAACACACATTTAATATGGCGCTACTTTAAAGAAAATGTATCTAAAATAAAGCCTTGTCAAAACTAAGAAGTTTTATGTAGGTTGCGTTGAGTCTTATTTTGCAAAAGTGGTGCAATTTACAAAATATGGATAAAAAATCAAAATTATCTTATGCAGATAAAATTTTGCAAGTGAGCTAAAAAGTGCATTTAAAAAAACTTTTTCCAATAACTTTTTTCGATATATTCAGAAATAACCCCACTTTTGAATTCTTTTTGGAAAAAATTAAAATTTGACAGATAATGCGAATCACGTGACTACTATTTTTTTGTTTAATTTTCATCTCGATCGAAGCAGAACTTGATGCCAAAGTCAAATTTCAAATAAAGCTATTAATAAAAAAAATCCCATATGATGCGGACTTTACGGGTCACACTGTATACGTTATTTGAACATACCTATAACAAGAAGAGTTTTTCTTTCCTTTCGTTTCGAACCATCCCCAGACGCGTCTCGCCATGTTGGCGTGTTAAAAAAGTTTTAGATCGCGTCATAACTGTGTAGACTGTAGACTTAGACTGTAGATTAAAGATGGAGGCCT
This sequence comes from Polydrusus pterygomalis, assembly GCA_963969555.1. NCBI lineage: Eukaryota > Metazoa > Arthropoda > Insecta > Coleoptera > Curculionidae > Polydrusus > Polydrusus pterygomalis. The sequence continues at coordinate 3,073,671 of OZ018380.1, forward strand.
ATGAACTGTAGCAACATTGAATTCCTTAATTATTACTTACTTATTATTACAGTGTACGATTTACAGATACCGAAACGTATTCGTTGGGTTCAGAGAATACATAACATGTAATAGGTACGTCTAAAATTGTTGACGAAATACACTTAGGTACTCCTCTAACACATATATTTTAATATTGAACCCAACTTTTCATTACGCAAAATGTTGTATATCAAAAAACACTTCAATACCTTCAAAGGAACGCCAAAATACTTCACCAGGAACTCGTTTACACGAACAAAGACTATATATAGGAAACTAATTAAAATAAAAGCAAGTAAACAGCCTGAGCGCCCTCTTTAAACACAAAAGTTAAGTATTGTTACTGTACTCTTAAGTATTTGAAGTCTCTGAAAATAACATTTTTGGAATATATACAAAAGAAACCTTAAGAAGGATTATACGCTCAATTTTTTTTTGTTTTGTGGTGAACTGGTGAAGAACACGAAGGCCTCAAACACGAACTTAAGTACCTGGTGCCTTCGTTTACCTTAAAAAACGCGAAAAAGGATTAATATATCTATATTTCCTCTTCCATGGCGCAATGTGGTTATATGCGAATCTACTACGGTAAATTTCGAAATAAAATGTTTCTAATTTCCATTTTACTCATTCTAGAGTAGTAGAAAATGTCTCCAGACCCTTAAAAGTACCCTTTTTGGCAAATATTCCAATAAATGCCTTAACGTCGAGTGTATGTATGAAAGGAATTTCGCCAAGTCGCAAAATAAGGTTAGAGAAATGTGGGTCACGAACTTACGCGCTTTTATTTGCTATACATGATCAGCCGTTAAGGTAGGGAGATTTTGCCCTTATTTTTCCTGATAACGTTAAACGCGAAAGTTACCGCTAACTATAAAAAAAAGTTTTCTCTAAACATGAAGGAAACTTTAAAGTTATCCATAAAGGGCAACTTACAGGCACAAAAAAGCGTTTATGTCCTACTCGAATATTATTGTTTCATAATACAATAGTTACTTCAAATGGTATATAATGCCCTAGGACATTAAGGAAGTTTAAGGCCCTCGGCTTTGTGAGATTGTTGCCTTCGGAGGTATAAACATCATCATAATGCCCTTAATAAATAAATAACTATTATGAATGACATGTGCCATTTATAGAAACAAGATCATTGCTTCAACCTTACTCTCTATTTGGGAGCAGCAAATTGCAGGAAAAGCAACACCAAAAAGTTTAGATTTTTCTTTATATTAAACAAAAATCAACTAAATTCCCAAAGCTCATTTTGAAAACTCAATTTTCCTACTTACATATTGTTTCAAAAATTATATATCAGTTCAATGTATTTCCTTAAAAATCTATGTTATCCAACTTAAACTAAAGAATCATTGAATAAACTATCTAACTAGTTCAAGAATAGTACTAAATTTGCTCTTTTTAAGGAGAAAATAGTTAGATCCACTTTTCAATTGCCTCACTGCCATGTTGGCAAGTATTCGCTACAGGATTCCTGCATAAACCCATGGACGTACATAGATAAATTTCTTTTATTTCCAAAATATATTTTATATGTTGTGAGAGAAGTCAAAGCTTGCAAGTTTATTTTATTTTGGGGTGGGATTACACAAGCTCTGCATCTGACGTCTGCAGCTGCAAGTAGCAGTTTGCGGATGCAAATGGAAATTGGAATTATAGAAAACGTTTATCATACTTTGCGTCTGCAAATTTGCAGAAGGTTGCAAGGTCCTGCAAACTTGTGGAAACTAACCTATATACCATTTGTATCCGATTTTTATATAAAAAAACAAGGGAACGTTAAAGTTAAGTTAATTCATTCATTATTGTCATGGATTTGGACATATTTCAGATATTTGGAAGTCGATATCAAAAACCAGAAGTAGTAAAACGGTTTAACTACGGTAAAAATGGCGGATGCAATAGTTTTTGTAATCTCACCCCTATTCTATTAATAAAACCTTTTGCATAATTTTTAAAGTTACATTTTAAAATTATGTTCCACCTATGATCAGTGAACCTCGGTTGCGCAAGATAGAAAATGGGTGAACTAGATGTAGGTCGGGAACTATACACATTTATTTTCTCTGAGAACAGGCTAAGAAAGAGTACTCCAAAATTATTTTACATTTACGTTAACGGTCTCCCTATTTGTGATGGTTGATTAAAATAAAATAATACCTAAGTGAGTGAAATAGGTTAGGGTGCTGATAGAGACAAATATATTGCAAAGCAGAGATTTATTAGGTTATCATCAATTTACTTTATATTAACGATATTGAAAGCATTTTTAAACTATTTGTCTTCAGTGACCGATGATTAGATTTAATTTTGATTTGAAATATACTGTTATATCTTTGGGAATTATTATCTCCCAATAGAAGCCTATCTATTGATACTCAATTTATACTTGTTCACATTTATGTATACATTATCTCCATATTACTAATAGAAATACAATTAATACAAATCAATGTTCAATAATGGTTTTTATTCTCTCTAGTCACGTATAGGTCCTCTATATGAGAGGGGCCCATTACAGTTCATTTAATTTCTTCCAAATTAGGTGACATAATTCCTCCTTAACTCGAAAATTAATATTCCTAAAGGGCCAAAAGGGAAAGAAAAGGGGCGCAAAGACAAACATTAATTTGGCTTATGCTAGAAAATGATAGTGTCCTTTTAAAAGCAGAGAATGAAGAAGGGCGCGCAGACCAAGCTGTCAGAAATAAATCTTAAAAGCTATTAGAATTTGTGTGGCGAAGGGTTTAGTACGTGGTTTGTGAGATATGAAGGGATGCGTGAGCTGTATGGAAGGGATTTTAGAGCAAATTGTTTGGCTGACGTTCTAAATTATACAGGGTGTTTGCAAAAATGCAATTCGCTGGTCCAAATGCACCAAAGAAGTTTAAAAAGGACAACTACACATTACTCTGTCTTTGTCATACAAATAACAGTGCAGCTAGTGCGCCATTAGTGTCTTCTTCATACGTCCACCATCTCCTTTGTTTCCGTGAATTATAATGGTGATATTTTGCGGTATCCGAATGCCTGTACAGTAGACCCTGAACCGTGCTTTTAATCCTTTTATTAACGGATAAAATTCGTAAAAGCAACTAAAATATTAAAGTTGTTAAATTGAATTTTCTCGAGAAAAAATTGTAATTTTTTTTCCTGAGTTTCTGCCTGTTTCCAATCTACATTTTACAAATTTGTATTGCAAAGATACAAAATTTAAAAAATTAACTTTTTCCGATTATGGATTAAAGCGTAAAAAGAGATTTTTGCTAAATAATCCCTGCTGTCCGCGCGTCAATGTATATTCATAGAATCAAACTGAACAGTCCACGTGGGACATTTGTAAAATCCCTGGGGTGAGGAATTTGAATTTTAAAATGAAATTATGCAGAATATTTCGGAAAAAATCCCGTACATCGAACGCCATATCTAGTTCCATGTTCAATAACTCCGCACAGATCTGATATTAAAAATAAAAAGTTGAACATTGTATGAAGTAGAATATCTAATGATATAATGGAACTAGCACCTCATTGGATTTTATTTTCATCAGATGGTAACCTTATTTTAAAAACCATAAAATGAACATTTTGTTTATAGAAACGTTTCAACACTGGATCCGGTAGACGCCGTTTCTGCTGTCTTTTTGATGTTGTAGTAGTAGTAGTAACATGTTTTATTTAGCAAAAAAAGCTACAATTAAATATTTTTAATACATTTTTATAGATTTATTTTTAATTTTAAAACGGAACCTTCTTTTAACAAAAACAGAAAGAAAACATAAACATTTTGCAAATTGTATCAAATATTACGTATCATTTTGTTTTTTAAATAAATGTAATTCTAAAGTTTTTTTTTAATAGTTTTAATGATATTTGAGATTTAATAGAATTTTCCAAATTATTATATTCTATCAAACCTTTATGAAAAATAGACTTATAAGCTAATGTTTTAGACACTCTATCCACAAAAAATGTCAGTCAATCAGGCAATAAATTATTTTTAATTTTATGTATAAAGATACATACTAAATAAAAAATTAAATTTCTGACATTCAACCAACTTAAATTTTTAACATAAAATTTATTTTTGTATATTTGACATAATTTAAAATAATCCGCAGTGCCTTATTTTTTAAAATTTGTAATTTGTCAAAAACTTCCTCACTGGCACAATATAAAATGGAAGAACAATAAAGAAAATGTGGTAATATAATAGTATTAAATACATTTTTTTTAGAATTCAAACTTAAATTAGAACTGATTCTTTTAAAATAACCAACTTTTGCGGCAATCTTCGATATGATATTTTCAAAATAATTGAAAATTTTTAATCAATAATTATCCCTAAATATTTAAAACTGTTTACGAATTCCAATTTTTCACCATCAATTACAAAATTTATATTTTGACAAATTAAATTATTACCCATAACCATACATTTAGTTTTTGAAATATTTAATTTTAATTTATTTACCTTTAGCCAATTTAATATTATATTTATATCAGAATTTAGAGTATTTTAATTTATTTATTTATTTATTTTTATTGTATCGTTGTCCTAGTCTTCTTATTCTCTTAGATACTCCTTTGACGTACAAAATGTTGATTGTTGGTTGTGTCTCTTTCTCTTCTTTTCCCGCGTTTGACAGATCCTAACGATTTCCCAATATTTGGTCAACTAATCTCATGGTGTAGTCCTTTTTGTTGAGGTCGGTCTTGATATAGTCAGTTTCTTTTTCGATGCCTTGAGTAATTTGATAATTTAATATATTCACCTGAATACGACTGGAGATACTTACTATTACTTACCACTGTTGAAACGTTACGATTTAAAACAAATGAAGACAATGATACTTCAAAACTCATCTATCATTCAACATTTTTTTTGTTGAAACGTATTTACCTATACTAACAAAAAAAAACTGATAAAACATTATTTGTTAAAATTTCTTATTTCTTTTTTTGTATTATATATTTCCTCTTTTCCATCATAAGTTGTTCGGCCTGGACCCATCAAACATTTCACCAATAAATGTTCAATATATCACACTACAACCCTCGATAAATCATTCTTGAAGTTAAAAAGACTATATTGTGCGTCACGTGCCAAAGTTCTGCAACATTCGTACTTTAAAACTGGGGAAAAAGTCCTGAAAAGCAGGGAAGAGGCCCCACCCACACTGGTGACTGCGATCCGAAAAACATACAAAAGAGTCATCTTTTACGCCTTTCAGAACAATAACTAAAGCAGGTGAGAAAAAACTGGAAACAATTTGGCAAAGACTTTTCCATAAATCAACGTCTACCAGTTGTGTTTTATGTGAAAACTTCAGTTCTTTTTCGACACCTGTCAGTCCACATCCATCTATCATCCGTACATACGGTTTCGAAGCATCAATGCATATTTAATGCTATGGCATTCACACGTTGGCGTAAAGTAGAAGATGAGTTTTTTTCGATTTTTTAACCTGGAAAATATGGAGGGCAAAGTTTAAATACCGTGCGAGCAAAAGTTATTTGCATCAAAGAGGGCCTTGCATCTAAGGACGTAATGCTTAGCCGTTGAGCTTAATACCTGTTGGGCGTCAGTAACTACCTAAATTAACAATCAATCAGTAATTCCGGCATCATTGACAGTCGTTACAAGTAATCGCTAATTTTTCCAATTTCTTGAACAATTCACACAATGGGCTTTACGGAATAGCACAAAACATTCATAGTTGAAGCGTATTTTCGAAACGGGATTAGAGTTAATGGTGAGTGCCAATACAATTCGGGTTTGTGCATGGACGATTTTCACGTACATTTTCCTAACGTTGCTTTTATTGCTGGAGATTTTTATCATTGCCTGAAATGAACCGTGTCTGTGTTTTTAAAGACCATCTGTAAGAACAGAAGAACTTGTTGCAAACGTTCGTGAAATAATGCAAAATACGCCAACAAATTGTATAAGACGCCTGTCCCAAGAAGTAGGAAGATCTTATGGAACATACAGGACTATTCTTAAGAAGCAGCCAAATTTATTTCCTTATAAAGTGCAAGTATTCCAAGAAATACAAGCCGCAGATTTTGAAAGACGCAGGAATTACTCTCAATGGTTTACCCAAAATTTATTGGAAAGAAATGATTTATTAGACCTGACATTTTTTTCGGATGAAGCCTGGTTCCACCTCTCCGGTTATGTGAATTCTCTATTATATTATATTATATATAATAATTGATATGAATTCTTAATTTTGTAAACAACAAAAATAAATTTGTATTTAATTACTTATTTTATTGCTCATTAGTTTGGCATATCATGTCATAATATGAATTTGAAAAAATTTTAACCTAGATTTGGTTAGATATATCGTCCCTATATTATTGTGATCTAAACCAAGCCCTACGTTTTTTAATCCAAGCCCTCTTTGATGCAATTAATTTTTGCTCGCATGGTAGACATTTCACACAATTCGGCATAAAAAATAGAAAAATCTGCAAATAAAACGCGAAAAATTCGCTTTACTTATACTTAATTATTGCCGATTGTGGACAGTGTATTTCTTTTGGCAAAAGCAAAGGCAAATGAGTACTCGTGTGGCCTCAGGCTAAAAACTGCATCCGGTAGAGGTTTGTTTTATTTCTACGAATAACAGTAACAGTGTGCTTATTCCTGCTTTTATAGGATAATTCTATGACGCAGGAAAGAGTGACAATCGCTTATCCAAAGGCTAGCAGATCCCGCCGGCTTCGCGTGGACGCACTTTCACGCACTGTCGACTCGACTTAAATTATTACCCATAACCATTCATTTAGTTTTTGAAATATTTAATTTTAATTTACTTTTAGCCAATTTAATAATACATTTATCTCAGAATTTAGATCATCAAAAATATTTAAAACATTAATGTAAATTAAGGTGCAAATCAGCAAACATTTGTAACTTACACATTTTTAAACCTAAAGGCATATCTTTGATGTATAAAATAAATAATATTGGACATAGTATACTTCCTTGAGGAACTCCTGTATTATTTATTTTTTTATTTGAATATGTTTTTGATCTTTTTGTTTCTTGTGACCTGTTGCTTAAATAATTTTTAAACCATTAATTAAACGTTTCCGCGAATACCATACTGATACAATTTATTCAATAATCTAGCCCTGTCAATTGTTTCGAATGCCCGCTTAAAATCCAAAAATACAGCTATAACATTTTCCCCTTTATCAATGGTTGTCTTCCACGTCTCAATCACACATTGAATGGCTGTCTCTGTCGAGTACCCTTTTCGAAAGCCAGCTTGAAAGGAAACTAAAATTTTGTTGGCATCAATGAATTCTAATAACTGTTCATATACGACTTCTTCTAATAATTTCTCAACATCCCATAAAACATTTACTGGCCTCATCTCATCTATACCAAAATGTTTATTGGCTCAATCAAACTACTCGTTGTCTTAACCAAATTGTTGTTGTTTCATACACGCTAATACTGTACATAATTCAACAAGCCATATCGAAAATTTAAATTAATACAATTATTATACAATAAATTTGTTCTCCATTAAATCTTTGCTGACATTCGCGGTAACAAACACACACGCAGTACCTTTAAGGAATTTGTCCAACCAAAATCTCTTCGTCTACAACCATAAATCAACAAAAAACAAAACAGTTACAACTACTTTCAGGCGCCATTGTTTATATGTCAAGAACGCTCAAACTAATAAATCAGCGAGGCAAGTGTCAAGTTTTTTCGAGTAAGGAAACTAATATCCTTATTAATTATTTATAATTATGTAAATTCGAAATATCTAATTCTGTATTTACACACCTCAAGTTCGTCTTGATATAAACTAAGATGTGAATTTCAAAATTACGATTTTACTGTTCTCCTTATAAGGAAAGACCCCCTTAAGACGTTTTCTATGTTTCTTTAATACAGGGTGGTCCAGTGGCGATACAGCAACCATTTAGAACGTCACTTTTGCAAGCTGATGGTGTATAGTATAGGTATGTCATTTGTTTTCTCCCAATCACATGCTTCCCCGCAGTATCAAGTTTAGGCCCACCTTTCCCTGCCAAAATACAGTCTACAAAATATAGGTGCATGTTAATATATTGCTGTTAACAAGAATCAGATACTTCTGTGGCTTTTGGTAATTCTACCAACATAATTTATTTTTCATGCATTTTTATTTGATCTATTTGTAGGTACTATGTTTTAGTGGGTGTTGGTAAAAACGGTCCCGACAGGTAGGAGAATCAAGAAATTATATTTTATTGCTCTTATCTCAAGGTAAAAACCCTCCCGCATGCATAATAATGAGATAGGGTCACAGGTACACCAATATTTAAAATTTCTTGAAATTAAAATGGCATTTTAATAGAATTAATGTTAGCTTATGTTTGCAAACGATTAGCTGAATTAGTTTTGATGCTTATTTCTTTCTATTACGAGTTTTCAAAATGAATGTGAAAGTGGTGTTAAGTCAAAAAGGAAAACAGTACAATATTACTTACCATAACCACTCCAGATGTTACTTACATAAAAAAAAATTGTATAACGCACGCAGGAAGTTGCAGCCACCATTGCCTATAGCAGAAACTTTCTTGGCCTTAGAAAATATGGACATAAGAACAAGCAAAGGTGAATCGTTTTTGTTTATTAGTAGCCGAAATGACAACCTACTTTTTATATATTATATATTTTCTTGTAAAACCAACATTTCTTTTTTGGAAAAAATTACACGAATATATTTAGATGGAACATTTAGCTATTGCGTCAAATTTTTTTACCAATTATTTACCGTACATGGTTTTTATAATTAACGCTATATATACTCCTTTATTGTTTTGTTTATTACCTAATAAGAGAACTGATACTTATATAACTCTGTTTACGATACTTAAAAATGCTTGTCAAAATTACGGTATTCAGCTAAATATATCTGAGGTTGTAATAGACTTTGAAAAAAGTGTTCATAATGCTATTCAAAATTAATACTTCTTGGCCCTCAGCAAAAATAATAGGATGTAGATTTCATCTGGCACAAGCTTGGTATAGAAAGATCCAAGAATATGGCTTAATTCAAGAATTAAGAGATCAATCACATGAAATTGGTTTGTGGTTACGATTTACATTTGCATTAACTTTTTTAAATCCAGATGAAGTTGGAGATTGTTTTGTGTTTGATCTACTATCTGTGTCATTTCTTGATGAGAGGCTTCATAAATACGCTGATTATTTAACAGATAATTATATATCAGAAGATTCTTTATTTCCCCTGCACTTTGGCAAGAGCAAATTCTTGTTCACTGGCTCGTACTACAAACGCGTGTGAATCATTTCATCGACGTTTTAACGATTCTTTTTATAATACACACCCAAATATTTTTATTTTGTTTAAATTTATTTATAAGATGATACAAAAATATTGTAGAAAAGAAACTAGCCGAATGCAATTTATTAAATGTATTGCATATCATTGTGCTTTTAATTAATAATATGAAAAAGTTTTGAAGAAGTAGTCCATACTCAAAGTGGAGTTGAATAATATAGGGAAAAGAAAACCATAAAGTCTTTCTCCACAATTTTAATTCAGTAGCTAATAAGCTAGAATCGACATGTTTCGAGTGTAGAAACACTCATCATCAGGATGTTAAAGTAAAAATTATGAACAGCTGATGTTGTTAGCAAAAGAGAAAATATAATAAAGTTAAGGTGGAACTAATCCATAATGGAGCTTTCAATAGCACGCATAGGGAGTGAGAAAATTTGTTTGCAGTCAAGAGGTGAAAATGTATCAGCACGCTGAAAGGTCCGGGACCAGTAAAAAAGCCACTGTGTGGGCGGGAAATGAAAGGAAAAACAGGACATATCAGTATGTTCCAATGTCAAATGAAGTGCTTTGTGGAAATCAGTTCAAGTGTGTGTGATAAGAAAAATATAGTTTGATTTGATTAGAAAAATTCATCCGTGTCAAAGAGGTGTGAAAGAAAAAGTCAGATATGAAGGGGGGGAGAAAGAAAAATTGTGTTTTTTTTTTATATTTTAGTATAGTTGGTTTCTGTAAAAGATAAAGAAAAAAGAGATGTAATGAATGAAATGTAATAAAATAAGTTAGATTAGCTTACCATTTAGCTTGAAGAAAAATGCTGTTGGGGTACTAAGCTTGTTACGGCCCAGTTACCCCAGCAGGAGTCAAAACTGACACATATTAAAGAAATGAAATAAAAGTTATCACATTATCAAAGGAAACTTTTGATATTTTTATAAAAAAAAAATTTTTGAAAATAAATTTTTTATTCGTTTTTCATGAACATCCTAGACGGAAGTTCGCTGCGACCAGCACGTGTCTAACCCAAACGGGAAATGAACTTGAACTTGACATTGAAAAGGGGGGGAACAAGTGACATGTATTTTCGCGGTCAAATTAAAGTATTTCAGTATGCTAATAAAATCCACCTGAATTAATAGAAAGGTATCGAGGGAAAGCTCAATTAAGGTTCACAATAAACACTAAAATAGTCAGAAACAATATATCCATAATTAAAAGGTTTTAGTACATTTAAAAAAAAAAAGTTGTTGTTCAAATGATTAAAGAATATGTGTCCTAAAAAATTCAGTATATAGCGACCCCCATTGGTAGGTTAATAAATAAAAGGTGTGACTCGGCACTTCGATAAAGCAGAAGATAACTATCTCAGAGCCATCCATGAGTGAAAAGCAGTAAGAAAAAGACAGTTTGTTGTGTCGGTAAAATAGTATTAATAATGTAAAAATCAGTGGTCGTGGCACGGTGCAGACAACATCGTGATCACCCCAATGTACTGGTAGACCGCCTACAAGGAACAGAGCTAATAAGAATAAGACAAGAAATTAATGTAAAAATGTTAGGTTAGGAGAAGTGCTGAAAGGTAATTAGTCATGGATGGCCCCAAAACTAGTGATGTTAAAGAACAGGTAAATTGCTGAACAGGTTCGAACAGTTCGGTTCTTACTCGGGAACCTGTTCCGTAAACCTGTTCACCTGTTCTTTTGATTATAAATTATTGTCGCCCACTGACTTGGTAAAAAAAAAGTGAAAGGTCGGGAAAGTAGTAAAAACCACGTTTTTGATAATCACTTTCTAAAAAAAAAAAAAAAAAAAAAAAAAAGGTCGCCAGTTCCGTAAAGTAACAACACGGAAAGAACACTGCTGCATTCATTCCTGTTTCCTTGTAACAAAGAACAGCCGGTTCTTTTTATGAGTGATTGGTGATTTATGAAAGATGGCTTGCGGGTCGTCGTTTCACAATAAAAAGAACAGGCTGTTCTTTGTTTGTTCTTTTTTGGAGCAGAACAGAGAACAGGGAACAGAGAACAGGGAACAGAGAAGAGAGAAGAGAGAACAGGGAACAGGGAACAGGGAACAGGGAACAGGGAACAGGGAACAGGGAACAGGGAACAGGGAACAGGGAACAGGGAACAGAGAACAGAGAACAGGGAACAGAGAGCAGTGAGAGCATACACGCGGACGCAGCGGTGTTCTGTGATTTTACTTTCTTTACGGAACTGGCGACCTTTTTTTTTTTTTTAGCGGTTTTTTACTATGGTGACCTTTTACCTCTTTTTTGTGACAATAGAACAGGTGAACAGGTTCCCGGGTCAGAACTGCTGAACTCCCGCAGCAATTTCCCTGCTCTTTAACATCACTCGACCGCAATCATCTGTCATAAGTCTATCTAAAGAACCGGTTCAGTTCTTTTACAAAGAACAGTTCACTGAACAGGCTATCTCTAACCTGTTCTAAAGAACCTGTTCGGTTCTTTTCTTAACAACTCTACCCAAAACAGATTAATCGCTGAAAATTAATTAAAATAAATTAGAATGAAGAATAAAAGGCCGAAATAGGGTAAATAGCATTAGAGAAGAGTCAGTCAAGATGTGAAAAATTTAGGGAGTTAAAAAAGCTTGTAGAACTATGTTGAATTTGGTCATTAAGACAGATTACATTTAGGTTATTTAGGGTTTCATTATTTTCAAAAATTTTTTTTTTATAAAAATATCAAAAGTTTCCTTTGATAATGTGATAACTTTTATTTCATTTCTTTAATATGTGTCAGTTTTGACTCCTGCTGGGGTAACTGGGCCGTAACAAGCTTAGTACCCCAACAGCATTTTTCTTCAAGCTAAATGGTAAGCTAATCTAACTTATTTTATTACATTTCATTCATTACATCTCTTTTTTCTTTATCTTTTACAGAAACCAACTATACTAAAATATAAAAAAAAAACACAATTTTTTCTTTCTCCCCCCCTTCATATCTGACTTTTTCTTTCACACCTCTTTGACACGGATGAATTTTTCTAATCAAATCAAACTATATTTTTCTTATCACACACACTTGAACTGATTTCCACAAAGCACTTCATTTGACATTGGAACATACTGATATGTCCTGTTTTTCCTTTCATTTCCCGCCCACACAGTGGCTTTTTTACTGGTCCCGGACCTTTCAGCGTGCTGATACATTTTCACCTCTTGACTGCAAACAAATTTTCTCACTCCCTATGCGTGCTATTGAAAGCTCCATTATGGATTAGTTCCACCTTAACTTTATTATATTTTCTCTTTTGCTAACAACATCAGCTGTTCATAATTTTTACTTTAACATCCTGATGATGAGTGTTTCTACACTCGAAACATGTCGATTCTAGCTTATTAGCTACTTTATGGTTTTCTTTTCCCTATATGAAAAAGTGTTTTTTGGTTGTAATTGTAGGTATTTGTATATTTTGAAAATATATTAAAAAATGTGTTTACATAATGATGTTTTTCAATACACCCTACTTGGGGATTATTAACCCTTATTAATGCGGGACGCTTTTTACCTGTACCCGTTTTAGTCCAGCACGTCTAGGAAATCTGTTATAGTTTGATATAGTATAGGTAACTTATCTTTATTGGACTTTTTTGGTATTGGTCCTATTTAGACCAAATCTGAGTGAGTGACAGTGATAGCAATTTTGACGAATAAATTTTTTATTTATCATTTACGTTATGTGGTTTGAAGAACAAAGGATTTTGCCAACAATGGGTTAAAGGTTAAAGATTTTAGCGGGCCGTTAATTTCACTTGAAATTTTTTTCAGTTATATATTTATTTTTGATAAAATAGAAATATATACAATGTATCCATCCTGTAAAATAATTAGTTCTATTATGCCGAAATAAGAGAAAAGCAACTTTCAATTTTTACACCTACACGCAAAAAGCAAGGACGCCCAAGCCTGTTCAATGTTTATAAATAACGAATAACATCACATAAATGCCGTAAAACTTTAATAATGTTCATATAATTTATATTTCATTTGGTTATTATACCGCCATCACTTTCATAACGCGAACTTTATAACTCTAGTGACGTAATATGATTAATGAAAACTAAACCTAGTTGCAGGTTTTTGTAAAATTCTGTTTTACGATAATTTTCTGTGGGCTTTATTTTGTTCCTTCATGGGGCTCAACCACACAATTGAAACAAATCGTCGCTGTTAAAACGTAAAAGCGTATCTCAAATTTTGGCGAAATTGAGTTAGACCCGGCATTAAACATGTCCATATGTATTCTATGTTGTGACGAAAAGGCGTATCTAAATCTAATACCGCTTCCATAAAATTTAACTTTTCCTCTTTGGCCTATCTCAAAAATTCGATAAACATATTTTTATGTATAAGCGTATCTTGAGATACGCCACAAAATAATATATATTTTGATCGCCTTACGGCGAATCTTGACTTACGCCTTTTTATTACAAATTAATTTTAAGAAAATACTTAAATATAAGGCCTATCTCAAATTTTGCTTGTTTATGCCCGTCGGTGCAAGACAATGTGTTATGCAGCGGAAGGTGATTTATTCAGTTCTTATTCCAATCTTCAAAACCTGCTTCTCCTGATTATTTTCCATCAAAATTTAAAATTAAATCCTTCTGCATCTTAATTTAAACAGGCGTATCTCAATAAATGAGTGGCCACCAATTTGTTAAAAACAAAACGTAAAGGCGTATCTCCAACAAAAGTAGATATATACAGGGTGTTCTCAAAGTTGAGTCATTTATTTTACCAGGTTGTAGAACTCGTAAAAATAAGTAATTGTACCAAAAATCATTTATATAAAAGTTGCAGAATAAAGAAGTTATTAACAATTGAAAAAATGTAAAATTTAAGAACTGTAAGACCTGCTTTTTGGATATTCTCGACCACTGCGGTATGAATGTTTTGTTTACTGGCGATAAGGTATGCCCTTTTTTTTGTACGATACAAATTACTTATCATTCATTCATTTTACGGGTTTTAGTGCGAATTTCGATTTGACCAGTGCTAAATAATTCGCTAAAGTGCGTGATATTTTTGATTTTTGGGCATTTTGTGCGATAAAAATGGCGCAAGTTTATGAAAACAATGAACTAGTGGACATAATATTAACTTACGGGGAGTGCCAACAAAATGCAGCCGCCGCATGTCGTTTGTACGAGGAAAGGTTTCCTTTAAGAAATCGTCCGGCTCCGCGGATGTTTGTAAATTTAGTTACAAGACTTCGCGACACAGGCTACTTAAAGGAACAACGAGGTGGTCACGCTGGAAGACCTCCTCCACGCGAAATGGTACAGATTGAGGAGGACATTTTAGGAATTGTCGAAAACGACCCAACAACGTCCACTAGGTCAGTAGCAGCTCAAGTTGGAGCTGCTCATAGCAAAGTGTGGAAGACTATACGACAAGAACAACTTTATCCCTACCATTATCAACGGGTACAAGCGTTACAACCCGAAGATGGTCCTAGAAGAGTTGAATTTTGTCAGTGGCTATTAAATCAATACAACAGAAATGAAAATTTTACCAAATTTATTTTGGCTACTGACGAGGCCACATTTACAAGAAATGGAGTTACAAATTTTCATAACAACCATATTTGGGCAGTGGAAAATCCGCATGCTGTGAAAAGAACCAGCTCGACTAACAGGTGACATTTATTTAGACTTTCTTCAAAACACTCTGCCACAATTATTAGAAGATGTTCCTTTAAATGTGAGACAGAATATGTGGCTTTTACATGATGGAGCACCGCCACATTTTAGACGAGAAGTTAGGGAACATTTAAATAATGAGTTTCCTAATAGATGGATAGGGCGCAATGGCTACATTTCTTGGCCTGCACGCTCTCCGGATCTAACGCCCTGCGATTTTTTTCTGTGGGGCTATTTAAAACAGTTGGTTTATCACGATGCAGAGGTAAATACTGTGCAAGAACTACAACAGCGCATCAGAAACGCTTGTGATGTTGTTCGTGGACACCCGGATTTTATTTTTGAAGCGTGTAGTCACTCATGGATACGCCGAGCAAGACTTTGCGCAAACCGAACAAATGGTGATAATTTTGAACAATTTTTGTAACATCGGGATGCATTTTGCCGGTGAGTATGGAATTATTGTAAGTTGCAATAAAAATAAAACGCAGTGGTCGAGAATACCAAAGAGCAGGTCTTAAGTTTTTAAATTTAAAATTTTTCCAATTGTTAACGACTTCTTTATTCTGCCACTTTTATATAAATGATTTTTGGTACAATTACTTATTTTTACGAGTTCTACAACCTGGTAAAATAAATGACTCAACTTTGAGAACACCCTGTATTATGTAATAGTAAATTTACAAACTTTTGTTATGGCCTATGGTGTTTATTAGGTATTGCTTGCAAGTTTTCGACATATTTTAATTTAAAGAAATGTTACTACTGTGATACGTAACTAGTTGCCACTATCTGTGAGTTGTATTATAAAATATTAATGTACTTAGATATCGAATTGGACTGATAGAAATATAGTAGTGTACACACAAGCCACTATGGCATATTGTGCACTGCAAATAATTATTATTGACTCTTAAAATAAGAAATGTATTTTGAAATATTGTAAAATAATTTAAATAAATAAATTGAATTGAATTGAATTGACTCCACAAATGAATCCTTCGAATTTAGTGATAGTGAGGACACCTTTCTAGACCTTTAATTTGTTAACTCTTTTAAGTATGAACTGTTTTTGTAATGAGAAAATAAAATTAATTCAGTTAAATATACGAATCTTTTTTGCACTTTTTAAAACTACATATGAATAAATATAAATTATAAATAAAAATTACATATAGAAAGAAAAAAAATTAAAATAAGAACGTACCATAATATTACAATTTAAGAAGACAGGTAACTCCATTAAAAAAAGGGTTAAAACGGTCGATTTTTTTGGCAGACCTGTTCTCTTAAAACGATACACTATTTCACTATCACCTTGTTTTGTTAATGTATAAAATATCGGCTAGAAATAAATCAAGTTTCAAAGTTCAAAGTTTTTACTATGTATAATTTATTTACAACACGGGCAGGAAACAAAAGGAATTTATATTTCATAAATGAAAACCTAAACGTCCGCCACTGTCCAAAGATTTATTCAAAAATATTGTTACAACTTTACGACCCTATTGTGAAAGGTAAAATTAGGGGTGTGCCAATCTATATAGTGTTTAAACTAGCTGTATTGTTACTAAAAATATATAGTTCCAGGCGAAAAATAATATGTTCGCCCTATAAGCTAAAATTTGTGTTTTGCAAAACTAACTATAATTTTCGTTGGGTGAGCATTTTGCCATCGAATGATAAAAACGGTGTTCAGTTCCATTCCGTTATAAACGCTTTAAAGAAGTACATACCTAATAAAAACATTTTAATCGATCACTTTTAAATACCTTTCAAAAAATTACAAATTCAATTAAATTTTTCTACACCAACCGCATTTAATATAATGGAATATAATCATCATTACCGAAATGAAAATTATAAGCTCGAATGGTATTTTCGACCATTATTTATTTTCCAAACATATAATTATGAACATTAGAAAAAAAAACTGTTAAAGTTGCCCCGGTAATTGAAAGAATTTTTCGTTAATTGATTCCACCATTTGTTCAACTACCAAATGCAGAGTTGGAATGTTTGGATTCGCTGATATTTTTAATAGACGAAAATTATCCACCTTGTATTGAAGCGATTAACCTTTCCGTGGCCGTGCTACAAAAAGTTACGTTTCCGGTCGTGTGGGGTAACTATGATACCCCATTGAAATACTTCATGATCTTTTGTAAATGATGCATGATGTTGTGCAAAGAGGTACAATAAAACACTAATAATTTATTTTTAATAAAACATTTTTAATTTTTATAATAAATTATTATTTACGCTTCCTCATTATTTTTACAATCGGGACATAAAAGTTTTTACTTTCTTCTCTGTGTATCTTGCAAATGGGTTTTTGCATGTACTACATGTTATTTTAGTCTTTCTATCCCTAACAGTAACAAAAAAAAAATGGATTTTTTTTTACGTTTTCGGCCCATCGACGACACAAGACAGAAATTATGCGCTTAGGATTTCGATACAGAGGTACCCCTCGTAATTAATTTCAGTTTTTTGTGTAAAATTGAAGTTAAATTGAGTATTTTTTATAAAAAAAAATGGCTGGGTAATATATAATAGGTTCCTAAATTAATGGTACATCCGAAAGTAGGCGATTCTTTGGCTTATTTCATAAATAAAATGTTATATAAACATGGGACCGAAAAAGCTTCGTTTCCGTTTAACATTTTAATTAAAAAAATATTTTTTCATTGCCATTTTTAAACCACTTTAGATATTTTTATGAAATTTGGTACACGTCTTTTGAGCATCGAAAGGCATTTTTTGGTGAAAAATAATTTTTAAAAATTTTAGCAGCGGCGTCCGTGCGGGGCTTGCATTTAATATTTTTATAAAGAAAAAAATGGTGTGCCACTGCTTTTTCTTTAAATAAAAATTATTTTTGAAATTCCCCTCTAATTTAGAGCTGATTCGGTCTCTTGACTTATTTCTTACGGTGCACCGTTTTCGAGTAAAAATAAAAATCATTTTAATGCACATTCCTGGACACACATAAAACCTATTTAATTACCATTAACAACCTGTATCTCGGAAACAAAGCTTTTTCGGTCCCATGTTTATATAAAATTTAATTTATGAAATAAGCCAAAGAATCGCCTACTTTCGGATGTACCATTAATTTAGGAACAGGAACACCCTGTATATTTTTCGAGGATTACCTGGAGGGAAAAAAATTACAAAAAATAGTTTGGAAGATAATTTAAAAAAACCTCATCTGGGGTACCTAAAATACCCCGCTCGGCCACGGAAATGTTAAATGGAACGTCAAAGTTATATAATAAAATCAAAAGACCTATTAACATACATTATTTATTATTAGATTTTTTCCACAATATCATAAGTAATAAACACGTTTTTCACCATTAAAAACTCGTCAGCCGCTAATTTATATCATTAACAGTCGTTTATACCAATGGCGTAAAAACTGAGTGCCCTCCCCCCCCCCCCCCACCCGCAAACATTTTCAGGGGGCCCCCTCTCTATAACGAATGGAAAATCATAATTCTTATTTTCACTACTATTAGGTTCAGGTTAATGAATTTTTGAATTCGTTAATCGTGTAATAATTTAATTAGGCTTAAACCCACATTATGTGTTAAGTACCTACTATTAAAACAGCAAACAATTCGAATTTATTTTATAATCCTAGGTAGACTGGTAGACATAACATAGGTACTTATTAAGTCATTATACGTAATATTCCAGCAAACATGATGCAAAATCAAAATTTTAAAACACCAGTTATAATGTTGCTTAACAAGTATGATAGTAACGGGGGTGGCAGTGATCGAGCCTCATAGAATCCAAAGACAGAAAACAGTAAAACACATGAACACTCAACAAATCTGCACAAACATTATGTCACTAAGTACTATACAAGGTATTATACAAAACGACCAGATCGTCGAGAGCTGTTACTGTATAGCCCCTTACTAATGAGACAACCTGTATATGAGAGAGTTGAAGAAACGTACATACATAATAATTGTTGTCTGCTGACCTGCTGCAATCTCCTCTATAAGCTCCCTCCTCCACTGCTGCATAGAAATCTAACAGTTGTTTTAACTCAGATAAACTTATATTAAACAACTCATTTCCTATCATTATATCGCTGTCATTGCGACAAAACAATTTCATGCAATTAATTGATGATTATCTAATGCAAACCATCACAAAGAAGCTGCGGTAAAAATTTTCTCTTGTTTTTTTTCTCGAAACACCGAAAAATCATTAAACAAACGAATAATTTGTTTTAAATCGAACAAAAACCACAAATCCCGAAAGTACACCATTTCCAAATAAAGATATTAGAGGTTTTGGTATAGATACATATTATTATATAAGCGACAAACATAACAAACGATAGTACCACTTCATAAAGCTTATAAAATAAATTACGCTGTTACATAATAAATGTGTTCACTCTATATACTACCCTCATGAATATTGTGTTGACAACGAAGCTAGAACATTTCTTGTGTAATATTGTTGTAATATTAACATAGGATATTACCGTGTTTCTCAGAGGACAGTCAAAACATTGATAATAACTAAAGTAAATAATATTAGGACTTAGCTTAGTCTCGGTGTAAATAGGGATAATGGGAGTTCGTCAAATAATATTTCAGGTGGTAAGTTATAGGATACCTAGAAATATATTTTATTTGGAATATTACATGACAACTAACTGGAAAAAACATCGTTTTTAGCTTAGGGTTGTATAACATAATATGTACCTAGTTTCTCGTCAAATCCAATGCGGGAATTTTACCACTTGTTGACGAAACATAGGTCAAAAATATAAAATGGCGAATCCGGAACCAGCCCTAACTCGTGAGTCCTGCACATAGACATTCACCTTTAGATACGTACAGCTTATCTCCTGCGCAAACAAAAGTTACGTTTTATGGGTGCAAAAATACGTCCGAGCGCATGGCTCGCTGGTCAGCTGCCTTCTCTCTGAGCAGCATCGGGCATGCGCACAAACCTCGTGTTATCGGCCTGTCCTTCTTTAGCGACATGCTCAAAATACACTCCAGAAGCGGCTCGGCCGCCATTTTTGTTGTTGTGTTTTTAGGTTTTTTCTGTGGATTCTTTGTAGTTTCCTTTGCTATTGTGAATTGTGGGTGTTTAATATTTACGGATTTCTAGTCTTTGTGTAGTTTAGTGAATTGTGTTTGTACTTGTAGTGACTCGGATTGTAATATAAACAATGACTAGTAACAGTCGTTGTATGATTTTATTATGCCCAAATAGGGGTAAAATACCTGGTTAGTTCGTATTTTCAGTAAGTATGGGGTAGTGATGTATCTTGATATATAGGTCACTTTATTTTATTATGATCAATTTAAACACATCAAACTAGGCCTAGGCTACACAAACAAGGTATAAAAATAACGAGAAACCCATACCAAGACATATCATCCCGATGCATGTTTTGGTATATTTTATTTGCAGCTCTGCAATCAGATTCTGTGCCTGCAATCTTCAAAAAGTTTAAAAGACACTTGCGAAGAAAAATGTAAATACCTAGGTAGTTTATATTACTCCACGGGTCAAGCTCTCGGGCAAAAACTTTTTCAAATTCTTGAAAAAGAAATTGTGCTTGAATATGTTTTACATGTACCCAAGTTTTTGCCAAATTGTAAAAATCAATACAAGTTATATACCAACTATTATTTGACTTGAGGTTAGGTACGCGATAACACCAAAGATTGGTAATTTTGCTGGTTTTGTTTGTTTTTTATATTCGATTTTATAAGTTTTATAGTTAGTTCTCTTCCCTTTCGAACTAAAAACACGACGACGAATCATTAGGAAGAAATTCCAATTTTTTGGCAAGAATTTAAATTTTAATGCCTGGACCTGCCTATTTTCCCATTCGTCAAACGATAACGTTGTAGTGCGCATGTCTAATTGTGTATAGCTTGGTTTACATGCGCGGGGCCATAAATTTACCACTTTCGTCATTATTGTTTGCTTATCTAAAAGTAAATATCTATGGTCTTCTAACTCTACGTGATTGTGGTCCTCATATATGATTTTCAAATAATTTCTAAAATTTAAATTCATCGTCAACTTGTACCAGGAAACCATTTAATTTACATATAAAACTAAACCTAAAATCTTTACATTCGATATTAAATTCAAGCCTATAACCAGCTCAAATTTACATCATCACCGAGCAAAGGAAAGATCCACATCTAACCACCTAAAAAGATTAAAATAAGTGGATTTGTCTTTCAAATAATTAAAACAGTTCGGAATTCCTTTCTAGCTAACCGACCTTTTCAATTAAAACTTAATGTTTCTTCATTTATTATTATAATTAGTAACAAATTAACAAATCCAAGTGTCGAAATCTTGGTTTAACATTAAATGGACTTTTGAGGGGTCTGTGTGGTCCAAACAGTCCGCGGGGTACCGTCGTTTTATTGGGTTTTTAATGACTTATTCGATCCTATTGATAGAGCTACTTACAGTTAGAGACGTTTTATTAAAATTATATTGGTATTTCGTTGTGTTTTTGACTTCACGCCGAGATAAAAATCGACGATAAAAATAAATAAAGGTTGCTATTTGATATGTATTATGTATTAGGACAGTTTGGTAGATGGAATTGGGTCGGATTTCAATAACAGGGTGCCTTAATTGAAAATTCATTGTTTTTTTTTGTTTTTTGTTATGTATAAATACTGATAGCGTATTGAAAATAATAAATAAAGAATGATGACGCTTATTTTTTTAATTTTCCTAAGTACCTGCCTATAATAGAGCTAATCTATTTATTCACAGAATGTTATTTTCCCTATTTTACACAATACACATAGATCTAGTTAATAGTGTTCGAAACTAGGCCACCTAAACTAGCACAACTCATTTTGTTGCATTATCTGATAAAAACAAAACCACTGTTTAAACTTTTCGCTTATGGGTAAATATCATGAAAATGAGACATTCCATGTCTTTTGCTCTAAAAAAATAGAAAAATAGATTTTTGAGTAAAAATGCAATAATAAATCGTTCTTAAAATATATTCTATTCTATAATACTACAAAACAATTTTCTTGCATTATCTTATTTTGTAATAATAAATAAAAATATGATAAAAATATCAGTCCCGTGGCAGGTCTCTGTACAAAGTTACGTTGTAAATTATTTAAAATCTCTACTCATGGATGTTATTTTAACTTTATTTTAAACACATCAATAAATTAATTAGGCATTACACATATTCTACCTACCGGATTCAAAATAAATTATTTTGTTTTCCCATATTACCATATAAAATTCCGTCTCATAAAAAATAATCAGTCCCGTGCTCTATACCACGCAAGCTCGAAATAAATAGTGGGAAATTTTTAGGAACTGGTTCATCATGTATATCAAATGTAGCGTCCCGCCATTTCGCTCTTAACCGTCTCAGTGTTAAAGTTAGTTTAACAGTTTATGTGTTCTGTGCAGATTTTGTGTGTTTGGATCATTTGTAACCGACCAGTAGCCAATCCCGTGGTAAGAAAAATATGATTGTTTCTTTAGTAATTATTATTTTTTATTTTTGTATAAATTATTGTTACACTATACTTGTTTGGAAATTACACAGTATGGCAAGATATTTAATTCATAGGATGTTTTATCAAAGTAAATGTGTAAAATAGTCAGGCCCGTGCCAGTCAGGCC
This sequence comes from Polydrusus pterygomalis, assembly GCA_963969555.1. NCBI lineage: Eukaryota > Metazoa > Arthropoda > Insecta > Coleoptera > Curculionidae > Polydrusus > Polydrusus pterygomalis. Next base: position 3,096,382 of record OZ018380.1, read on the forward strand.
CGTGCCAGTTCAGCAACACGAGACTGAGAAAGTTACACGGGACTTACCAAATAATACGTAATTTTAATAAAACATTAGTTTTTACGTTTTTAGGTACTTTGGAATAAGATGGCAAGGCCGTGCGTAAGTGAGGAAGAAAGAAAACGGCGTAAACGAGAAAAGGAGCGAGAACGTAGAAGAAAGATACGCAATGATCCAATTAAAAAAAACATAACAACGAGCTTGTGCATACCATAAGAAGTTAAGTTTTATTTCAGTTTTTTGCATCATAAGCATAGAAACGTTTTTTTAATTTATATTTTTGTAATAAATCACCAGTTTCTTTGAATTTATTTTTGTTTTAATCAGTCCCGTGGTAACACGTCAGTCCCGTGCAGACAATCTCCAAAAAGCTCAAAAACTTTATAAATGTCGTAAAGTATGAATTTTGACAAATATTAGGTACCTATTAACCATAGTTTATAATTTTACCGTAGTATAATTGTGATGTTACATTAATTTTTTGTGGCCGAAATCTACTTTGGAATTACTCACTTTCGTGATATTTACCCTTATATTATTTTCTCTAGTCGTTCTTTCCGAAGTGTTTTATCACTTTTGGCAGAGTGGTTGTTTTCTGTCATTATAATAATATCGCCTACATTGTTACTTCCTGCCCTAATGTATCTAGGCGAAGAAAATAATAAGTTGACTTCTGATATGAGACAGGAAGTGTTCGTAGATATGGCTTATGATAGAATGTTCTAAACAGTGCCAGTGGTACATCTTTTCTTGATAGTCGTTGGATCTAACCACTGATATGATACCGTGCGAGCAAAAATTATTTGAATCAAAGAGGGCCTTGCATCTACGGACGTAATGCTTAGCCGTAGAGCTTAATACCTGTTGGGTGTCAGTAACTACCTGAATTAATAATCAATCAGTTATTCCGTCATCTTTGACAGTCGTTTCAAGTAATTTGATTCATCGCTAATTTTTCCAATTTCTTCAACAATTCACACAATGGGCTTTACGGAACAGCACAAAACATTCATGGTTGAAGCGTATTTTCGAAACGGGGTTAGAGTAAATTGTGAGTGGCAATACAATCCGGGTTTTTGCATGGACGATTTTCACGAACATTTTCCTTACATTTTTTCATTTATATTTTACTTTTATTTATTTATATTTTTTTGACGACAGATTGATCAGTTTTCGATCAGACATTGAATTCCCACCTAGATCACCTTGTTTAACGGTTATGGATTACTTCGTTTTTCCTCGTTTAAAGAACACTATTTTTAAAACTTCAGTTGCAAATTTAGAACAATTACAAGAAAGAATTATCCAAGAATGTGGTAACATTTCCCCAGAGATGCTGGTCAACACTTTCGGAAATATGAAGAGATGTGTGAATTTATGCTTGGAGCATGGCGGTGGCCAATTTCAGCAATTTATGAAATTATTTTTATTTTTCTTTCTGTATATTCTTACTTTGTTAATTTTGTAAACAACAAAAATAAATTTGTATTTGTCTACTTATTTTATTACTCATTAGTTTGGCATATCATGTCATAATATGAACTTGACAAAATTTTAACCTAGATTTGGTTAGATATATCGTTCCCATATTATGGTGATCTAAACCAAGCCCTACGTTTTTTAATCCAAGCCCTCTTTGATGTAAATAATTTTTGCTCGCACGGTATAATATAATCGTATAATATATAACGGGCGTTAACATAAATAAAAATTAAATTGTTACATCAAGACGCAATTTTCTTTAGCCAAATATTTACACAGAGAATTACTTGGGGAAAGAGCTCATTTAATTAAAATACGATAAATAGAATTTAAATTGCAGACATCCAAAGAAAGAGAATTCTCAACCGAAAAGGGAAGAAAGATAAGATGTTTTTCGTTTCTCAATGAGACAATGATTAAAAACAAATAACTAAAACAGCATTTTGTTTTGCTATTATAATGATAAGTGATAAGTTTCAATAATAAAACGAGTGTACATTGGCGTAGATAGGCTCTACAAAAATGTCTGTGAGTGGGTATGTACAAAGAGATCGATCTGCATAAAGGAGGCAAAAAGCAATGTTAACCTGGAAGTTTGTGTTTTTAACCCAACAATTTATATACAGTGTGACCAGTAAAGTCCGCATCATATGGGATTTTTTTTTATTAATAACTTTATTCGAAATTTGACTTTGGCATCAAGTTCTGCTTCGATCGAGATGAAAATTAAGCTAAAGTAGTAGTCACGTGATTCGCATTATCTGTCAAATTTTAATTTTTTCCAAAAAATAATTCAAAAGTGGGATTATTTCTGAAAGTATCAAAAAGTTATTAAAAAAAGTTTTTTTAATGCAGTTTCTAGCCCACATGCAAAATTTCAGCTGCATAAGATAATTTTGATTTTTTACCCACCACTAAAATTTGTTTTGCACTTAATGAACATTTTACTGATGACACTGTGTTATTTTTTGTCTTAATATTAAGTTGTATTACTTTCAGACACAAATTACGTTTTCAAAAATACTTATTTTATGAAGTTGCCTTATACAGGGTCAAAAACAAATAAACTTTGCATCACGTGCGACCAAATTTTAATTGCCCAATTTTGATTTTGTAGAAAAACACACCTTTCATATGGCGCTACCTTAAAGAAAATGTATCTGAAATAAAGCATTGTCAAACCTAAGAAGTTTTATGTAGGTTGCCTCGAGTCTAATTTTGCAAAATAGGTGCAATTTATAAAATATGGGTAAAAAATCAAAATTATCTTATGCAACTGAAATTTTGCACGTGGGCTAGGAACTGTATTTAAAAAACTTTTTCTAATAACTTTTTCGATATTTTCAACTTTTGAATTATTTTTTGGAAAAAATTAAAATTTTTCAGATAATGTAAATCACGTGACTACTATTTTTTGCTTATTTTTCATCTTGATCGAAGCAGAACTTGATGCCAAAGTCAAATTTCGAATAAAGCTATTAATAAAAAAAAAATCCCATATGATGCGGACTTTACTGGTCACACTGTAGAATTTTAAAAACTAATTGCAAATCCGCCATTTTGATCGCAGTTAAGCCTTTTTACTACTTCTGGTTTATTAATATTGACTGCCAAATATGTAAATAAGTAAACTTATAGCGTTTTCGATTTACTGCTCTCGCGCACTCTGAGAGTGCTCTCCCCGAGATTTGCGTGTTCGGTTATCAAAATCCACTGCTCTCACTCGGAGTAGCATGTTCGATTTACAAATTTGGTTACTCTGAATCCGTTTAAGAGTGCTCCTTTACGATCTGAAAATTTTTACTGAGTAGAGAGGCAGCGCTTGCGCAGAACCGCAAACCACCACCATTTTCTATTCTTTTGTTGATGTGTGATCTCGTTTGTTGTGTTTTCTGTGTTTGTTTTTCGTCTAGTTCGATGAATATTGTATATAATATGTCATAAAACGCGCTCAAGTGATTTAAATTTGAAAATTAATTGTTTATTTTTGTATGTTGACATCTGTCAAATTTTCAAGCGCAATTACGTTCAATTTACACTCCGTCCGAGGGCAACCACCTTCGGAGTGACAGCAAATCTCGTGCCGATCGATGACGTCACAGGGCACTCTCGGAGCACTCTCGGAGTTGTAAACCGAAAACGCTATTAAATCTCAACATCTGTCAAATCCCCAAAATACAGGTTGATTTCTAATAGTTTTACACATTCTGCAATCTGCAAGTTTGCAGGTCTTTCTAACCTTCTGCAGATCCAAAGTATGATATACGTTTTTTTGGAATTCCATTCCTGTCATTTGCATCTGCAAACTGCTACTTGCAGCTGACGACGTCAGACGCAAAGCTTCAGTAATCTCACCCTAAGTAAACATCGTCTCGAAAAATCTACGAACGTAAAATAATTCCACCACAGCTTCTACTTCTAAATTTTAAGTTTCATTTCTCACGGAAACTGTGCTCCCGAGATAAAACTTGCAAATATCTCCACCACGACATTTAGAACGTCATTGAATGTTCACCTGGACGCTTACTCTGAACTTATTACGCTGCTTTTGTAGTTTTCAAGTTAGTTCTGGGGCCTGAAATATGAGAAAACCGGGTTTCGCTTTAAGCTTGTAGTTTTAAAAATGCAATATTTCTGCAATATATATGTATATAAACTTTTCGACGTGACATCGAAGAATTGAAAAGAGAACGCTGTCGTCAGGAAAATTGCCCGTGAAAGCGTTTTACTCAATGCAGAACTGACGAGGTTTAGTGCATGTTTTAAACTTATAACATCTGATAAGATAAATTGTAATTGTGAAAAGGAAAGAAAAACACAAAGTCTTCCTCCACAAAATTTAATAGAATAAAATTCTAGTTAGAAAGGTCTCTACATGTTTCGAACGTAGAAACGTTCATCATCAGGAGACAGAAATCTATTTTATGCTGATGTTGTTAGCAAAAGAGAAAATTAGAACCTTAATGGAGCTTTTATGGACGTAAAATTTTTATAGAAAAACATTTTAAATGTAGAAGAAACATGGCTTGAAAAAATTGACAATGGTTGAACACTGAGCATTCAAAAATGTTGTTAGAGTAGGCTTAAACCAACCAAACTAAATGGAGAAGAAGAGAAAAGAAAAAAAAAACCGGGAAAAAAGAAACTTTCTTAAAAGGTGTCGGAATCTATTTAGTTTTAATTCTTAAAATTTATATCCAGCATAAGTAACACATTATGAGGATAGAAGTGCAGTAGCACAATAATGTTGTTAGGAAAACGTAAAGTTTTTGGGTTACTGAGGTTTAATCCTCAGTATATATACTTTCAACTCCACTTTAAGTATGGCCTATTTCTTCAAATTAAATTGTAATTGTTTAAAGCTAAAGTTAAAATCTGGAACCTAGAAACCGGAAACCAAAAGCCAGAATCCAGAGCCGGCTGCGTATCAGTTTGCATATAATACAATTAATATTGATATAAGGGTTTTGGACTTGCATTGTCTTGATTTGTTTTAAATCTCAACGTTTCAAACGGTACGTATCCCTAGTAGTCTTCAGGTGATTACTAAATAGGCAAATTAACTACACAGTTCTATTTATACTATAGCGAGGTGCACTAAAGCATAACTACTGTGATCGGTGCTTCTGAGAGAATAAGAAGACTGGGACAATGATGTAACAGCAATACAGCATTCATCTCGAGAGACCCTGACGAAGACAAAACCAACAACCAAAAAAGGCAGGAAAAACTGTGACAATTAGGGATTAAACGACTTACCTGTAAGAAAGCGCAAATCCTAATTATAGTTTTATTGAACACGTCCTCCTGGATCACCCTGTAGTAGTACGTCTCTTGTTGTGGTGCGCGCGCACAGGGTGATCTAGGAGAAGTTGATAATACTTTTTATTGATATAGGCAAATTTGTTCAGTTCTATTCGATTACCTTAAAAACTTTAGCTGGTAAATTTACTATGGACGTTTAACGTCTCTTGGTGGAACCGTATTTCAGCTTTACCGTTTCCATAGAAATTTTAAAATGACGTCCAAAATAATGACTAGGGCCATTGTATCGTCCCGTTAATCGTATTTTTAACTGTCCGTAACAAATACGCGTTCCAGTCCCGAGTATTGATTTCTGTTTAATAAACGCATCCACAAATTTATTTTTAAATTCCCGTAATGTGCTTTCATTGTATCCTGCAAAATGTGAAATATTTTTTTCCATCTAGGAGCATTATTTAACTACTCTATTATTTATGGATGCTAACTATGTGCAAAATTGTTGTGTCAATTATCCAATACTTAATGATAACAAAACAGCAAATGTAATAAATAATGTTTTTAAATAGGTACGTTAAAAAACCAGTCACAGATTCGTGAAAAAAAAACAATACAGTCTTAGCTTTGAATAGTATTGAAATTACTGGAGTTTCGCTGAGTAAACTTGGTACCTATACCAACTCATATAAGCTTAAAGATAGAAACATATTATCTGGAGTGAATACTTCCATTCCCTACTACTATACTTTATACTATTACAAATGCTACTATTAGTACTATCACCCAATACTGGAGCTAAGTCCTGTAAGGAAAAGGAATGTGGCGTACAATTCAACACGTCCTGACCTAATACTACCTGTAGTAAGTAGTGATAAGAAAGGAAAAAAAACTAAATGAAAGACAAAGAGAACATTGGAACCCATAAACATGATATCAACGGTGAAGGAGAACATAAGGACCAATAAAAGACAACCCGGCAGTTTGAAGAATGCTAAACCAGGTGTTTTTGGATAGGAAAAGAGAGGAATGTTATAGTGGGTAGGCACTGCAGCTCCGCTGCTGCTACTACTTCTGGCTGTATTAAATGTATACAGTCCCTTTAACCTGAGTTTAACCAAAGTAATTTACCAATTGCTTAATTACCAACGACTAATGCATATATAAGAAAATTAAATTTAAAATAATTAGCAAACTGTATATCGTAGTCTGTGTTATCACCACATTACATATTACAGACCACTTCTCACGTAGGCAGGCCATTTGTGATCCCATTTATTTAATGGAGGAAATAATCATTTTTATTATTTTTAAAGCATAAATTGGTATGTAAGTTAATTATAGAATTCTTTTACCATGCTTATTGATTGTGAACGGATACTACGGGCAAAAAGTTGTTTAAATCAATACGACAGTTAATATTCATAAAATATTTCTGCATATCCTCTCCGCCATCTTTAAAAAAATAGCGCAAATTCATGGACGGAGGCAACTAGCTATATAAAGATATTTACAAAATTAGCAGGAAGCCTTACGGGGTTTTATATTTATAAATGAGACAAATAAATGTTATTAAGAAATAAATTCAAAAATCTAATAGATGAGGCGGTGATGCGAACAAAACGTGCCAAGTCGAGTCAGTGCGCGCCCTCCGCCTTAAGGCTCGTTCCCAGAGCTACGGTTGTCGCCAGCGACACATCCCCACTCTTATCAATTGGGTGTCGCGGCGACCGTGAAGCGAAAGCACCGACTGTCGCACAGTGTCGCTATCTGTCCAACATAACCCTAATTGATTTGTTTGTTTGTAATATATTGTGGTTTGTAAACTTGTTTTGAATAATTTATTATGGAAAGGCGTAACTTATTAATAGCGTATTATCTTTGGCGAAAAGCCAAACGCTCCAGTACTAAGGAAAACCAGATAAGAGTATAAGAGGAAATAAGAGGAGGTAAAAGGTACTTTCCAAAATTGATTTAGGCCATGTTTATGCTAATTTCTATTTAAAACCAAACTGGAAATTCACAAAACAATATCAAAACACAAACAAAATTTAAAAATAGCTGCTGCAAATAAACGGCACGACGTTGAAGTTGAAATAATTGAGCGACAACGACACCGATCTTGCGACACTTAGGTGGGGGTTAGGGGTAATGACGTAAGGCGGTCCTGATTGGTCAAGATGATGTCGCTGGAGACACAACGTAGCTCTGAGAACGAGGCTTTATAGATCGAGTTACAACTACCATAATAGACATCCCACCTAACGGGGTGAAAGCGGTGGAAGGTCGCGATGGAAATGCCGAGAAACGAAATCCTCTAGACGAATATTTGCGTTTGCTAAATGTATATCACAGGCAACGTTTGGCGTAACTCATTACAGATTTGTACGTCGTACACAATAATTATGAGCGGTAAAATTTGTATATTGGATGGTTTCTCTTGGTTTTATTCCTCTATGCCCCAACAAATTCGATTGTTTTATTTGATATTGACTGTTTCATTTTTACTAAATTTTGCGAATATAATTATAGGTACTCTATTACATTTAACTTAAATACTTAATTGCTTGCAAACCAATTCCGCCATGGTAAGTGCGGTAAGAAATCGAAGGATATGCCATAAAAAGGATATAAAATTTAAAGTACTTCGGTAAATTAGTTTCGTCATAAACATACTAGGATCTGGGGCGTGCGGTACGGTAGGAATTAATATATTTATACGGAATAATATACGGATGGTAATAATACAAAATAATATAACGTCTAGAAACGACAGACTTTGTCGCAAGTGCAAGGAAAACCCCTTATGTTTGTTTACCTAATACCGTGTTGCCTTCATTTCTTCATATCAAAGTTATCAGACCACACAGTAGACCTTGCTTTTACGGAATAAACGCCACTGGAATAGGGAAATGATAATTGGTTGTTTATGGACGTCTAATTGGCGTAGTAAACGACATTTTTACACATTATGATCATAAAAAATTAAAACCAAATTGCTTTTATATACAGGGTGTTTGGATAATAAGTGAACCGAGGCTTAATGCTCGATTCCTGATCAAAACAGGTCGCTTTAAGCCAATTTATGTTCGAAATATCCTCGTTTAGTCGGTAAAGGGCGTAAAACAATTATTAAATATCATCAAACGTTGTACACATGTTTTCTTGACATCCTGGTATACATCGATTGTTAAAGAACCCCGCACTTCTAAATACATTTTTAGTATGTTGTAGAGGATGTCATTCTGATGAAAAGTATCCATGGCCAGAACAAAATCTATACCGACCAGTTTTTGAGATACAGGGGTTCAAATTGCAAAATATATATTTTCATAGTTTATAAGATTAATTCGTTTTATTTTTCTAGATTTTTGTTGACCCTGTCGTAGATAGGGTAGAATATAAAAGAAGTTTAAATTTTTTATGATATACTGGGTAAGCTACGAAAATTATTTAATATTTTTTGTTAAATTATTTTATTTTCGGCATTAAATTAAATGTTGACAAAGTAATACTTTAGATAACATTAGCTTGGCGCAAGCTATCAGAATATATATTTTTTATATTTATAAGTACAGGGTGTCCCATTTTCGATACTTTAAGGGGTTATTGGAGTTATTATAAAAGATAGAGATTTGCGGTTTTCGCGTCACTGTGCTACTTTTTAACGAAACGAATTATTCCGGTGTCAAATATGTCATGGCATTCTTAGATTTTATTCTACAAGGCGATTTTGAAAATCTTTCCTTTTTAGGCACCCCTCGTAGTTCCGTTATGCGTCAACTTATTAAAAAAGTAAAAACGGATATTCGTAGAACTTTTTACGTAGAGCTCAGTGGCGTAATCAGTTTTTTTTCTAAAAATGTTAGTTTTCCAGATATTAACCCAACATAGGTTGGGTTTGTTAAAAATAGATTTATTTAATGCTATACAGGGTGTTTCGAATAATTATTGTATTCTAACACTGTATTATGCAAATAAGAAATATATATATAAGTAAATTGTATAGTACTGGCAGATTTTGTTGTGGCCATGGATACTTTTTATCAGAATGACCTTCTCTACACTACAAGATACTTAAAATTTAGGAAATTTAACCGAGGGCCATTTTCCATAAGAGAAGGGGTTCTTTGCAAAGAAATAGAAATTATTTATTAATGGCACCGATCTTTAGTATATATTTTTTTAATAAATCATACAATAATTGGAAACGACAAAAAGTCATATTTTTGTTGATTTTCCTTTCAAAAAATTACGCACGTTGGATGTTATTTTTCAATATCTGAAACATTTAATAAATTTGATATCTAATATTTTTATTACCCACTACAAAAGAAGGACAAACTTCAAAAAACCTTTTCCAGGAAATTTCAAGCGACGTCTAATTTTCCAGAACCCAATAAAAATATTTTAATAAAGAAAAGATTTTATGCCTTCTGTCGTGATGATATTGTTCGACTAAAGTCGTATCACCTTTAATAAAGCTAATGGATGGAATCAATAAAATAAATCTTTCCCAAGATTTTGATACGATTTTTCTTTTCCAGTCCAGGATATCGGTGGTGGAAGATATCAAACATAGAAGGCAGTGGCGTGCCGGATATTAGTTCTAGAAAATTTATAGCTACTCGTGACAGCAATGTAAATTAAACTGTATTATAACAGACCATAACTAAGATCCTGAGGCAAAGCGCCTTGTCTCATGACGATAAAGCAAAATTGGATCACGCATCTCATTCATAACCACATCTCACTGTTTATACTATCATAATATGAGATGGCTATGAAAATGTAAAATGAACATCCTGGCATTAAATTAGTTACTTTACAGATCTCTGGTACTGTCTTATAATATTGTTTTGTTATAATGTTTACATAACATGTAAAAACGTTTAAAGTTCATTACTAAATTTACAATAACCTAACATTTTTTCATCATCATTCAAATGTCAAAATTCAAAAATTTTTATATTTTATTTTTACTTACTGCCGTTACTACACCAGTGTGGAATATTCCGATGATAGAAGTTAACTTTTCTTAAAAACAAAGCGTTTCGACAGTAGACAACGACATTTGACATTAACAGCTGATTTGGTTTCGTCGTTAAAGTTCCCAGATCAGCAGTGGACCGTAGCAAGCTCACGCGTCAAGTTGCGTCATATTATTTTCTTCCGATTTTGGTGTTTTTTAAGTGTTTCTGTGGCTGTTTCTTGTGTAATATGTGTTTTAAACATTTTACTTTTGGATTTTTTATATTTCAGGCAAAGATATTCTTGGTATTTATTATTTACGTTTAATAGTGAGTACAAACACCATTTTGATTAACTCATCTGTCATCGAATCAATAAAGTGCCTAGTTAAACCATTTACTTATCGGTATATCCAGGATGTCTCATAACTAATGGCAAATATAGCAACAGGAGATAGTAGTAGTAGACTTAAAAATATGTCATTTATGCTTAAGAACGCATGCTTAATTTTCAATAAATTTGTTTCCTTAAGAAAGGTGTTTATTTAAATGGTTCTTGTCATCTACATTTAAACCCAAGAACTCATTAAAATATCGAGAATAATAAAGTACAACTTTTTTACGTATAAAAAATGATAAATATATGTGAAGCGGTCAGAAATGTGAGAGACAAAAAAAAATATGCGAGCATTTTTCAAACTCATATTGTGTAGGTAGCGTTCTCTAGGAGGTATCTTAAAACTCATTATGGAATCCTCCTTCTTGCCATCAAAAATATAACTACACCAAATTTGATTCATATCCATTTATAACAATCAACAAATCATCGCTAATTTTATAAAGTAAATATTTACTTGGATCAGCCATATCTCTTTAACCGTATAGGAAATGAAATTAAATGGCATATTTTCAAGTCCACTATCTCCTAGCTGCAGTGGCGGCTCGTGGGGTAGAGCCACAGTGCCATGGCACTACCTGCCGTCCTGTCTAGCGTCCGGCCCTTTACATATTACCAAAACCTATTAAAATTAATATTCTCGTTTTTAAAGCAATTAGCAAAATAATTTAAAAATGGAACACAGTCGGGTGCAAATTTCCATATAAAAGGAAGCGATTATGCGTAAAACGGTAACGTAGCTTCCGCGCCAAGCGCGACGAGGCACACGGGAGGTGACGAAACGCCATCACCTCAATAAAAAAACGTTGGAAAATGACCTTGAATGCAAGCAGGCAAAAATCTCGACGACGTAGCCAGGCTCTCTTCGTTTGACCGTTTGATGTTAGACGTTTCAAACAGCTGATGTTCGCGTCGCGTCCCGATTTGTTTTCGTTCGGTCGGCGGCTGATTTAATGTAGGGTTAACAAACTTTTTATTTTAGAAATACATAAGTAATGAATACTATTAGATTTTTAAAGGAAACTTTATGGAAAAAATACTTGGGTGTGCGGTTGTGATGAATCTAATAGACTATTTTGTTTTATGTGTGTTTTATTTGGTGGGAAGCAAACTTAGTCCTAAAAAGGTACAGATGATTTGGTCCATTTCTGGGACAAAATGAAGACACATGAAAAATCGAAGGTAGGTACATTTAAACAATATATTTAATTTCAGTATGCTTGGTAAAATTAACATTAAAACTCAATTAAATTCTGCATATCACAATGAAATAATGAAGAAAAACGAACAAATTGATAAAAACAGATACATATTAAACCAAATTATAAACTGCGTTCGGTTTTGTGGTGCATTTGAGTTGGCTTTGAGAGGTCATGACGAAAAAGAGACGTCGGAAAATAGGAGCATATTTCGTGAATTAATAAATTTCAGCTCAGAATTAGACAAAACTCTTAATGGCTGATTTATACCTCGATTAAATTAAACTAAATTAAACTAAACTAAGAAAATTAAATTAAGAAATTAAGGCGATGGTTTATACTTTTTCAATTAAGACACTTAATGAATCTACAAGAGAAGAAGAAGGTGCTCCTAACCTATCTTATTGGTTTGTTTTCGTTATTTAATAAAAATATTATTGTTTTAAAACATTTATTTATTTTGTTATTGATGCATGGGAACTGTTTTACTAATTCAATCAATGTACCGTCGTTAACAACCATCGTGAAACTTTTTGGAATAATCAAAATATCAAAAATATAATTCTAAAATTAAACAAGAATTTAGGGTTTTGTGCACAAATTCTTCTTTATTATTATTACACTCACCGAAATGACAAATGACATGACGGGAATCACGGATTATGCCAATCGCCCCACGAACTATGTCGATTCAACTAAGAAAGTTAAAGGTTCGGCAATTTCTTAGTTTAATTTAATTTATTTTAATTCCTTACCTAATTGTAGGTATAAATGCGTCCATATGATGGTGGTATTTTAACTTCTTAATTTAGTTTAGTTTAGTTTAGTTTAGTTTAGTTTAGTTTAGTTTAGTTTAGTTTAATTTAATTGAGGTATAAATCAGCCATAAAGATCATATTGAAAAATCGAAAGTATTTAAAGGAACATCAAAACCCCTACAAAATGAACTTCTGGACTGTATGTTAGATGTGTATCATGATGAAGTCATAAAAGAAATAAAGGACTCTCCGTTTATCGCTGTTATCGCAGATGAAACCACTGACATTGCTTGTGTGTTTCAACTTGTTATCGTGTTTAGGTATATTCAAGATATGATTGTAAATTCATAAATTAAATTAGGTGCCTTTTTGCTTATTTTTTCTACTTTAAAAGCAAGAACTATTAATAAAAAAGGGCGTGGCACCCAACAATTTTTTGCCTGCGGCGCTAAGGGTTTACCTGGCCCTACTTCACTAAAATGGCACGAGCCGCCACTGCCTAGCTGTTGCTGTATAGCCCCTTAGTTACGGAACACCCTATATTATATCCATATATAAAATTCCCACGAAAGTAACAATACTAAAAGGGTTCCCAATATGATGTTTTAATTAGACGGCGGGCACCACAAAGCTTACACCTCGCAAAAAATGTATTATTTTTTTCCTTGTATAATAAATACAGAAATACCTATTTTTGCTTTTTATAAATAAACTAGGCCTTTTGCATGGCATGCGGCATGCGTTGCAACCCGCTGGTATAAATACAAACCCGAACAAACCCGATATATTAATACCCGGCATGCCACTTCCTGAAATTGCACCCGTGCGAAGCCGGGGCGGGTCGCTAGTTATGCATAAAAACCTTCCTCTTGAATCACTCTATCTATTAAAAAAAACCGCTTCAAAATCCGTTGCTTAGTTTTAAAGATTTAAGCATATATAGGTAGGGACGGACAGACAGCGACAGCGACTTTGTTTTATACTATGTTAAGAAGATAAATGTAGTTTTCTTCTTTTCCTTTAATTTTATAATGTTTTCACATACTTATTTTGGTAGGTCTGTCAACATTTTATTTTATAAATACTTAATAAAAGTAGTATCTACGCTATACCTTTACAAAATATTAAGACTCCCTTACAAAATTTAACAGAAGCCGAAGGCGAAGGTAAAAGAACTTAGTCCGGTTCTGTTTCTGTAGCCAACCGCTTAACGTAAAATATACCAGACTTCAACAGGGTGCCATTAATAACAGGTGAGGCGGCGAGTTCTTACATTAATTTGACTTTAAAGGGAATGAGACGTCTCTATTTCTCTAACCATCGATGGCCACGTGTCCACGAACGGAATATGTTCACTTTAAAACCTAAGTGATGTCAGCTATCACTCATTCTCTAGCATCGTTAATTACTATCGGTTATTCATGCTTCACTCTTAACTGTGCAATGCGACGCTGCTGAAGGCTGGCGTGCTGTGCGGTGATTTTTTTTAGCTACGTCACTGTACTTTGCTAGTTACATTGTTGGGGTAATACGTACGACACTGACAGAAATTTAATTGGAGAATAAAAGTTATTGGATCGATTGTCTTCACAATGAAATCGGAAAAATTTACGGCGCAAATAAACTTGTAGATTGGAAAGATTGGAACTTACAACTTTATATTGAGAGATGAAAGCCCGGTTGCTTTTAGAAAATGCCACAGTAAATTTAATTTCTTTAAAAGATTCTTCATGTCGGTTATAAAATGGATTTCCGATAAGTCCTCGGATTGGAAGACCTTTCAATTTTATTACTCTTTTAATTTCGAACAAAATGTATAGAATATCTGGTTTCGAGTAATCGGAGTAATAATTTACAAGGGGAACGTCAATTTGTCCGTTTTTGGGATAAATTGTACTAAATTATTGCGGGCATTTTTTAAATGGTATTGGTCCGCCATCTTACTTTCTGTCAAGTCATGCCTCCTTCACCTGATAATAGGTGTAACAATTATTAAAGCAAAATAATGAAATTGAATGGAACAATTAAAATCGCCTTGAAAACATTGTAGGTATTATCGTTCTTTACTAATACTTACTTTATTTAAATGTCTATATCCATTTTGACCGATGTAAACTCGATCAACGATCTCATTAAATAATGTATTCAAACTAGAAGCTGATCAAATGATTACTGCTTGTGGTCATCTGATTATACGAGGAGATGTTCATGCATTCTAAAGGAAGTGGTATTTGGAGTTGATTTTACCATTAGGCAGCTACAGTAAGACGTACAGTTCTACTGTCCTACAGCTATATAGATACTAAAAGAATGGGAATTTAAACCATGCATTAATACTTCCTTGTATAATTAAACACTTCAGGTAAACATATTGTTTATTTTCACTGCCAGACATACCTAAGCCTATACCACTATTCTCTTTCCACTTTTTAGTTTACGTTTTTAGGCGTTCTATGCCCTTCCTCCTCAGGCGTTGTAGTTGCAGAACCGTGAGGATACTGCGGATGCTATAATAGTTGTCAATGACAACCAAAAACCTGTGAATTATGGTTAGATTAGGACCAGTTCAATTAAATTTACGCCCTGATAGCTAGTACAATGGTACAGTTGTATTCATAAAAAAGGAACGAGAATTAGAATGGGAGGTACGTTTTATCATATTTGCGTAAAATCGGCTTGTTTAAATGATTGTTTATTGGAGGTTATTACACGTTATAGATTATCAAAAATGCAAAGCATTGGCGTCGGTGTAATTAATTTTGAAACTACATTATGGTGGTAACGTTTGATAAACTTTGACAGAACATAAACATGCCTCGTCCGTTATTGAACTTGAAAAGACTCAAATTGTATCAAAAATCGAAGAAGGATGGTCAATCCGTGCTGTAGCGCAGTTGTATAATAAAAATTTAAAAAATACATACAAAATTAAGGAACGCTGGGAACAAGAAGAATTCCTAAAGAGGAAAATTGGTTCAGATCGTCCCAAAGTTCTAACACTGAGTATGATGCTAATTTTTTGGGATATTTAAGAAATAATCCATTAGTACCTACAAGGGATGCTATTATTGATACAGCATTTCCTGCCTCCCAACCTACCGTCAGCAGGAGAGTCAAGGAATCTGAACTAAAATGTCGCCCAGCAAAATAATGTTTCTTACCGAAGAACAGTGACAACCAAGAATTATTGTTGCTTTAAATTATATACAAGTATACCGCAATCCTCAATTTTGGAACATGGTAATTTTTACTGATGAAAAGACGTTTCAGTCGACTTATAACGGACAAATTCGTGTGTACCGTCCAAACAATACCAGGTTTAAAGAGCGATATACTAACCACTAACATAATATTATTGTTACCATCTGCTGATCAAATATAGTCCAATAATACTTTTATATTTCGACAGGATAATTGTCCAGTCCACACTGCCAATACTGTAACCCACTGGTTTTAAACCCATAATGTGGAAGTGCTGCCTTGGGTCGCTTATAGTCCCGATATCAATCCAATTGAAAATATTTGGGGTATAATCGTAAAAAAATATATAATCGAAATTTTAGGCCACAAAATTCAGAAGATTTATGGGAAATAATACATGCGTGCTGGGAAGAGCTTGATCCAAATATTGTATCAAATATAATTCAGTCAAATCCGAATAGGCTGGCTCAAGTAATAGAAAAACAGGGATATATGACCAAATATTAGATTTTATTCCTGTTAAGGGTTTTTGTTTCTATTGTAATTTTTATAAAACGATATACTCGTATTATAAAATAAAAAAAATAATTTTTGTTATTCTATTGAACTAACGTCAATGCTTTAACCTTTAACATGCGATAAGCCGGTTTTACGCAAATATGGTTAAGGTTTCGTCTCATTCTAATTCGTGAACGCTTTTTTTATTAATACAACTGTACATCTACGAGTTTAGTTCTTTATCTAGTTTTAATAGCTGAATACTTTTTAAATTTACCCGGTAAACTACTTCTATCTAAACTGGTCCGCTAACATCCTGCATTTAATTGTACCTTTTAGAACTGGTTCTTTTTATCGTCCGATTAAGACCAGTTCTGGGCAAAAATGAATATGTACCGTTGCAGATATATAGGGAATAATAATTGATTTGCATTTTATTTATGTGCTGCTAGGCGGAATGTTTTTGCCCGGTATTGATGGGTATATTATATGGTCGAGGATGTGTAATGATAAATGAATTTTATAATTCGAATGGACGTATCTGGGGCCCCGAGTCATAGGGGGCGGGAACATCGACTGTTTTTACGTTGATTTTTTGTGTTAAAGTGTTGGATTCAAATTGTTCTCTTCTACCGAGATAAAATAAAACCCATATTATTTCAATATCTGAAATGAGTCCTCCAAGGGTGGATATTAGGGTGGAGTGCAGTTATACATGTCGAAAAAAAAATTCGTTTTTCAAATCGGAATAGCTGATGCAAAAACATGCTCCACTACTTAACTAAGAGCTATGCGAAAGATGTTTTTTTTAAAATTATGTTTTGAGGTGCCCCAAGAATTTTTAAAATAAAAAAAAATCGATGATCATGAAGAAAAAAATATTAGTTTTTCAAAACGAAATAGCTGCAAAAACCTGCTTCACTACTTAATTAAGTGTTATGCAAAAGATAATTTTTCTAACATTATATTTCTAGGTGCCCCAAAGGTCTTATATTTAAAAAAAAACATGATTTTTATTTAATTATCGTAACATAGTATAAAACAAAGTCGATGTCGCCCGTCTGTCCCTATATGTGCTTAAATCTTTAAAACTACGCAACGGATTTTGAAGCGGTTCTTTTAATAGATAGAGTGATTCAAGAGGAAGGTTTTTATGTATAATACATGCATAATATTGTAGAGAAACACTAATAAATTTAGAGGTTTGTTCGGGTTTGTATTTATAAATCTTGACGTGATGGTGAACTCGCCTTATTATCTCAGAGAAAGCGACGTCGTATAATGCCGGGCTGCAACGCAGGCCGGGTACACGCTAGTAATATATAATATTCCTTTAATAAAATAATCAAGTTAAAAAGAAAACAAACTCTTTGGTAAAAAAAAGTATACAAATGAAAACAGAAATGATAATTTAAAATAAGCATTAGTTGCATAAAAAAATTAGTGTTCAATTTTCGCGAAAATTTTCTAATTTAAAAAGGCTGGGGCACCTTGAAATATCATGTTAGAAAAATTGTCTTTCGCATAGCACTTAGTTAAGCAGTGAGCAGGTTTTTGCCGCTATTCCGTTTTGAAAAACTAATATTTTTTTTTCATGATCATTGATTTTTTTTTAATTTTAAAAATTCTTGGAGCACCTTAAAACATGATTTTAGATAAACCATATTTCGCATAGCTCTTAGTTAAGTAGTGGAGCATGTTTTTGCAGCTATTCCGATTTAAAAAACGAATTTTTTTTTCGAAACGTATCTATAACTTCACTCCACCCTAGTGGATATAGACGTTGAAGATTGAAAAATGTACCTTTTTTATTTGCAATCGTAAACTAAGTGGGCTTTAATCAACCTAATTCGATATTAGAACTATGTCATCAAACGCTGTAAATGTAAAAAAATCTCAGCTCCAAGTCTAGCGTCTCTACATCTAACTCTCACTCTAACTCTGACCATTGATTTTAGTTTTGACCTGGGCACCGACACCGCGAAGTTTTTAATTACACCTTACTTTGCTACCTACACTTTTAATTGGTTCAATAAAGCAGGTATTAATATTAAGATAACATCTATATCGTAAATAACTGATGATAATTATTGGAAATTAGCTGTGTTTTAGATCTGCAATCGTATGATAGGCCGCGCCGTTTTGATTTGTTTACAGAAACAGGGAAATAACCTGGGGTCCGAATCGTTCGCATCATATACAGGGTGTTCATTTGAAAACTTCCCACCTCGATTTTCCTGCTTTAAAATGAAAATGTGGAAAATCGCTCGTATTCGTCGATTTTTATTTTTAGGGGGACATCTTTTGCGTATATTGTCAATCTTGTTACTTCAAGCCCCTAGGAGGGAGGGGGGGGGGGGGGTGAGATCTAAATCTTAAATGGATACCCCAATTTTATATAATTTTTTAGGATTCTGCATAAAATTCTGAACATTTTTTAATAAAAGCATTATTAGTCTATACTTAACAGTTTCCGAGATATTGACTCTTGAAAAATGACATTTTTGAACTTTGACAGCGTCTAGCTTTCTAACTGTACGTCTTAGAGCAAAACGGCTTACATGTCCCTATCTTCGATTTTTATTATCTTTCCGATAGTGTGAACTTTCGGTTAAACCGGATGTAAGAAATATAGTACTTTTAGTGCAAAATTTAACCTGCATCAGATAATTTTGATTTTTTACCCATATTTTGTATATTGCACCACTTTTGCAAAATAAGACTGAACGCAACCTACATAAAACTTCTTAGTTTTGACAATGCTTTATTTCAGATACATTTTCTTTAAAGTAGCGCCATATTAAAATTGTTTTTTTTACAAAATCAAAATTGGGCTATTAAAATTTGGTTGCATGTAATGCAAAGTTTATTTGTTTTTGATCCTGTATAAAGGAACTTCATAAAATAAGTATTTTTGAATACCCACGTAGTTTGTGTCTGAAAGTAATACACCTTAATATTAAGACAAAAAAGAACACAGTGTCATCAGTAAAGTGTTCATTAAGTGGAAAATAAATTTTAGTGGTGGGTAAAAAATCAAAATTATCTTATGCACCTGAAATTTTGCAAGTGGACTAGAAACTGCATTTAAAAAAACTTGTTCTAATAACTTTTTTCGATATTTTCAGAAATAACCCCACTTTTGAATGATTTTTTGGAAAAAATTAAAATTTGACAGATAATGCGAATCACATGACTACTATTTTTTTGCTTAATTTTAATCTCGATCGAAGCAGAACTGCGCTGCTGCCAAAGTCAAATTTCGAATACAGCTATTATGTAATAAAAAAAATCCCATATGATGCGGACTTCACTGGTCACACTGATATCTAAAGGTAAATGTCTATGGCTACCTCCCATACATGAATGTAAATGCCACTCTTAGTAATCAGCTGCAAGGTTCCTTCCATTGACAATTATAACAAACAATTATGTAGCTCATTCAATGAATCAACATAACCCTAAAGTTTATATTTATGAATGCAGTGCCCTTTACAAAACGAAATTTCTTAATTTATTCAAAGACCTTTCCGAATCACCATTGTACTTTCGGCCTACACAGCCCAGAATATAAATATATACAAACCCTCTTTTTGTCATTTTATTACGTTTAAAGCCGACAATAATTATTTTCGTTGCGAAAAAGGCCTTTTATAGTGTTCCAGGTGGAAAAGATTGATCACCCGCAGGGACACTGCAATCTATGACTGTCAGCGTTTAAAGTAAACGCTCGCAATCACTTTTCGTCTTCCAGAAAGGATAGTCGATTTTGAGGAGACCTCAAAACATGGAAGTATGTTCCAGAAACCTGTTTCCGCGTATCTTCTAGTATCAGTTCCAAACAATACGAATAAATACGTTCTATTTAAAGACCGGTACATAATATATTGAACATGCGCGTATCATCACAACGTTTAAAATGGTATGTATCCTTACTCGTCTTCAGGTGATTACTAAATAAGCAAGTGATCTATTTAAACTAACTGAAGCATCACTGAGATTGGTGCAGTCATGCATTTAATTCTAATCTAACTAACTTACTAAAACAACATGGATGCTGGTATAAAGCAGCAGCTTCCTTGAACTTCCTACAATATGATTCTTCATGCAGGATTTCAGCTTCAATCAATGCTATTCACATGAACCCAGGTTATTTTAGTGCACTTAAAAATGTGTTCAAGACCTTTTGGTTTCATTTGTTTTGAACAAATAATTATTACATTGATCTATGTCCAGGAGAGGTGACCTACAAGGGCGTCGCCAGCCAGTGAGTTAGGGAGGGGCAGCATAGAAGAACTGAAGAAAACATTAAGATAGAAAAGTTTTAATTAAAAAAAAAAATAGAAAACGAATAAATTATTTACATACAAAATCAATTTAAACATAATCGTCTAGGGTTGCTAGCGAATTTGTTGGTTACTTTGTTTATAAAATCGTCCAAGTTCTTGAAAATGTGTTGCCTGTGTACACTCATCATGGCGAGGCCATTGTGGCGAGTTCCAGTCATCGTGCTCCTCAACCAGGTTTTGATTCTCCTCAAGCTACTGAACGACCTTTCAACTGTACAAGTGGTACAAGGTAAAGCAATAAGAATCCTCAAGGCCTTCTTTATCGCAGGAAAAAAATTGTCAGTTTCCTTAAGGACTTCCACAACACTTAGTTTGGTCGATTATGGTTTTTCCTCCCATATTTTTTTCCAAAGTTCTATCTCATTCTTGATATTCAAAATACCGTTAAAAGTTTCTGAATTCCTCGCATGCTTCTTTAAGGTCTTCCAAAGATATGTTTTTCATTTGCGCAGGGTGTAGTTTTGTTAGGGCAAAGGATGGTATATTTTCTTCAGAGAACCTTATTTCGAGGGAATTTATAATTGAGTCCGAATAAGGAATTGTCATAGACCTCCGCCAGAATTCTGAAGGGCTTTTTGCCGGGTGGTTGCTGCGGTGTTGTTGTCTTTCAACAGTACGGGGTATGGATTTCATATCTTCCGTCAGTCCAATTTTTTCCGCAATAGCAGTAGCATCTTTGATAATATCTTCTGTAACTTTTTCGGGATCCTTACGGTGGTCTTTGATCAGTTGTAAAATGCGACTAATATGCTGGGATGCCTGAACCGTGTCCAAGGATGCTGATTGGAGCACGTTTACTGTGGGTTCTATAATACCAGAATATTTGGATATAAGGCTAAAAATAAATGAAGCTTTGGAAGCTGCCGCATGGAGCTGATACGCATGTTTCCTTGTCGCATTATTGCCATCTCGAGACAATGTTTCTAAAGCCTCCAGTATAGCACAAAAATTCTCTTTAAAACCTCTGATGCTTTTGTGTTTTTCGCTCCACCTTGTTTCGCATAACCCGGAATTATTGGGTATTAATTTTCGTCTTAGAACCGATTCTCGAAAAAATGTTATTATATCCTTGATGGTCCCAACGGTATTTCTGATGTCGGGCAGGGCGTTCAGATCATTGATGACCAGATTGAGCTTATGTGACGAGCAATCTTCGCGAACCGATGTAGTGTTGCCGTTGATTCCCGGAAATTCTCGGTTATTGTTTCGATTAGCCGGGTGCGCGTAATTTTATTTTTAATTCCAGTAAGCCGTATTTTTAGAACCTCTAGGGGGGGCTGCTGCCCCCCCTGCCTCTCTCTGGCGACGCCCTTGGGTGACCACCAACAACTGTTATCGCAAACTCAAGGGTTTATTTGAATCTACCCAATATTCTTATATTTTGTAATAATTCGTGAACGTACCCACGAAAAAATCCTCAACTCTAAAAGAAAAAAGACGCAAAGAAAGAGTGTATACCTATTCGAGTATGTTGCGGCGAAATTCGTGAACGTATGGAGTTGACAAATTACAACACGTTCCAAAATAGAAAATAAATAACGGTTTCCAAGTGTGGAAAGAAGTATAGCAATTTGAATTTCCAGTCCTTTGCCAGGCCAGCGTTTGCAAGGGTGATTTTTATTTTTATTTTGTGCCGTTTATATCAATGTATGCATGGTTGCATGCAATCGTGTGAAATGCGTTTATAAGTATAAGCGGAATAGAAAAACAGTAGGATCGAGAAGAGACGAACGTGCAGTATCGCGAGGCAGCCTCGTGAGGCGTCAAACCCGAACGCCTGCGAGGCTGTCGCATATATTTGTGTCAAAGACCTTGTAAACTCTATATAGATCCAATGTTTCATTCATAAAACGCCTGAAAAGGCAGTCCATTATATATATAATAAGTTATTTTATTGGCGTTGTAAAAAGTAGTAAAATAGCTGTTAATAAATAAATTTGTTGTTGCTAGAGCTATTGAAATTGCCAAATTACCATATTAGTAGGAGATTTTACTAATATGTAAATCTGGCTATAATGCAATGAAATGTAAGAAAAGGAAGGAATAATGAGAGATTAGATGAAAGAGTAAATAATCGGGTCTGTAAAAGAAATAATAAAAGAAAAATGCTCCGCGATAAATGTTATGATATACTTAGTGGTAATTTACAAAATAATCCCGGTAGTTACCTTTTTTTAAAGTAATATTAGCTATTTTTAATTATGATCTGAAAACTTGCATAAAATTAAAACGCTCATATTTTTAATTATTCATTTCGTTTAGGTATCTCGTAAGCTCAACTCAAAAACATAATAAATGGACGTTTAAAACATAAAAACTTTATGTTTCCAATTTGAATGCGTAATTCTAACTAATTTCAGTAAAGTTAACTTGTTAGGCAGCTAGTTAACTAGCAATGCTGCTAAACTTGTGTTGATTTAAAAAGTTTGTAGTTTATATAAAGTTTTGTATTATATCTACTAACTGCTCCATGATCTTCCTTTTTATTTATTTTTAGAACAAAAGTTTTACAAAAAGGAATAAATAGTGAAATACTCGTGTTAACCCTTAACTACTATCGGCAAGATTAATTACTAAAGTACAAAATACATATTAAGAAAAACTTTTATTCAATGACTGAGGTTATTACAATACAAAAAAAAACTAAAATTAATCCTCGCAACTAGAGATAGTTTGGCACGATTCATTGGATCATATTACGCAGGAGTACTAGAAGAAATCGGTGGAATATACAGAAAAATTAATAAGGAATTGGTGGGATCGAGAACAAGTATTAGATGTCGAAGTAGCGCCGATGATCATTGCTCTATTCGAGAACCATTCAGATGACGAGAACTTTTCAGAATTTCTAAGTGATGATGGCAGTTTTTAAGTTTTTAGTCTATAAATATAAACGGTTTTCTTTGTTTACATTTTTTAGTATTCTTCGGTATTATAATATGCTTTCTTTCATGGACAATTTTCTGTACAATCCTTAAATTGATTACCAGTGCCATTGATGGTACGCGACATAAAATTTGGAGCACTCCACCGATAACAAAGTTTACTATGAATAATTATTATATTACGAATTTGACGGCACCGGATGTAAGAAATATAGTACTGCCGGTTTGACCGAAAGTTGACACTATTGGAAAGATAATAAAAATCGAAGATAAGGACATGTAAGCCGTTTTGCTCTAAGACGTACAGTTTGAAAGCTAGACGCTGTCAATGTTCAAAAATGTCATTTTTCAAGAGTCAATATCTCGGAAACTGTTAAGTATAGACTAATAATGCTTTTATTAAAAAATGTTCAGAATTTTATGCAGAATCCAAAAAAATTATATAAAATAGGGATATCCATTTAAGATTTAGATCTTACCTCCTCTCCCTCCTAGGGGCTTGAAGTAACAAGATTGACAGTATATGCAAAAGATGTCCCCCTCGAAATAAAGATCGAAGCGTCCGAGCGATTTTCCATATATTCATTTTAAAGCAGGAAAATCGAGGTGGGAAGTTTTCAAATGCAAAAATAATAATATTATATTATGTGGTTATCTTCACGACATTTAAACTAATAAAACTATGTTTCTTTTCTCCGGGTATACATAATCCCACAACATTTTGATAAGCTCTGGAATTTTCGAATTGATACATATGAGCGGTGACCTTTGGACCCGCATGATAACACCAGATTTCACTATAATCACTTTTTACAGCTCTCAACTGTTCCCAGACTTATTAGGAACTTCCACTATTCCATTAACCGCCCTCCGCTGTTAACTGAGACATACGAGGTGCTCCACTCTTCAGCTCCAACATGCTGCAAATCTTCTCATGTAACGGAGTTACAAACGGAACGTTTAAACTAGTCCAAGCTTCAAAAATAACTTAATTGAGCGAAAATTATCATAGTACTAAATGCAAAGACGCTTTCTCGTCTTATATCTGCCAATGCAACTTTATTACTAGTAATTAATTTTCCTTAATTAGAACGGAGTATTTAAGATTCCTGCATTAACAAGTTTCAGAATTAACGAGGAGTTTAGAGTAGGTACTTTAACTACGTTGCGCTAGGTGTGATTTTACCAATTATACAGCAAATTGTTACTATGTATTTGGTATAAATTAAGGTTATCTACAGGATTGTATCACAGTTAAAACGTCAGGGGTTTAGCTTCATAGATCAGCAACGATAGATACCGTGCGAGCAAAAATTATTTGCATCAAAGAGGGCCTTGCATCTAAGTGCGTAATGCTTAGCCGTAGAGGTTAATACTTGTTGGGTGTCAGTAACTACCTGAATTAACAATCAGTCAGTTATTCCGTCACCTTTGACAGTAGTTACAAGTTTGATTCATCGCTAATTTTTCCAATTTCTTGAACAATTCACACAATGGGCTTTACGGAACAGCACAAAACATTCATAGTTGAAGCGTATTTTCGAAACTGGCTTAGAGTAAATGGTGAGTGGCAATACAATCCGGGTTTGTGCATGGACGATTTTCACGAACATTTTCCTAATGGTGCTTTTATTACTGCAAAATACGCCAACAAATTGTATAAGACGCCAGTCCCAAGAAGTGGGAAGATCTTATGGAACATGCAGGACTATTCTTAAGAAGCAGCTAAATTTATTTCCTTATGAAGTGCAAGTTAGTATTCCAAGAAATATAAGCCGCAGATTTTGAAAGACGCAGGAATTACTCGAAAATATGAAGAGACTTGTGAATTTATGCTTGGAGGTGGCCAGTTTCAACAATATATGTAATTATTTTTATTTTTCTTTCTGTATATTCTTACTTTGTTAATTTTTTAAACAACAAAAATAAATATGTATTTGTCTACTTATTTTATTGCTCATTAGTTTGGCATATCATGTCATAATATGAATTTGACAAAATTTTAACCTAGATTTGGTTAGATATATCGTCCCCATATCATTGTGATCTAAACCGAGCCCTACGTTTTTTAATTCAAGCCCTCTTTGATGCAAATATTTTTTGCTCGCACGGTATATGGTATCTGCTAGGCACCTCCTATTGTATCATAGGTAGATACTTACCGTAATACTATCAAATGGTATGGTAATGGTATCAAATTTAATATCTGTGAGCTGATTTATTATTAAAAAGAGAAAATTAAATTCGACGCTGATTGGCTATTCCATCTCTGATAGATTTACAATTTGGCAAAAACTTGGGTACCTACGTGTAAAACATTTTTAAGCACAATTTCTTGTTCAAGGATTTGAAAAAGTTTTTACCCGAGGGCTTGCCCGTGCAGTAATATAAACTACCTAGGTATTTACATTTTTTGTATATAAAATGTAAGTATAGAGAAAAGTGTCTTTTAAACTTTTTGTAGATTGCAGGGCTGCAAATAAAATATACCAAAACATGCATCGGGATAATCTGTCTTGGTGTGGGTGTCTCTTTATTTTCATACCTTGTTTGTGTAGCCTAAGCCTAGTTTGATGTGTTTAAATTCATCATAATAAAATAAAGTTATATATCAAGATACATCACTACTCCATACTTACTGAAAATATCAGAGTTACTAAAAGCACAAATACAATTCACAATAGCAAAGAAAACTACAAGAAATCCATAGAGAACCCTTAAAACATAACAACAAAAATGGCGGCCGAGCCGGTTCTGGAGTGTATTTTGAACATGTCGTTAAAGAACGACGGGCCGATAACACGACGTTTGTGCGCATGCCCGATGCTGCTCAGAGGAAAGGCAGCTGACCGGCGAGCCATGCGCTCGGACGTATTTTTTTACCCGTAAAACGTAACTTTTGCTTGCGCAGGAGATAAGCTGTATGAATCTAAAGGTAAATGTCTATGGATTATAATCATCCACTACTACTTCTTTCGCTAAATATTGTAATTATGATTGTTATAAGATAAGTATAATAATCCTGTCACCGTTTCAACTATGAAGTTAGGGACTAGCAAGTATTTTATTTTTTCAATTCACACCTTTCAACGTAAATTGACGGCTCAACATCGCATCTAACAATTTCTAATATTCCTATGATAAAATTCCTAAAGGGACTTCCAAATCGGAAGTAAAAATCATAGATTCGCAAATAGCCCAAGGGACACAGAACCCGAATGGTAAAAGCAAATATACTACGAGATAAGGCTAGGAGTCAATATTTAGCATCCCTTTTGCTTCAATATGATTTAATAGTTTCATATTATGTTGTCTGCATTCAAATCGATAGGATTAAATATGAAGTTTGCTCTATGTTCCCTGTTAGAGGGAAAATGGTTTAATGTAATAGTAATCTGCGAATATTTTTTTGGAGAGCGAATACCATCGATAACCTAATATCTGTGAGTAAAAACATGTTTACTTTAATAATACAGGGACAGCCTTTTGGCAGGACAGGACATTAGGCAGTATATACAGGGTGTCCCATAACTTATGGGCCGTAGAGTAACTGGAGATACTAGACATCAAACTAAGCCGATTAAGTCATATAAGTTTTTTCGGATTGTTACTCGTTCTAGAGATACAGGGTGTTGAACGTAAAAGTTTATTCTCGAAAATAAGCCATAATTTTAAAACCGTTTAATGAATCGAATTGAAAGTTGGCAGTATTATATTTTTATGAGCAAGAAATAAGAATTTGTAGAAATTTTTAAGTTTCACACTAGAGGGCGCTAGTTGCATACACTGGACTTCATAAATCTATGATTTTTTTTCTTACCTGTGATATTAGGTGTTTTTCAATTAAAGTTTCTTAAAGAAGGGCATTTTCTGAGTCAAAAAGGTATACTTGATTGATCTTAATATCTTTAACGGTTTTCGAGATATTTCCCTTTAAACATCCCAAAGCATAAAAAACCATGTACATAATTAAATTAATATTTTAATTATCACAACGCAATAAATTCGAATTAGTGGAACAAAAACAAGAAGCTCACTTTACTAAATGTTGAAAGTGACCACCGTTGACCTCAATACACTTTATTAAACTTTTAACTAAATAAATAATAATATTAATAATAATAATAATAAACTTTTACTTTCAATCTCTAGAACGAGTAACAATCCGAAAAAACTTATATGACTTAATCGGCTTAGTTTGATGTCTAGTATCTCTAGTTACTCTACGGCCCATAAGTTATGGGACACCCTGTACATACAGCTGAAGCATAAAGGATTAAAAACGTTACTGCCTTTGACACAAAATTTTAAAAAAATCCAGTGAATATAATATTTTGCTTTATACAGGGTGTACCTATACAAATTGAACGAAATTTGGTACTAAGGGAGCTTTTAGGATGAAAAATTGAGATCTGATCACAGATTCAATGTACATTGCAAAGGGCGCCACCAGCACCACTTCGCCTGCATCTAAATCTAAAGCTTCATAACTTTTTGTGCCTCCGTATATTAAATGTCTAATTAAAAATTCTAATTCCCTGGCATCTTTTGTCCAAAAAAGGTATTCCTAGAAGTAGGTGTCGCTTCGAACATCTATTTCTGAGAATTTAAATGTTCGATTGCGCACTGAAACCCATCGTAGTCTTTTTTGGTTTTTTGCAATAGCGAAAAATTGAAGAATTAAATTATAATTCTAAAATTGATAAAGGTTCGTCGTTAATTGTCCTTAAATGTCGTTTAATCTCTGTATCTTAATAACATAGTATAAAACAAAGTCGCTATCGCCCGTCAGTCCCTATATCCTTATACGTGCTTAAATCTTTAAAACTACGCAACGGATTTTGAAGCGTTTTTTTTTAATAGATAAAGTGATTCAAGGGGAAGGTTTTTATGTATAACTTGCGACCCGCCCCGGCTTCGCACGGGTGCAATTTCAGAAAGTGGCATGCCGGGTACTAATATATCGGGTTTGTATTTATACCAGCGGGTTGCAACGCATGCCGGGTACACGCTAGTTTTTTAATAAACGCTTTTTTAACTGATGAAATACGAATTCACTTACCAATAGCAAATAGGTAGACAGTTAATGAACAAAGAACGAAGCGAATAAATTTAAAGCCTTAAAACCTCTACCTATCAATATTTCTAAATGTACAATCTTTGCTATGTAACCCACCTTATATTCTGGGTTCGTTATTAATATCATTATCATTTCTATCACAACAGATGTAAATAAAATTAAAGCTTATTATTAATATATAGCTTCTGTGTAATTACAATAAAATCCGATGCGACGACGCGGACGCTTCGTTCCCAAAGTGTAATATTTTGACTCAGCAGATTTCTACCATATTAATCAAGACATCGTAGAAATGTCTATATATAAATGGTCATCTAATCATTACATGTGATATGTCCTTTAATTAAAATTGTTACAATATTCAGTGGAGTACTGGTACCTTAATATTTGAATTTGCGGATCTGACAAAATTAATAGCAAACCCTTGTGGTGACGCATTCGCCAGTTCATTAACTTATCAATATTTCATTTATTTTTCGTTTTTTTCCCAAGAGTGGCCAAATACCCCTCTTTCGGTAGCATTTTAAGTTGATGAAAATTTAATTAATAATGTCGTAAAAACATAAAATGGACGTCCTTTTTACCTCCTTTTCACATCATTTTTACCTACTTTTTACATCCTTTTTACATAATTTTTTCATCTTTTTTACTTCCATTGTTCCTAAAATGGATTTTACGTTCTCCTATAGACGTACATACATCCGGAGACTTCCAAGGGACGTACTTTTCCTATCTGGGAATTAGGGGCCCCGGATTGCGTAAAGGGCTTAGGGCCCCTTAAACAAACCCTGACAACATACCTATATATAACCTGATTATGCGTTAACATTTGTGACCGAAAAAAAAATCTACGCACATGGCTCCTTTTCCAAAAGAATTTTTGTTTCTAATGGAACAAGATCACAGCCAATAAAAAGCAACTGTTAAAAGTTGTTAGCAGCATTATAAAGCAGAAAATACGTCAAATTAGCTGCCATTATGAAATAATTTCTCAGATCGGAGACCACATTCGGTGTTAATCTGATTCTATACATATTAATTTGATGCCGGCTTAATTGAGTTAGTAAATATCTTAATTAGTTTCTGAAATAATGGGATTTTCACTTGGGAGTTGGGAGAATGCTGGCCAAATGGAATACCATTATACGTACGTATTTGGTATTTTTTTAAAATTTAAATTGTATGTAAAGAGTAGTTAATATAAAGAAGAATGGAATAAGATTTATTATTTGTCGAAAATGTTACCTCACGAGCCATAGGCGAAAAGATACACTGTGCGCATGAAACGTATCTTTACTTTAGTATAAAAATGTAAAGGGCAGCTCGAAGTGAAAAATCTGAAAAGCAATTATTACAGATCCTTAATAAATAACAATGTATCTTTACAGTTTTAAAAGTTCCGCGAATAGCTTCTTTTGTAATTTTGTTTAAACAACTTTTTCAAACTGGTATCGCGAAATTTGCCTAATTTAAATAATTCATCTCCTAAATTAAAATATTTCTAGTGGTGTAATTAAAATGAAATTATCTTAAGGATATTTAAATGATTATTTGTTGTAAACCGATGGAATTAATCAGAAAATTAATTATTGTATGTCTTTAATTAAAATTCCAGTTGGTTTAAATTTATCACTTAGGGGCCGTTCAAGTATTACGTGAGCAGATTTCTTACCATTTTTTACCCCCCCGCCCCCCTTGTCATCAAAAGTAAGCAAAGCACTTACCCCCTCCCCCTATGCTTACGTAAACATTTTTAGTAATAAATGTTTTTTTATATTGTTATTTTTAAAATAGGAAAATTCATGAAAATATTAGGTTTAACTGATACACATAGAGTAAATGACAAAAAAATATAATCAGAAATAAAGAACATAACTAACATAAAGAATATTTTCGGAACACATTAACAGTCTTCAGTCCATGAAACCTGAATCCATGATTCTAAGTTATCGATGACATTGGATTGCTGCTCAGTGTTGTGAGTCTGCTCACTTTCATCCGATTTTGGAATGTCTACGTCACTCTCATCGAGCCATTCAACATCTTGGTGCTCTAAATTTTGAATAATGCACATCAGTTCATTAGCACGACGAGCAGCGACTCTTACAGGTCTAACTTTTCCCTCTGTGGGCGTGTTTACTTTTTTATGGATCTTCTCGATGTGACGATTTAATGATTTGACGGAAGCATGATAAAGACCACACGTTTTGCATGTTCGGCTTGAGAGCCTCAATTTTACCGTCGGACAAAAATAATCGTAGGGCATTTGCAAAAAATCTTTGAGGGTAGTACTCAAGCGTAGAGCTAAATTGACTGGAAGATCAAGAAATTGTCCTCCTTCATCCAAAACCAAGTCATCAACTGTTTGTTTTACTTTTGCAGGTGGTGGAAGAAACCTGTTGTCTAGTAATCTGAATAGGCCACTTCTTGGACGACAGCATTCTGTATTTTTACATTTTACAATTTGAAGCAAGTATTGGCTTTCACGCACATGTTCTGAGTACCATTTAATGTCTGGAAATTCAGGAACATCTTGTTCATCAGCCTCAACATATTTTGCAGTAACATTATAGCCATCAATTTCCATTGAACTCCATACTTCAGCTAATACATTTCCTGCAAATTCGAAATTATATCTTTCTAATTGTTCATCAATTGTAATGCCACGTTCATCCAAATGAGACCCAAAATGGTCATGAGGCAGTATTAAACCAGCCAGTTCCCGACTCAGAGGAGCCATTCTTCGCTCTACTCTGTTATACGCACTCCTTCCAGGAGCATTGGTAGCTATAAACAATGCATCGAGATCATGTCGTTTAAAATGTTGTATAGCAAACCCTATGACTTTTTGATAACGCGGATTTTCATCTGGCCCTCCATCAACCGTCATAATTACTACTGGTTTTACTAGTCCATGGTCAGTTTTTGCTAATGGTCGAAACTCTTCAAGTTCGAGAAGCGTCTCGAAATCCTGAGCATGAGTATTAGCAGTAGATGAACTATGCTTTCCACTTCGAATAGCGATGAATGTTGGCCCAGAATATCCGACGGCTTGCGGTTGTCCTAGCATATTGGAAGTAACTTTGATACCAGCATAAACAGATGGTATTAATTTATGACGCTCAGCGATTACCCAATCGTGGTCAGGTAATTTGATTCTATATTCCATATGCATTAAAAGAGGTGCTTGCTTATTTGCCGCAGTGACGCCAATAGGGACTCGAGCTTTGTCATCTTGAGATAAGAAAAATACTTGATCTGGTCCAAGTATGGATGCTATGTTCTCTAAATAATGGATTGATGTTTCAGCGAACTTGCTATCTAAGTGGCTCTTGTGGTGATCAGTTTGAGCACGAATGAGCCTAACAGGGACTGTCGATACATGTCTTCGTCCCTCTGTAGAATTCGATTTTCTGGGAATCAAACGAAGATATGTCGCACTGCGACTAATGTCAAATCCTAGTTTACGCAGTTCTTGTGTGAGTTCGTCAAGAGTTTTTACGCTGCGAATAGATTCCGTTCGTCTCCTGTCATCACATGCACTCCCAAATAAAGCTATATCCGCAATTGTTTTCAATAGTAATGGTTGATCGCTTTCAAGTTTAGGATGTCCTACTGAATCCCTCAGAGATAGTCTTCTTTTTATTTCAGGATTTTCCTGACAAATATCTTCTAACTTTATTTTCATACCATCCCTGTGTTTCTTCTGGTCAACTGCGTTTTGAATCTTCCTGTTTAAAGTATTTTTTGCTGTTTTTAGTTCCTCGCGCAACTTAATGATCTGTTTATCAACTTCAGCGCAATTTGGCATAGTATCTCTGGCAGAATACAAAGCGTTCAGATTTTTTTCGAGTAGAGTAATCTTATTTTTCAAAGCTTCTTGAGAAGGTTTTGCTCTTTGTTTATCTGCATTATTATTATTATTTTCGCATTGCTCTTGTGATTCATTGCCGGTTTTAATTTTATCTTCTTTCTGTTTTTCAATGTTAG
This sequence comes from Polydrusus pterygomalis, assembly GCA_963969555.1. NCBI lineage: Eukaryota > Metazoa > Arthropoda > Insecta > Coleoptera > Curculionidae > Polydrusus > Polydrusus pterygomalis. Next base: position 3,128,971 of record OZ018380.1, read on the forward strand.
AAAATGGCTGTATAATTTGTGTTTTTTCTGCAGGTTTACTGGTAGAAGACGTTGCCTAAAAATGAAAAATTTCTAAGAGTTCTGCTGAATATTCTCTTATTAAGCTACATAAATTCACCGTATTTAATAAAACCAGCGTTTAAATATTATTGAAAGCTTTTCCCCACAGAAACCCTTCACATACAGATATTGAAAACACCGTGTATTTTGTGACCAATTGCCGGAGTCGATCTTAAGAAATAAAATATCAATCATTTACCTTTTTACTTTGAGATAGGCCATCATATTTTTTACTCATAAATCGTTTTAATTGTTACAGAACGTAAAGAGAAACTTTGTACTTATATTTACTCACCTTGGAAAAAAAATGAAGCAGATTGGATTTATTTTTAGTCGCCGCTTGCAATTCTTCTTCAATTCTCTTAGATACAATAATATCTAGTTCCTTATCTGACTTTGCTTGTAATTTATAATTTCGCCAAACTTCGTTAACTAACTTTTGTACATTTTGCACTTTCGTCCCAGTATGAGATTTTTTAAAACTTTCGAACAGTTTTTGGTATAACTTGGATTTGTCTATATGATATGACATTCTAATAAGATATTTAAATTTAAATAATTAAAACGTTAAACTTTGGCTAATTGCATCAACATAAACACAAATGATAACTTTCAATGCTTACAATACGTTTAGAATCCAAACAAAACAATACTGATAGATGCGCACTTGCAGCCGGCCGGCACGAGAGTGAATTATTAGACAAGTGAATAGCGCACGGTAATTTCCCTAATGCGCGGTAATTCCCCTAATCAGTTCTCAAAGCGAGTGCCTACGCATATGTATTATTTGCGGGAATCCCCGAAAAAACTTAAATAACTAACGATGACGTAATCATCATCTAGACCCCCCCACCCCCCATGTCATCCAAAATAAGCAAAACAGAGACCCCCCACCCCCCCTTGGTGCTTACGTAATACTTGAACGGCCCCTAATAAGATTGGAGTCAAAAAAACTTATAAATTTAATTGAAGTTTTTTAAGGTGAATTAGCAACATTTTGATGTTGAAGAGGACATAATTAAACGTTTTGTCAAACTGGTGCTCGCAGCATTTGAATTTTACAAATTCAATGTAAGCATACACAGACGTAATATTTCAAAAGTTATTGAGCGGCCTCGCCTCAAACTAAAAATAAGTTAAAAAATAAATCAGCCGAATCTCCTTAGATTTTCTTGATATAAAAGCCCATAAATCGTGTACCGATAAAATCACTCTCAATTTACTAAATAAAGAATATCAAAAGAAGAAAACGACTTTTAAAATTACCTCTCGAATTTCAAAAAGAAGGTGTCGACTTGGTGTAAGAGGGGCCATAATTTAGAAGCCGATTTTTCGGTTTGTTGATAAAGGTTGAGCCATTTAGATAACAAGCAGTTCGGCGTAAGAAAAATTCTGAAAATATCTTGTCCGTTTTCCTTTTACGGATTATTGTATAGTTTTGTTAATTTACTAATAATAATGAGTTAATTTAAAATTTAATAATATAATAAATATGTTTATGTTGTCTTTGATAAACTTATTCTTCAATCGCCTGAAGCTGAGCTTGTTAGGGGCAAATCTTATTTTTTGTTTTAGTATGTAAAATCATAAATATGCATTAAAAATCAAGTTTTTTAAAGTAAAAATGTTAATTTATAGTATAAACGCAGTTTTTTTGAAGAAATATATTATCTATAATAACATTATTAATTTATAATTTTTAAGTAAAAAATATTACTTATACCTATAAATTATTCAGAACAATATTAATTAATTAAAGCATTTCTAAAAATATTTTCAAATTGTCTGTTTTTAATATCCATGTTTTTATTTCGACTTTAATTTTTTTTTAATGAAATAAATCTTTTAATTTTTGTTTGTAAATTTTTTTGTTTTATGGACTTATTTATTTTAGGTTTTATGATTATTTCATTTTTATGACGTGTATTATATGATTATGGTTTTTAAATTTTATAAGATTTTTTTTTTAATATATACAGGGTGTTCATTTGAAAACTTCCCACCTCGATTCTCCTGCTTTAAAATGAAAATATGGAAAATCGCTCGGACCCGTCGATTTTTATTTCGAGAGGGACATCTTTTGCGTATATTTTCAATCTTGTTACTTCAAGCCCCTAGGAGGGAGGGGGGGTAAGATCTAAATCTTAAATGGATACCCCTATTTTATATATTTTTTTTGGATTCTGCATAAAATTCTGAACATTTTTTAAAAAAAGCATTATTAGTCTATACTTAACAGTTTCCAAGATATTGACTCTTGAAAAATTACATTTTTGAATTTTGACAGCGTCTAGCTTTCTAACTGTACGTCTTAGAGCAAAACGGCTTACATGTCCCTATCGTCGATTTTTATTATCTTTCCAATAGTGTCAACTTCCGGTCAAACCGGAAGTACTATATTTCTTACATCCGGTTTAACCGATAACATGTAAGCCGTTTTGCTCTAAGACGTACAGTTAGAAAGCTAGACGCTGTCAAAGTTCAAAAATGTAATTTTTCAAGAGTAAATATCTAGGAAACTGTTAAGTATAGACTAATAATGCTTTTATTAAAAAATGTTCAGAATTTTATGCAGAATCCAAAAAAATTATATAAAACAGGGGTATCCATTTAAGATTTAGATCTTACCCCCCTCCCTCCTAGGGGCTTGAAGTAACACGATTGACAATATACGCAAAAGATGTCCCCCTCGAAATAAAAATCGACGGGTCCGAGCGATTTTCCACATTTTTATTTTAAAACAGGAAAATCGAGGTGGGAAGTTTTCAAATGAACATGAATACAATGAATATTAAGATGTTATAAATGTAAAATTGTCTTATGTTCAACTTTTTTGTTTCTGAATATAATTCCTTTGAAGGATAAAGATAATCTTTATTGAATATAATTTTTAGAAACCTTTTTTGTAATATTTCAAATTTTTTAAGTAAAGTTCTATTTATTCCTCCCCAACCTAAAATTCCGTAATTTAAATGAGTTTTAACTAACGCGTAATATAATATTTCCATATGCCTTACATTTAAAAATTTTTAATGTTTTTAAAAATTGGTAGTAAACTTCTTAGTTTTTTAATTAAGTATTCTATGTGAAAATTCCAATTTAATTTACTGTCAAAAATAATTCCTAAATATTTTATTTTATTAACTTCAAAAATTTGAATGTCTTCATTTATTTGAATACTATTCATATTTTGTTATAGGTTATTTAGGTTTAAAGTAAAAGGAATATAATTTGTTTTATTAAAATTAATTGTTAACAAATTGTTATCAAACCAATTTTTTATAATTTTAAAATCTTTTTTAATTTTATTATTTAAGTTTTTCCAATTTGTATCGGTATAAAAAATTGTAGTATCATCTGCAAAACTATGAATTTGTCCATCGCAATTTATACTAAATAAGTCATTAATATAAATATTAAAAAATAATGGTCCTAATCCGGAACACCATACTTAAATACCTTTGGATAGTTTTTTCTTTATCTATTTGAACATAAGTTGGTCTATGTTTCAGATAATTTTTGATAAATTCTAATTGCTTTCCTCTGAATCCAATATTTAATATTTTTAACAGTAAATTATGGCTAACTGTATAAAAGGCTTTTGCTAAATCTAGAAAAATAATAATACAAGGTTTTTTATTATCTAGTTAATTAATTAATAATTAATTTAATTAATTGAAGATACTTAATACGCTTATACACAATAATCTTTACGGAAACAAATATACAATTGGTATTACTCAATAACTAAAGGTTCAGACCACAGACATGTGATACAAGGAGACAAAACATTCCAAGTTCAGAAGTTAGAACGCGATGCGATGGCTTAAATGGCAACACAGGCAACACTGAAAGCTGTAACAACTCGCTGTTATCCTTACAGTGCATTGGTATGTCATTGTGGTAATTTTAGAGCTTTCACTGGAAGGAAGATAATTAACCCTTAAGAAAGTAGTCAGGAACTGCCGAACTTTCAAAAAATCGCTTCAGCGGACGTAATTCTTCAGACATATTTTTTAAAGTACAATTTTTTTCTACAAAACATTTCACAGCTATCATTTTCACATTAGAACTTTAGAAAATCCTGTTAATATATCACAGGGGATATAATTGGCCGACTGGTGTTGAAGTGTCGATATAATAATTGGATTCCAGAGAAAAGTTGGAAAAAAGTTTGAAAAGATTTAGCTCTGTTGGTATTAAAGTCTTTTGTATTGACTTCAAATAAATCATTAAAAATATTGGAATGTTCTTATACTTAGAAAAACAATTTTAGCGCCATTATAGAATAACTTTTAGGGGTGATATTTGTTAAAGTAACACACATTAACTATAAATTCATAGTGGCCTAGTTTTTTAACCTAAAACTAGAGAAATAATCCCGTTTGCTTCACCGTTCTACCTACTGCTACTGCTCTAACCAGTCTTTAATTATACAACTGCAGCTATAGACCAGGGTCGATAATTTTTGAAACCAAAAAAATAATGGTAGGATGAAACCCATTGGAAAAGAAAGAGAATATAACAAAAATGAAAGGAAAAATAATTTACGGGCGATCCGAGATCGGGAAGTGGAAGGGGGTGAGTTTTAAAGGGTAGAAAACGATATATCTCGATTTCCGGCAAAACTACAAGTCCTATGGAAAAACGTGAAATGGCAAAGTTGTAGGTAATAAAAATATCTACAACTTTTGTATTTACACTTTTTTCACATAACCTCAAAATGTATGTGAAAAATTCAAATAACCAAGTTTTTGGTTTTTTTATTTTTATCTTCACAAAAAAAATTTTTTTTTTCACGAACTTTGGTGAAAACATACCTTCTTATGTCCCAAACACACTGTAATTTTTTTGATCTAAAATATTTATTTTTTCACCTTATTTTGACTTAATATCGAAAAAGCACCATAATTTTCAATCGAAAATTCTCACGTCAAAATATCTGCTTTTTTAAAAAAGTCGGTGGGCTTTTCGTTCCTTGAAATCTCTACTTTCTGATGGTTTAAAAAAATATACATTACTATGGTAAATGTTCTCAAAAAATGCAAAGAAACGAACGTCTTAATAAATATTAACTTTATTAACTTATTTGGTTGTTAATTATAGTAGTATATTTCGACTTGCAATTTTTTGTTTATCAATGTAACATGGAATCTTACGTTTTTCGAGTAATTAAAGTATAAATTTGAATAAATAACTCAAAATTGTATATAATGATTTTAAAAAAAAATTTCGGATTGTTTTTTTCGTTTCTTTGCATTTTTTGGGAACATTTCCTATGGTAATGTATATTTTTTTTACACCATCAGAAAGTAGAGATTTCAACGAACAAAAAGCCCACCGACTTTTTTAAAAAAGCAGATATTTTGACGTGAGAATTTTCGATTGAAAATTAGGGTGCTTTTTCGATATTAAGTCAAAATAAGGTGAAAAAATAAATATTTTAAATCAAAAGAATTACAGTGTGCTTGGGACATAAAAAGGTATGTTTTCACCAAAGTTCGTGAATTTTTTTTTGTAAAAGATCAAAATAAAAAACCAAAAACTTGGTTATTTGAATTTTTCACATAAATTTTTGAGGTTATGTGAAAAAAGTGTAAATGCAAAAGTTATAGATCTTTTTATTATCTACAACATTGCTATTTAACGTTTTTCCATAGGACTTGTAGTTTTGCCGGAAATCGAGATAAATCGTGTTCTACCCTTAAAAACTCACCCCTTTCCACTTCCCGACCTCGGATCGCCCGTAATTTTTTTGCCTTTCATTTTTGTTATATTCTCTTCCTTTTCCAATGGGTTTCATCCTACTATTATTTTTTTTTCACTTTTTACCATTTTCAAGGGCTTCAGCCCTGGTCTACTATGCTTATTTTGCTTTTCAATTTAGTTAAATCTTTAATTTGGGAGCACACCACACATAATAGGTAAAATATTTTGAAAATATACTGCAACAAACAAAATTACAGTATTTTATATATTATTTTTATCATCGGCATTTATCTTTCAAAAGCTTTTGCGGGCAGAAAATATATCCTTCTACTTGGTACTAATTTGTGGTCTTTGTTTTAGTGTGTGACCTGTTGCTGCGTCTGTAGGTCCATACATTGTACGTATTATTATACGCTGATTATTGGGAATATGTCTATGTATTGTTTGAGATCCTAGTAGTAAAGTTTGTGCCATGGCAATTTAAAAACAATGTTAATAGCTTCCTTTTCTTAATCATTTGCGATAAATCAATATCAGAATTCCGCCCACAAGCAACTGGGTTGGAATAAGGTAATATCGTTAGGCAAATTGCGGAGTAGCGGAGTGTCCAGTTGACCATATTATGTATAAGATATATCTTTTATTAGAAGCCTTGAGCTATTCTGGTTTTATTTAAATGTGGTTTGTACCGTTAACATGCTGAGATTTGTAAAAAAAATAGGTATAAGTAAGTAATTTTATTTATAGTTTTATAAAATTAGATGTGCATAGATTTTTGCTAAAAGTATAAGAGCCTTGCTTCTAGGAATGTGGCACGTATGCCGCAAGAGCTTTAGAGTTAGGGATATTAAAAAATTAAGTTACAAAAAGGCGTATTTTATAATTAATTTGTGTTGAGCTACACGCTTGGTGAAATTGATGTTGTTCCATTGCACAGGAAGAAAAAATAATAACTACTTAATATATGTTTCACAAATTTAATCAGTTTCCTGACAAGCGTTTCGGCCCTTGCGGGCCATTGTCAAAGGAGTACAAGACGATACTCAAGCTTTATTTTATTATGATATAAAAAGTTTTTAGTGTCCTGTGTACTAAATCCCCCCACCCAACCTCTTTCCCTTTATTGCAGTCATCAACTACTGAAGATTAAATTAGGCCATAAAATAAAATCGAAATGTGAAAAAAACGGTAGTCCGTAATTAAATTGTTAACATGGTTCTACCTTTACAGTTTTACCAACTAAAGTACTCTCGTTTACTATAAATATCCCCGGGCTGTCAACCATAAAACTACTCATGCTACTAATTGGGCTTTTTAGCCCACCATGATAGATTCTAAATTACCAATTTGAATTATTTTAGCATCTTTAATTAGACCTATATCAGAGACTTAATTAAATACCTAATTTCACGATAATAAAACTGTAGAGGACTGATTTTAATAGATATTGAGGAGCCATAAGTTAAATGAAGTTATTTTTGTATGTAAATTCCATACGGGTTAAGAATAGACCGGCTCGGCTGTATGAAAGTTGTCTCCGCGTGCTTATTGTTTAAAAAAGAAAGACGTAATTTTACCTCTGATAGCACCTGTCACATCTAATTTTAGGCCACCAATCGACAGACCTTAATATGTTTGATGGAAGGTGGTAGACAATGAAGTAATATCAAAATATTTACCTTGTCGGACTTTCATCGTCTTTATTTTGTTACTTAACTCAACGTTTCGGTTAGTTATTATCTTTAACCGTTTTCAAGTGTAAACTAAATCATAATTCTTATACTACTATATCTTAAATACTATCCATGTGCAATGAAGCTTGATGAATATGTTTTAATAGGTTTGAATTCGCTGCTCTCTTAACTTGAATGTGATATAACTAGGTGTAGAAGAAATAGAAAAGTATACATGGTATGGGTCAATGTCCATTAAACTAAAAATAGCTTGACCAAACTTTTTTTTAGAAGATTAACTTATTACAGGATTGCATTTTCTTATTTTTATGGGGAACTCCAAAATAATTAATCAGTTTGGGGTAATAAGAAGCGTGAACTGAGGTAATACGAGTTGGTCATTTCGTGTTTTATCAGTAAAACTGGAAGGCAACGAAAGAAAGTGTCGATAAGTTGTAGGAAGCAACGGCATCGAGTAAGTGGTATCGACGTTAGACACCTTTAAAGCATATACGATACCGGCACCTCGATCTTTGATTATATACGGTCAAAAACATATACCTACTAATTGATAAAACATTTGTTTTTTCTTTATTCAACGTAAACACCTTTCTACTTGATGATGCAAAAAAAATTTAATCCTTTCTAATATTTATAGGAATTTACATTGATGTGAGTCCCTGATTGCAATAAAAAATTTTAATCCTCACCCATTATTGTGATGACTTAAGTTACCATAACCAATAAACAGAGTTATTAATTACATTGTTATGGTAATCTAAGCGTTCTCGAGCATCTAGTTCTTTTTTATATACAACACAACTTGCTTACCCACGCTTTTAACTCTTTTGTTTCGCTAAATACCAATCGTTTCACAAGAATACCTTATTTGTCTATCGCGCCACACTCATCCATTTCGGTTTGATATTCTAATTCATTATTATTATAATTAAAATCATTAGGAACAATTCAAATATCTACATTAATTAATCTGTGGTACTTGGAATTGATAATCCGTAGATTTTGGTGATAGGGTATCCGATGAAAAATTGGTTCACATCAGCGGCTTTGTTATTAATACTTGTTTTAATGAATTGCCTATATTAATGAGAATCTAATTATTATACAAGTTGTTGTGTATGCATATATAAAAAATAAACTGCTCATCAAGTATATTAATAAGTTGTTTTTATAACACCTTTATAACAGTGTTTGTTTGAAGGTGGTAGACAATGAATTAGTATCAAAAAAATTACCTTGTCCCTTGACTTGTATTTATTTTGTTACTTAACACAGCGTTTCGGTTAGTTAGTATCTCTAATCGTTTTCAGGTCTAAACTAAATAATAATTCTGTCTTAAATAATATCCATGTGCATATGTGCAATGAAGCTTGATGACTCCGCCTACGTGCTATTTGGAGTGTGAAGTTTGAGCTGTTGGTTTTGGACAAGAAGAGACTTCCAGATATTGGGGATATCTATACTTGGTTTACCAAATATATGGGTATTTTGATTCATGAAAGCTGCTTCTTTGAATTTTCGTTTTCTCCAGTGCTGTTCCGTGTCCAAAACCTAGGCTTCTGGCCACTGTATATTATGTATATATTGGTTGGTCCATACATGTTCCGCTATACCTGATCTCGTAGTTTCACCTCTTTGAGAATATTTTAGATGTTCTTTAACTCGTACGGGAAGAGGTCTTTTTTGTACAGTGGTCAGGTTTTGGACACTGAGCAGCACTGGAGAAAACGAAATTTCAAAGAAGCAGCTTTCATGAATTAAAATACCCATGTATTTAATAAACCAAGTATAGATGTCCCCAATATCTGGAAGCGTCTTCTTGTCCAAAACCAGCAGCTCAAACTTCACACTCCAATAAGCACGTAGGCGGAGTAGAGTAGGTACTACAACTACATCAAGAATTGCACTGTGTAGTTCAGAAACGACATTACAGATTGTAAAGTGGTTTGTTGCTAAGAATGCATGCAACTTATATTCGCCTTGAGTCAAGTATACAATACACCCCTGAATCCACAAAAATTGTAGATATTCGGTAAACTAGTTTTTAAAATTTAATAAAATATATACGCTTTAATTTATAAATCCCAAGAAAACACTATATAAACCTTTTCGTGAGAATTGTTTGCCTTTTCTGGAGTGATTGCACCTAATGTCAACAAAGCAAAGAAAACTTTGGAAGCACATTTTCTCATATCGCTCGGCAACGTTTCAATTTCAAAGTTTCACAACTTAATCATATTTATCCTTAAGGATCAATATACGCCGAATGTCACATTTAATACGTTTAGGGTTGTTTTTCTACAAGAAAGAATAACACCATGTAACTATTTTTTTTTGGTTCCTAATAATTTAACGAAACGTTTATTATAATAAAATACTTACCTATCATCAGACAATAATTTTAAGAGCATCTTGAACATGCATAGGTACTAAAGTATTATCCGTATTTTAATAGCAGCTGGTACTCATGTTACTTAGTATAGAATTTTTTTAAAGATTTCTTTTCGTCATCGATATTTTTTGTTGCGTACAAGATTCCTTAAGTTTTCAAAGTATAATCATATTTATCCTTAAAACTTTCTGGGTGTTCTATACTGATATTAACTTCAGGCTTGCTTGTGAGCTAATTTTATTATGATAGTTTGTTTTTTTCAGAAACTTTTAACTTTGGTTTGTTTAAACAATTATACAGGTTGTCTCTAAAGGTGTGGAAAAAATGATATTACAACAAATTTTTGAGGCTTAAATATGACGATCTATTTCATTAATTATTTTGTGTTTTTTTACAAAAAATTAGTTAGGTACTTCATGAGAAAATGTGTGCGTTCACAAGCAAATTAAAATAATAAAACACTAAAGCAGTCGTCATTAGGTTTAAAAGCAAGCTAGACAAGCCAGACAACTGAACTCGTAAAAAGACAGTTAGGGCCTTGCGTTACTCCTTATCAACTAATAAAAGTTTTATTTTGTCTTATGGCGTGGTAAGCATGTACTTACGACTTACGGTCCCAAGTGTATAAGCTTATCCAGTAAAAATCTATTATACTCCTCGCCTAAATGCCAGAAACATTATGTATCATTGGGTTATATTTATGGGTCGTTGTAAAAGTAAAATTTTAATAATCTGCTATTCAAAAACCAATTAGGGCTTAAAATTTATCAATTTTACTCATCTTTAATTGCTAGAGCGTAAATTTAATAGAACACCACCGCAGACCCTGCAGCTCGGGGAGGAGGGGGAGGGGGCACAGTGACGGCCCCTTCAAAACTACCTGCCAGCTTTGCTTTTCATAGGTGTTTCATTTCATAATTAATTTTTTTTTATATACTGAGATTTTACTTCGTTAAGTGAAAAAGAATTATACGTGAAAGCGCGGAATTTACAAACCATATACCATAAAGACTTGTCCATTGACTTTCCTAGTTAAAATTTAAGCCTCAGAAAGAGACTTGGAGATAGTATTTCAAAATTAAAAACAGTGTATGAACGTGCGGATCATTTATTAATAAAAAATCAGTGTGTTTCTTCAAATTTTCCAGATGTATCTAGTGCAGTGATGGTATTTTTAACTTTACCAGTTAGTGTGGCATCAGAGGAACGATCTTTTTCCAAACTTAAAATAGTAAAGACCCATTTACCCAACACCATGGGACAACAACGCCTTTCGGATTTATCCTTAATCAGTATCGAACACGAGTTTCTTAAAACATTAAATATCGACGAAATTATAAACGATTTTGCAAAAAAAAACCCTCGACGATCTGGTCGTTTTTTATAATACCTTTATAGTACTTAGTGATATAATGTTTGTGCAGACTTGTTGAGTGTTCATGTGTTTTACTGTTTTCTGTCTTTTGGATTCTATGAGGCTCGATCATCGCTACCCCCGTGACTACCATAGTAAGCAACATTATAAGTGGTGTTTTAAAATTTTGATTTTGCATTATGTTTGCTGGAATATTACGTATAATGACTTAATAAATAGCTATGTTTTGTCTACCAGTCTACCTAGAATTATAAAATAAATTCGAATTTTGGCTGTTTTAATAGTAGGTACTTAACACATAATGTGGGTTTAACCCTAATTGAATTATTACGCGATTAACGAATTCAAAAATTTATAAACCTGAACCTAATAGTAATGAAAATAAGAACGATCATTTTCCATTCGTTGTAGAGAGGGGGCCCCTGAAAACGTTTGCGGGGGAGGGCACTCAACTTTTGTTACGCCACTGAAATTTAACCCTTGTTTGAGAGTGTGTGAGTGAGATCATACAATCGTTATTACCTTATTATCTATTTAAAAATACATACAAATATTTACAGTTAATAATAAACAAGTTTCTATTAACTAAGTAGTTAAATAATACATAATGAATACCTATGCAAATTCTGTTAAGAAAAGTCATATTTACACACTATACACATACAGCGATAATTCTTTACTCATGCTGTGTATGATGTACTCCTCCGTGAAACTGGTCTAATATCTTCTTTCAATACAAGGTCTTCCAACTTAAGAAGCATCTTGAAACTATTGCACTGATCCTCCCTCAAACATCCCAAAAAGTTTAACCTCAATACAGCCTTCCGTAAATCCAAGTCTAAATCAACCTTACTTTCTTCAATCGGAATGTTATTCTTTATATTTCTCTGTCGTTGCTCTTCGGACATTTCGTCTTCTCTTTTTCTCTTCAAGTCGCTCATCAACGTTTTTCGTCCAAGGGGGTTCTTCGGATACGTGGTTTTGTGAACGTGATAATGCTTTTTTTCTAGAATTGTATTGTCTGTGTTTGTTTCTATTCGGGCAGGACAATTTCTTCTAATACAGGACCAGCAAATATTTCCATTTGATCTCACAACGCAAATTTTAAAGTTGCAACCGTCTACTCTTAACGTTTCCATGTACATACCTTTTTAAGGTTAGGAATTTGGATGTTTGCAGTTAAACTAGTAAAGTAAGCAGTAAAGTATTACACAAATAATTTTAAATCTATATACCTTTTAGGCTCCTACTTTTATTTATTTAATATTAATGGATTTATTGCTCCATTTTTGGGTAGAGTATAAAACCCTATTTAACGTTTACAATCGGGCAATTGAAAAATACTAATTTATTATATCGAAACCATTTTAAGTAGGTAGGCATGTCTATTTTATGTTGATAACAATGGTAAAATAAATATTTTGACTTCCAATAATTTCAATGATTCAGGGTATTATCATAATAAATAAATATAAACCAAAACACGTTTATTTCTATGCATAATCTTTAGGTTTTATCTAAGTTGCTGAATAGTGAATTTAGATAAAAAGCTAGTGTTATATAAAAATTCGTTGGCAGGTCTCATAAATATCGCTTTCTAAATTCGTTGGGGGCCGCAAAAATATCGACAGCGGGCCGCATGCGGCCCGCGGTATGTGCATCCCTGGTCTAGAATTATCCCCTAAATTTTTTGCTCATCATTTGCGGACACCCTGTATAGTAAATTTCGTGGATTACTTGTCATTCGTTCGGACATTTTTTTGTCAAAACCCAACATATGATATCGCAGGGAGTGATTGAGTATAAATGTTTATTTTGGATCATATCGTAAAAAAAACGATTTTTTTTACCCTGGGGGTTTAGGGGCTGACCCCTCTGGAGTGGGGAGGGGAAAGTCGAAGAATATTTTCGGAATTATGTTTTTTTAGATTAAAAAACTTTCATGTTTTTAAGATGGTCCGTGGTGCTGTATAAACCTACACCCATTGTAATATTCTCCTTTTCATCCTCTAAAAGGGGGATACGCTACCAGAAGGACCACTGCTATTAGTTTAAAGTGCTATAGTTCAATTATTGTTAGGAAAAATGTCATTCGCGCTCAAGGTACAAAAAGGAAATTACTTAATTAGTGTTGTGACAAAATATGCCATCTAACTAAGCTAGGTAATTGACAATTTAGAAAAAACATAAAGGGTCATTACACAAAAGAACTTCCAAAAAACGGGGCCCCTTTCACTCGAAAGCAATTACGACAAAGACATTCTTTGAACATTCGGGCCTGTCACAACAAAATTATAATTAAAGGCCGAACTTTGTGTGAAAAGGGACAAAACTTTTCGCGAACGTAAATACAAGTTTTAAGTTTTATTATTCCAGAATTTAAATCACTCTTTTTGCATGTTTTTCCTGCGTGGAATAAAAATCTCGCTCCGTTGCTATTACTCTTAATTTCCTGCTAGCATTTGTTCGGGGAAGTTTTTGTATAATTTATGTCTCATTAATTTTCGCAAGTTTCATGTTTCGCCCCCGTGACCCTGCGCTATCGGTGCCGGTGGTGGCTGTCATTTTTTTTTCGCTCTTTCAGTTGCAGAATGTGAGATTAAAGAAACTCGGCGAGAGACGCATCTATACCGTGCGAGCAAAAATTATTTGCATCAAAGAGGGCCTTGCATCTAAGGACGTAATGCTTAGCCGTAGAGCTTAATACCTGTTAAGTGTCAGTAACTACCTGAATTAACAATCAATCAGTTATTCCGTCATCTTTGACAGTCGTTACAAGTAATTTGATTCATGGCAATACAATCCGGGTTTGTGCATGGACGATTTTCACGAACATTTCCCTAACGTTGCTTTTATTGCTGGGGATTTTTATCATTGCCTGAAAAGAACCGTGGCTGTGTTTAGGAAAACAGGTTTTATACAACACAAAAAAGAAGCAGGAAGGCCATCTGTAAGAACTTGTTGCAAACGTTCGTGAAATAATGCAAAATACGCCAATAAATTGTATAAGACGCCTGTCCCAAGAAGTGGGAAGATCTTATGGAACATGCAGGACTATTTTTAAGAAGCGGGGACATTTATTTTCTTATAAAGTGCAAGTAGGTATTCCAAGAAATACAAGCCGCAGATTTGGAAAGACGCAGGAACTACTCTCAATGGTTTAACCATAATTTATTGGAAATAAATGATTTATTAGACCTGACATTTTTTTCGGATGAAGCCTGGTTCCACCTTTCCGGTTATGTGAATTCTCAGAATACCACGCATGTGGAGTAGTGAAAATCCCCATTTCACCCTCAAAAAATTGGTGTCTGGTTAGCTGTTTCCCTAAGAAGAATTGTTGGTACTATTTTTTTCTATCACACAGTTACAGCACAGCCGTATAGAGACAATATTTTGAATCCATTTGTGGAGCAATTACTTGACGACGAACTACGTTTTGGATATTTTCAACAGGACTGTGCAACCGCCCATACAGCCGCCGAAACTATTAATTACGCAATTTTTCGACGACAGATTGATCAGTTTTCGATCAGACATTGAATTCCAACCTAGATCACCTTGTTTAACGGTTATGGATTACTTCATTTTTCCTCATTTAAAGAACACTATTTTTAAAACACCAGTTGCAAATTTAGAACAATAATTACAAGAAAGGATTATCCAAGAATGTGGTAACATTTCTCCAGACGTGCTGGTCAACACTTAATAATAAAATATGAAGAGACGTGTGAATTTATGCTTGGAGCATGGCGGTGGCCCATTTCAGCAATTTATGCATTTTTTTTTTCTTTCTGTATATTCTTACTTTGTTCATTTTGTAAACAACAAAAATAAAATTGTATTTGTCTACTTATTTTATATTACTCATTAGTTTGGCATAATATCATCTGTTTCTTCGTTTAATGGACTGTATATTACTTGATATGAAAACACTACTTTGACTACAAAATTAAATCTATTTTCTCATTTTGCAAATAATGTCACATATTACGACAAATTAAAAACTTCTTCTTGACAGCATATCAATGATTGACTGGTCCTGGTCACTCTCCTGCATCCCACGTAATTAGAAAAAAGGTGTCTTTGTTAATTAAGGAACATGCCGCCCGCCTTGAAATACCTATTTCAATTAACAATAAAAGAAAGAAAACTAGACATTAACAAATAAGTAAATGATCGGAATATTCTGAAGATCTTGTTTCATTAAAATCAATTGGTAACACGCACAATTTTGTCACAGCGCGTTTGCAGATAGAACGATCGCCGCATTTTATACTTGCTACGCGAATTACATTATCCGAGCCGGGATACAGTTCAATAACACGTCCAGTCTTCCATTTACAAACTGGCACATTGTCCTCCTTAATGATCACCAAACTGCCAACCTTCAGCAGATTCGGATAATTCATTTTCCATTTAACTCTTGATTGTAGTTCAGAAACGTATTCTTGGTTCCAGCGTTTCCAGAACTGCTGAACCATACATTGTAAATGTTGAAATTTACGGAGACGATTTTCAGCAATAACCGTATAATTGGACTCTGGCAAAGCAGTTAATGTTTTTCCTACCAGAAAATGGGATGGTGTGAGCGGTGTCATATCTTGGGGATCTGACGACAGAGGAGTTAATGGTCTAGAGTTTAGTACTCCCTCTATTTGAGTTAAAACCGTGCTCAGATCTTCGTAAGTAAGACTAGTGTCACCGACGACCCGTTTAAGATGAAATTTAATACTTTTAACACCAGCCTCCCACAAACCTCCGAAATTAGGCGCTCTAGGGGGCATAAAATGCCAAGTAATTCCTTCAGCTGATAATTCAGAGACTAATCTATCAGAGTTTAACAGCAAAAATGATTGAAGATTTGAGTTTGCCCCAACAAAATTAGTTCCATTATCAGAGTAGATATGCAAAGGTTTACCTCTTCTTGCTATAAATCTTTTAAGAACCGCAAGAAAGGCCTCACTGGTTAAGTCACTGACAACTTCTAAATGAACACATTTGGTATTCATGCATATAAAAATACATATATAGCCCTTAAGGATTTTTGGGTTTCTTGTTTTTCGATCCTTAATTGAAATGGGCCCAGCGTAATCAACACCAGTATGAGTAAATACTGGTTGAAAGGCAGATACACGGTATTTAGGAAGATTTCCCATATAATAATTTAGTGAAGTTGGATCTGCTTTAAAACATTTGACACACCGTTTAACTATTGTTCTAGCTATTCGACGTCCAGAAATAGGCCAAAATCTTTCGCGAATTGTATACAATAGTTGTTGCGGCCCGCAATGTAATAAAGATACATGCAGATCGCTCATAATTAGATTTGTAAGGGGATGCTTATTATGCAATATAATTGGATGTTTTTGTTCGTTGGATACGCGGGCATTTTGAATCCTTCCACCGACTCTTATTAAACCTGCTTCATCGCAATAGGGCTTTAAACATAATAAACTGCTTGACCGTGATAAAAGTCGATTGGTTTTCAATAAATTATAATCCTTGGCAAATGACTGAATTTGAGATACCTTGACCAAATAATTGAGCGCATTATTTAGTTCTGATGCTCGTAATGGACCACCCTGAAAGTCCTTATTTTTAAGTCGTTCAATAAATCTCAAACAATACGCAAAAATTCGCTTTATTTTTAGCAAAGAAGAGTGTTTATTGAAATCAATATCAGGGCCTTCCTGAACCGAAGCGGAATGAGTCATCACTCTTTGTTCAGGTACATCTCCAGATACCTCAGGTACCACATGAACATTATCAACCTGAGAAAAGAGCCATATGGGTCCTTTCCACCATAATTCGCTTAGCAACAAGGATTCTGCCGAAATTCCTCTAGAAAGACAGTCGGCTGGATTCTCATCTGATTTAACGTGAAACCAGTCGCAAGGCGCTGACATATTTTGAATCTGGGTGACTCGATTAGCGACAAATGTTTTCCAGCGACTAGGACATCCCTTAATCCAGCATAAAGTTATTGAAGCATCACTCCAATAAACAACCTTACTGATATTTATTTTTAAAGAATCCATTACCTTTTTAACAAGTTTGCAAGTGAGAAGTGCGGCACACAACTCTAAGCGAGGTAAACTATTCTTTTTTATAGGTGCTACACGAGATTTCGATAGAATAAGATTAGAAGAAATAAAGTCTCCAGAGCCTGTAAAACTTACAATATAGACACATCCACCATAAGCCTTTTCTGAAGCGTCTGCAAATGCATGAATCTGTATAGTTTCCCATCCATCTTCTAAAACATATCGAGAAATGCTTATTTGATTTAAAACTTGTAGATCCTTACAAAAGTTTAACCATATATTGCAAAGAAAAGGAGGAATTGGGTCATCCCACGACAACTTTTCTTGCCACAGAAGTTGCAAAATAAGCTTTGCATTAACCACGACTGGTCCTAAAAGGCCTAATGGATCAAATATTTGACTTATAACTGACAGGATCATTCTTTTTGTAACTTGAATGTCAGACTTGAAAACCTTAATTGAATAATGTATTTTATCCTCAGAAGCATTCCAAAATACCCCCAAAGTTTTATTTTGTTCGTTGCTTCCCAAATCTAAAACATTACAGGATAAGTTTTCGTGAAGTTGAAATTGACCTAATAATTCTGGTTTATTAGACAACCATTTCCTTAGCTGAAAACCCCCGCCAGCCAAAATAGATGATACTTCTTTTTGAAGTTGCAACAATTTTGCAATAGTAAATGCACCTGTCAAAAGGTCATCCAAATAAAAACAATTTAAAATAGCTTCGCTTGCTTCTGGGTACTCGGCCTGAGCCTCCAGAGCAAGTTGCTTCATACATCTCACTGCCAAAAATGGTGATGACGCACAACCATATGTTACAGTGTTCAGTTCATAACATTCAATCGGAGCTTGAAGACTGTCTGGATCCTTCCATAAAATTCTTTGAAAACTTCGTTCACTAGGGTCAATAAGGATTTGCCTATACATTTTGGAAATATCTGCATTAAGC
Organism: Polydrusus pterygomalis; assembly: GCA_963969555.1. Lineage (NCBI taxonomy): Eukaryota > Metazoa > Arthropoda > Insecta > Coleoptera > Curculionidae > Polydrusus > Polydrusus pterygomalis. Next base: position 3,147,200 of record OZ018380.1, read on the forward strand.
ACATACGGGTAACTCCGAAAACGTAATAAAATTGAAAGAAGGTCCCTTTGAATAGTAGGTCCCACACATTGTATTTCATTTAAAGATAACCCAGTGTCGCTCTTAGCTGAGGCGTCAAAAACTACTCGCACCTTTGTGGTAAGACTAGATTCCTTTATTACGGGATGATGTGGCAAATAATAACAGGGTTTATTATCATTTTTTTCCATGGAAAAATCCCAAACCTTGGACATGTGACCCAGACCGTTATACTCCGATAGAAAGTCCACATAGTCTTTCTTTAAACCTTGGTTTTTGCTTAAACGCTTTTCCAGAAGACCCAATCGTTTAAGTGCCATATACTTTGACAAACCCAGATCCTCTTTATTGTCCTTAAACGGAAATTTTACCATAAACCGTCCGTCAGGAACCCGGCTATGGGTCTTTACAAAATGTTCCTCGCAGAACTGCTCGGATTTAGACAAATAAGTTTGATCATTGTAACCTTCCTCCAGTTCCCAAAAGCGTCTTAATTGGTCATCAATCGTCTGATCTAATGACAAACAAGCCACAACCTGCTTATTAGAAACATTGAAACGATTATAATATCCAGCGACAACCCAACCTAATCTTGTTTTTTGAAGGGTGGGCATTCCTTCTTTTCGAATTTGTTTCATAAGTAATATTTTATAAAATATATCAACTCCCAATAACACATCAATGTCACTTTGATAATTAAACGACGCATCGGCTAGTTTTAAATTCGCTGGAATGTCCCAATTTGAAATATTGAAAGAAACTGTTGGAACAGCTTGCGTTATTTTTGGTATAACGAGACAACAAATGCGTTCGCTATACTCATTTATGTTTGACGTAAACTTAATACTGACCCTAGACTTTGTCGTCGTTGATAATGCTTCTCCGATTCCCATAATTTCGAAATTAACAGAAGTCTTCTCTAAACCTAATTTTTCTACTAAATGTTCGGTAATAAAGTTACTTTGGGAACCCGGGTCCAGTAATGCCCTAACAACATGAACCTGTCTCTGATCATCTAAAACCTTAATATTCGCAGTTGCCAACACTGACAACGTCGACGAATCGTCCATTACGTGACCGGCAGTAGAAGTACTCGGAATCGACAGAATTTCCGAGCCCCTCTTAGGAATAATATCTGATGAAGCAGGTCTATTTTCGTTATTTTCAACGGTGGCATCGCTTTCATGCAAAAGTGTATTATGTTTTTCTCCACAACTGCGACAAGAGGAAGTATTAGGACAGTTTTTTGTATGACCGGCGCTAAGACAATTTATACACAATTTTAACTTATTAACCGCAGTCTTTCTGGCCCTAACATTCATATTTTTGAACGCAAAACATTTATAAATAGAATGATTTTTTTTACAGTAATAGCAACAAAATTTTTCCTCTGTACGTATAGAATGAAAACCCCTTATCTTACCTTTGTTATCTGGTTTAAAATGTACCTCCCTTTTTGAGGACTCTAATTTTTCGAGTAATTCACATTTGGATTTTAAAAATGAGTTGATATCAGTCAATTTTGGTAGTTCTCCCTTTTTTACAGGATATGACTCCCAATCTCTACGAGTGATTCTGTCAAATTTACTTGTTAATAAATACACAATTAATGTATCCCAGTTGTCAGTGTCTTGACCCAAACTTTGTAAAGACCTTAAATTTTTATTAAACAAATCATACAGGCTTCTAAGATCATTATGCGATTCTGTTATTACCGCTGGACAATCAAATAAGGCCTTAACATAGTTATGTATAATAAGTCTTTTATTTTCATAACGATCAGAAAGAAGTTCCCAAGCAACCGAATAATTATCATTTGTAACTTGTAAATTTGCGATAGCTTGAAGAGGTTCTCCCTCGATATATGATTTTAAATAATAGAATTTTTCTACATTGCTTAAAGACCTATTGTTATGAATAATGGCTTGAAAGGCATCTCTAAATTCAAGCCATTTCTCATAGGAGCCATTAAAAATTGGCAGTTTTAAATTAGGCAATTTAAATGAATGCCCAGTAGAATGCACTGGCTGTGCAACCCGTCCAGCATCACTACCAACTAAACCTTTAATATTCGTTAACCCTGAGCCACCATTGTCTGAATCATTATTATTGTTACTATTTATTAGAACCTTAAATTTGCTAATTACTTTAAAATATTGCAATTCAAAATTCTCACGCTCTATAATTTCAAGTTCTAATAGATTTTCGCTACCAATTTCAGATTCATTCAATAATGACTCAATATCACCTTGAACGTCTTCAAACTGTGATAAAAGAGGCTCGGCCTTATCGAGCCTAATTTCTAGCTCACCCACCTGTAACTCCGTGAGGCTATTAGGATCGACTGTGTCATAATAACGGCTAATTCTAGTGAGTTGACCTTTGATATTACCGCGTTTTAATTTTAGTTTATTTAGCTCTGCCATTTTTCTTAATACAAAGATAAAAACACTAGACAAGCTTACTAAGATCTTGCACCGCAATAAAACAAACAATTGGACTAACTCTAATACGGAATGATCTTACGTAGACCCACAGTTCTTCTACCATAAACTGGAACTTTCTCAAACTCCTGTATTCCGTCTGGAATTACTATAGCGTAGGCTGTTCCGTCACAGCTGACTGGCTGATGAACAGGAACCAGGTATCCCCTATAGGTATTTATTTTTGGCAGGTATGGCTTCCGACAAGACAACGCAAATACCTAAAAAATACTAAAAACAGATTCTTCTGGCGATCCGTCTCGAATGGAACAAAATGTTTCTTCGTTTAATGGACTGTATATTACTTGATATGAAAACACTACTTTGACTACAAAATTAAATCTATTTTCTCATTTTGCAAATAATGTCACATATTACGACAAATTAAAAACTTCTTCTTGACAGCATATCAATGATTGACTGGTCCTGGTCACTCTCCTGCATCCCACGTAATTAGAAAAAAGGTGTCTTTGTTAATTAAGGAACATCATCTCATAATATGAATTTGACAAAATTTTAACCTAGATTTGCTTAGATGTATCCTCCCCATATCATTGTGATCTAAACCAAGCCCTACGTTTTTTAATCCAAGTCCTCTTTGATGCAAATAATTTTTGCTCGCACGGTATAGAGTGTCCAGATTCCAGTATTATAAACAGCTGCCATCTGGTTCTGGTAGCAGTAGCAAAGGCGAAGGACTAACCTGGTTGGTACTAGCGGACTAGACAAAATAAAGCACGTGAAAATCCGCCAATCCGCGGTCTGATTCGGGGATCTGGCCATTTATTATGAACCAGTAAGAAAGGGAGATATATTTATTGTGGTTTATTAGTTCTCTCTCTCGCCCTGTCTCTCTGTCTATGCGATTAATAGGCCGGCCTGGAATTTTTTCGGCACTATGAAGCGGCTTGCCACGCCAGGGAGTTTTAGCAGCGTTAGCCAGTTTTATAGGTGCCGAAAATCGCATTATTTTCTTTAATTCTTTTACCTTCCTTAACTACTTTTTATTTAAGGCAAGTAATTTATTTAATATAATATATGAATGACTTATTATTGTAGATTGTAGTAGTTGCACCCCGTAAACTGCTGTTTGTTTACTGGGGCATAATATCTGATTGCCGTGCGCCCAACTACTTTGTATTTATAGAACTAATAATTAGTTTTCAAGGCATTTAGTGGCAGCTAATTTATTATACAAAAAGTTTAATGAAATTTCGCGAATTACCGCTAACTCATGGGTAGCTGGATTAAAAGTTTACGTGTTAGTTTTTATCTTAATATACGGTGTAATTGAAAAAGTTGAGGCGGGAGAGCGAACTTAAATTCCAACTTTTAAATAAATTTTTCCTTCAGACAAACGCGTAGTTTCCTTTTGAAAGTTAACGTATATCCTTAATGTAATTTAAAAAGTGTTACCGGAGCGGGGATAAAAATTGCGGATTTCTACGTAAAGATGGAAAAAATTAAGTGGGTTTTAAGTCTTTAAAATCAGGTTTTCAAATTAGAGATACGATCTACCTAATTTTACGCTGAATTAGTTATTTATTCTCATTGAAAAAATATAACTAAAAGTTTTAAGAACAGTTTATTATTCTAGAGTAAAGATTAGTGTACAGTGTGACCAGTAAAGTCCGCATCATATGGGATTTTTTTTATTAATAGCTTTATTCAAAATTTGACTTTGGCATCAAGTTCTGCTTCGATCGAGATGAAAATTAAGCAAAAAATAGTAGGCACGTGATTCGCATTATCTGCCAAATTTTAATTTTTTCTAAAAAATAATTCAAAAATGAGGTTATTTCTGAAAATATCGAAACAAGTTATTAAAAAAAGTTTTTTTTTAATGCAGTTTCTAGCCCACATGCAAAATTTCAGCTGCAATAGATAATTTTAATTTTTAACCATATTTTGTAAATTGCACCACTTTTGGAAAATAAGACTCAACGCAACCTACATAAAACTTCTTAATTTTGACAATGCCTTATTTCATATACAATTTCTTTAGAGTGGCGCCATATTAAATATGTGTTTTTCTACAAAATCAACATTGGACTATTAAAATTTGATCGCATGTGAAGCAAAGTTTATTTGTTTTTGACCCTGTATAAGGTAACTTCATAAAATAATTATTTTTGAAAACGTAGTTTGTGTCTAAAAGTAATACACCTTAATACTAAGACAAAAAAAGAACACAGTGTCATCAGTAAGGTGTTCATTAAGTGGAAAATAAATTTTAGTTTAATTTAACGTAAAGTTTATCTATTTTCAACGATTGAATATTTAAAATTGTCATTAAGCTATGTCATAAAAAAAGTAAAAATAGTCTTTTATTATTTCCAAAAAAGTAATTACAATGATACACATTTACAACGACAAAATATGGGTAAAAAATCAAAAATTATCTTATGCAGCTGAAATTTTGCATGTGGGCTAGAAACTGCATTTAAAAAAACTTTTTTTATAACGTTTTTCGATATTTTCAGAAATAACCCCACTTTTGAATTATTTTTTGGAAAAAATTAGAATTTGACAGATAATGCGAATTACGTGACTACTATTTTTTTGCTTATTTTTCATCTCGATCAAAGCAGAACTTGATGCCAAACTCAAATTTCGAATAAAGCTGTTAATAAAAAAAGTTCCATATGATGCGGACTTTACTAGTCACACTGTATATTTTCATGAAGTTTTATTGTGGAACCCGCGATGAACCTGGTGGATTTAACGTCTTATCGGCTTGTTCTGATAAAGAGAATAAGATGTGTAATGTTGAGTTGTTGCTGATAGTCATAATATGTCATATCATACGATAAAATGTTCTTTAGGGTCAAACGGGGGAAATGTAAACTAGGGGTAAATGAAAACAGCCTTAACTCTATACTCAAACATCCCGCTTTTTTTCTGAAGTATGCCTGTTGGTTGTACTGGCAACACTGCTAGTAGCTTATCATAGTTTGTGATGGCGGTGAGCGTTTAACGTGACGGTAAGTCGATTTAAACTATTTACTACAATACAATTTGACACACAGTTTTGCCGAGGCAAACAAATAATTGTTTTTCGTCTTAAAATATGTTAATATTGTTAGTCTTTATATGTATTACGGTAAATAAGTGGTATGGTTGCACGTTTTTTTTAAGGTTAGGTCAATAATATTGCTGGGATGAAAACTGCGAGGTGTTTCCATTTACCCCATTCATCATACCGAGGTGGGGTTAATGAAAACAGATGTTTAGAGTTAATGGAAACATGTTTCCTTTGATACTTTCCTTATTATTACTTTTGACCGAATATTAGCTAATATAAAACCAGCAAATATTACGCGAGGTCAACATTTTTTCCCCAATATCTCAGAGTACCGTTGTTGTTAAGGACCTATTTTTATATGTTTATCACTAAAAGACTCAAAATGTACTAAAGTTACCTTACGTTTTATTCACATTTATTCCTCAAGTTAAGGAGCTATTTTTTGTGTTATTTTTTTGTACTTTTCATAAATAAACTGTTCTTATTAAAAAAATTTTTCATCATCACTATCGAAGAAGGTATAAGAAATTTTCATTTATACCTTTTCTACATAATTTTAAAATAAAGTTTGCAAAAATCGTTTCCATTTCCCCCGATTGACCCTAATAAACAAAAATGCCAAATAACAATAATACCTACCTATTATAATTTTAGAAGGTTTTATAGCCTTTATCATAAGTAAGTAGGTACTTGGTTCTTAAACACCTAAATTTCAAACAATCCTCCTATGGGAAACTTTAAAAGAATTAACAATTTTAATGAACGTTCCTTAATAATTGGTTTCTTATTAGGTGTAATCTAATGTTATTGACATAACAAACGTTCATTAAAATGGTATTTAAAATTAGTATTAGGTATTCTAAGAAAGAGATAAAATAATATTATTAAATCGACAGTTAAGACCTGTCTGGTCTTTTATATAAACACAACCTTTGCTGACCCTAGTACAGAACAGTTTCAAAGTAACTACTGTAGCTTCAAAAACAATTAAAAAATTAACAAGCCTAATGAAAATCCGTATATTCATCAAAAATGGAAAACTTGGTGTTCGACGGTTTTGCTTTCCGCCATTTTTACTTCAAAAAGGATGGCGGACGTGTTTGGATCTGCGACCAACCAAAATGCAACGTCAAAGTCATCACGACGTCTGACACAACGATTAAAAATAAAGTTGGCAAACACCGCCATCGCCATTCCGAATCCAGTAGGAACGGTTATTATTATCCGGGAAGAACGTTGCTAGGTGATTACAAGAGAAAGAAGGAAAACGCATTGACCGAAAAAGATGGAGTGAAGAAAATAAAAAGGCAAGCTGCGATTGAAATAAAAAAGTGCGATTTTATACGGAAGCTGAGAGAAGCTGTGTTGAGGCAGAATTTTTTGGACGATCTTTGCGAGGAAAATTATGTGTTTGTGAAAATAGTTTCAACAAAATATCAAGTGAAAAAAGTTGACGAGTCAAAGTGTTTGTAGTGATTTCGTCCTAGTTTATAACTTGACAACCAGTGATCTTTGTAACTGCTCCTAACTATCTTATATCTAATTTTTTTACAACTGTCAAAAAAGATGACTTTTTTTGGTTACTATGGATGCACAAAACGTCGCTTTTTTTACCGTAAAAAATGTAATTTTTTCACCGTGAAAAAATGATATTTGATGAATTAAATTAACAATCTTTATTAGAATAGTAATTAACGGTGAAGTTCTCTTCCTTGCTACATCCTCCTTTGTTAATACTTTAGACTTCTTTCCTCTATGTCCAATGGATTTTCTCTTTAAAAATGGAACCAATTTAATTTCCTTTATGTTTATGGTACTTTTAAGCATTGAATAGGTACTCCATAGTGTAGATGGCTTTAAAATTTTCGACTTTTCCTCCAAATAACAGAGCAAAACATTTTCTGTTACTGTTTTTACTTTCTTTATATTGCACCATTCGCGAAACTGAGTGTACACTTTCTCATATTTGATTCTTGATTTCACGGGCAAAAGATTTGATATAACGATTTCTGCCGCATCCGTAATTTCGTGAGGCGTCTCACTATCACTTTCAGACATTTAAATGGTATCAAACTTGAGCAAGCAACTATAAAATTTTGACACGAAAAACGATAGATTTGACAATCAATAAAATTTAAACAATTTTAGGTTTCCATAGTAATGGGAACAGGTGTAAGAAATAATACCTTAAGGTTGAATTCTCAACGTCATTCAATTTATTGCCAACCTATAACCTATTTCGCTTTGTTTTTTCAAGTTTATTATTTTTTTAACTAACGATTAAATAAAATCAGTATCGTCAGCACATTACTTAGGTAATATCTGATATATTACAAAAATATCAATTTATTTCATTGCTTATTTTGGGAGAATTGTATAATGAAAGAACAATGAGTGACAATGACATAATAATGTTAAAATAATCTTACCCGATATTGTTCGCTATACAATTCTCCTAAAATAAGTTATGAAATTCCTTGATATTTATTAAATATATCAATTATTACCTATAGAATATCAAGTCGATACTGATTTTCTTTAAATTTTGTATAAAAGCTAGAAAACATAGATAAATCTACGCGAAATAGGTTATAGGTTGGCAAGCATGTTCGTACTCCCACCTTAAATGAATTATGATTTTAGATTTTTTTTCTAAACACGATAATAAATAGTTAACAACAAACAGTTGTAGAAAAAATGTTGTTTTTATTTCGCGCGCAAAAGTGTTTTTATGGCACATTTGATTGAATTTTTAACCTCGACCTAACGGTCTCTGTAAAAATTTACAATCTCATGTGGCATTAAAAAAACACCTATTTTGCGCACTTAATACAAAAATAACTATTTTTTGTTTTCTCTTAGTATATAATATAAAACTTGGTTTAAGAGGTGCTGATGTAAGACACGTTTTGTGTTGTAAATATATGGACCATGTATAGGTATTTTTTGAATATAATTTAAGAAATTAGAATCAGGTTTGTTTGATTTGATATAAGAAGAAACATCTAAAGATATATAGAAAGTGGAAATAACACAGCTTCCTACAGTACCTAATAAAGTTTATTTTTAAAAATTTTGAACTCAATAGATTTTTGAATTGATTCTGCCTTTACTTGGTGGAACTCCATTTTAATATACAAAGAAAACACTATATTGTGTTAAATTCCACTATATTTAAATATAGTGGAATTTAAATGGAATTTAAAAAGAATTAAAATGGAACCCAATATAGTGGAATTTAACACAATATAGTGTTTTCTTTGTATATCAATAGATTTTTATTTACTGCGATTTCTGGGCGCCCATAAAGTGAAATTCATGGGAGGGGGGGGGGGGGGGGGAAGATGTAATGTAGGGAACAATTCTAGATCGAAAATAAATGATATTTCTTCCTATAACATTTTTTCAAAAATTAATTATTAACGGAGCTAAAGGGTGTTAAAGTTAAATGTTATTTGTAGTTTTAAAATACATAAGTTACCAGAACAATAAATTAAACATTCAAATCAAACGTTCAAAGTGACGTCCTTCCTCTTCAATGCATAAATTAATTCTTTTTAAAAATTTCCGACGAACTCCATGGAATATTCCTTTCTTTGCTATGCTATGTTTAAGGTTGAAAATAAATTAAAATGATTTCGTATTCATCACATGCAAGCAATGTTATTTTAGCGTTTTTCTCGAAAACGGTTAGATTTATCGAAACAAAAGTAGTATACCTTTTTTATGTGAAAAGGTTAGTGGAATAAAAATATTTAGTCAAAATGTTCATACAGTGTAGGACAAAAAGTTGGGACCATTCAAATTAAAGTATAGGCTCCTATGTGGCGCTCTCTACAAAATGCGAAAAAACGGTGGGCAAATTTGTTTTCCTAATTCCGAAAAAGCCCAATATACGATATTTCATCAAAACATTATAAGCGTGGCAAAAGGTATTCCAAAAAAAACTGCAAATAAAATTTAACTTTAACACCCTGTAATTCCGTTAATAATCAATTTTCAAAAAAATGTTATAGGAAGAGATAGATAGACAGATATTTTCGGTCTAGAATTATCCCTTAATTTTTTGCTCATTATTTCCGGACACCCTGTATATTGAAAGCATTTAAAAAAATTAACCTACATGTCATCAGTAACAAATGTTTTTGGACCCCCCCCCCCTCCACCCCTATGAACGCCCTTGTATCAATGTGTGCCTGTTGTTCTTTTATAATAAATATTTCCAAACATTGGAAATGGTAAATTTTTGTACACAAAATCTGTTTTATTATATTATAGAAAATTACAATGAATTTTAAAATGTTAGTTACTTAAAAAATTTTATTGATCAATTTTACAATAGACTGATTTAAAAAAAAAACTGTAGAAAACAATGGAAAAAATGGAACCTAATATTATTATAAAAGCAAAATCTTTAAAAAATGTCCTAAGAATTTTAATTTTTTTATTAAGTTGCATACTTTTGTGACAATTAGAATAATTTCCTACGCTTTATTGTGATTTTCTGAGTTTTTCATGCATTATCTATACCTATACATAGTATATTTTTCGAAAACATTCATATTAACAACATCATACCGTAAATTTAATAAATACAGAAAAATTGCACGCGATATTTTTCCAAAAATGTATAACACAAAGAAACGTCACAATGTTTCTTTGTTAAAATACCCGCCTTCAGGCTTGAAAAATATTGACAATTTTCTTTAAATCCCTATGCACGAATTGGACCAATAAACATAAAAACGTAAAAGTGTCTTTTGTAACGCAAATAGGAAGCTCTAAATTTTTTATATATTATATTTATATGTCGGGGGTGCTGATATGACTTTTTAATACATATCGTAAAAGTTGGGCGGAATGATCCTAAAAGCTTTGATACTTTTATGTTTTTCAAATAACATAACTTTTCTTTTTTTTGTATTTCTCCAAGGTTAAGGTGGGAGTATAATAAAAATTTTGAATACCCCCGCAAGATGGAGGCAAAGTCACACGACACTCTGTCAATTATGGTCTATTAAATTTTTATAAGTTGGCATGAATTCCAGGACGGGACTTGAAAATTATACATGTGATACCTTCTAGAACAATTGATGCAATTAAAAATATTAAATTAACTAAAACGCAACTTTAAATAGGATTCTGTCACTCATATTTAGTTGTTTTTTTTTTTGTTTTATTTGTTCAGATTATACCTATAGTTAGAATATACCATACCTACAGTTCAACATAAACTAATTGAATTCAGTCAGATATTATATTTACTGTCAAGGAAATCCCCATAATATATGACTTACGTAAGGTACGTAGACCCAAATATGGTTTTTATAGAATTTGCTGGCTATGATACAGTTACATTTCTAAACTTGTATGTAGGCTAACATAAAGTTAAAAGCATAAGTTTAGCCATGGATTAAATTTTTCTGTTGGTGGAAACCCTACTTTAACAGTTTTTGACTTAAGTAAGGTACGTAGACCCAAAAGTGTTTTTTATGGAATTTGTTTGTTAAAATGGAATTCGTTTGGTAAAATGCAATTTATTGATACGGTTACATTTCTGAACTTGTATGTAACCTAACTTAATGTTAAAAACTTTATTTTATTGTCATACAAAAAAAAATAATAGTAATATCCCATAATAATTTCACTTATGTAAGGTACGTAGACCCAGAAAATAGAATTATATTATATTTGTTCGCTATCCTATTACCTATTAATATGGTTAGCTATTTAAACTATAGTATATAGGCTTACATAATGTTAAATAGTTTATTTCAACCTTACTATTGCCAAACAATAATAAAAATAATTCCTTCAAAATCAAATAGCTGATTTTTAAAGGTTAATAATATGGAAAGCTGTTTTGGCATTTGGCAGAATTAGGCAAAAATTATACATTAGAAACCTAACCTTTACAAACAAACATTTTAAGAATAAAAATTTTACAAATTAATTTTTCGACAAAAACGGCGTTCGGATGGAATGAAACTTATTGCTCATCGATGAAATCAACTAACGAGCAAGGCACACATTAATAATTATGATCCTGAATGAAAAAGAATTAAAAAAATTTGACCTGTAAATTTTTGGTCAAACGAATAATACTTGTAGGCACTTACCGGCCACACAAAAGTAATTAAAATTCAATGAAAGTAAAAATAAAAGGCCCTTACCCTAACCACTTAATATTTTGAAAACGTAATTAAATGTAACAAAAAGCACAAAAACGCAATTCATAACTCGGTGTTTGGGCTCATTACGGTCCACTACTAATCTGGGGATATTATTATGTCCCAATATCAGCTGATCGATGACAAATTTCTGCTGTCATCTGTTTTAAAACGAGAGTATTCGCGCCGTTTTCTATATCAACATGCCAACCTATAACCTATTTTGCATAGATTTGTTTATTTTTTTCTAGCTCTTACATAAATGAATATAAAATCAATATTGACTGCATATTCTATACGTAATAAGTAATAATTGACATAAAATAAATATGAAGGAATTTCATTAATTAATTATTTTAGGTCTATTTAAGCTCAAATAAAAACCAAAAGGGGTGCGTTTTTGGAGTCTTTAGCAACAGCGTATTATTCTAGAGTAAAATTAGGTGTAGGGGAAGGTTGCCTATATTGAACCGCTACCTAAATTGGACCACAGTACATTTCTCCGAAACTAAACAAGTGCCATATCATTTGGCAACGCTGTAACATACTACCACCTAGAACCTTTGATCGGCAACAAACTCAACAATTTGGCCGTTAGTGCTTGGCGTGTACAGAGCAAAACGTAATTTACACAATTTTAATGTAATATTTTTAGGATTTTCCTAAGAATTTACCTTGGAACCATAAAACTCTAAGCAAAATGTTTCTTATGGAAGTTTTCAAGTAAGTTTTTCTCTTTCAATTTCTCCTATTACCATGCCATATTTGTTTTTTCTTGTTTCTTTCCTGGGTGGTTTTGTAAAACATGTGGTAGTTGCTTACATTGAACCACTGGGAGATTGCCACAATTAGGCAATTTTTCCAAATTGGGCAAAAATAACTTTTCTCTTTAAATAAGTTAATGTCATGAACTAACACCAGTTCAATATTGCTAAAATCTTTTTTCTTTGAGTTAAAAAATTAAACTATGACTGGTCCAATATAGGAAACTAATAGGTACTTTTTTTGCATTAGGATGTCTTCTACCGAAATTTTGATTGTAAATTTGATGTTTTTTTGAAATATAGGTAAGTATAAAACTTCCTATACCAACAATTTTACCGGCATCGGTGGCTCCGTGGTTAACGCGGTAGTCGCTGAGAACTCTAGGACGAGAGTTTGTGGGTTCGTATCCCACTGCCGGCAAACTGGTTCGAGCCCAGTGGATTTTAGTGGTATAAGTCTTGACGTGGGTCCAGCGTCGAGCAAAAATTAGGGAAGAGTGAAAAATGTATCATCCCCCAAAACCACCCCATTCACGCCGGTAACCAGGCCGGATGAGATCGGATATCTCGTGGGGTGGAGGGGGAAGGAACACACTCCCCAATCGGTAGGTCATAGAAAGCACGAAACCAAGGGTTGATAGCCCTTGGGGGGTGCTTCTAATGACTGAGGATCGTGGTTCGGAGCCCACGTTAAACCGTAGGTCCCCTCGGGAATGGCCCTGGCAGCGAACGAAGAGGAAAAAATTGGAAAAAAAGCAAGCCAACAATTTTATTTTTTATTTATTTATTTAACACCTAAGCTTCCGATTTAAATCATGTGGTCTAATTTTGGAACCCCCATGTGCAATTTAGGCAACCGGTTTCCTATATTTAATCACTTGCAGAGGTTCTTTTTATAGCCTGGTATAGATACTTTGAAATAAAATTCTGCAAAAAATCCTGCAGTTGAACAACATACTAAAGTATACTAAGGTATAGCTTCAAGATCGATTTTGCGTTATTATCAGGATCTACGATAAGAAATCTGGAAATTGGTCCAATGTGGGCAACCTTCCCCTATATTTTCACGGTTTTATTGTGGAACTCGCGAGGAACCTGTTGAACATTTGCATTTGACGTCGTGTCGGCTTGTTATGATAAATAGAATGAAGACTGAAAATGTGTATGCAGGCGAGACCGTGTTTCATAGCATAGAACAAAGCGAAGCTTTAATCCCATTACATATTATAGGAGAGGTCATTCGTAATATGATGTGTAGTTTCAAGCATATAAATATGTATTCTATGTATGTTCCGTGCGAGCAAAAATGATTTGCATTAAAGAGGGCCTTGCATCTAAGTACGCAATGCTTAGCCGTAGAGCTTAATACCTGTTGGGTGTCAGTAACTACCTGAATTAACAATCAATCAGTTATTCCGTCATCTTTGACAGTCGTTGCAAGTAATTTGATTCATCGCTAATTTTTCCAATTTCTTCAACAATTCACACAGTGGACTTTACGGAACAGCACAAAACATTCATGGTTGAAGCGTATTTTCGAAACGGGGTTAGAGTAAATGGTGACTGGCAATACAATCCGGGTGCATGGACGATTTTCACGAACATTTTCCTAACGTTGCTTTTATTGCTGGGGATTTTTATCATTGCCTGAAAAGAACCGTGGCTGTGTTTAGGGAAACAGGTTCTATACAACACAAAAAAGGAGCAGGACGACCATCTGTAGGAACAGAAGAACTTGTTGCAAGCGTTCAAGCAACAAATTGTATAAGATGTCTGTTCCAAGAAGTGAAAAGCTCTTATGGAACATGCAATAAGACTGTTCTTAAGAAGCAGCTAAATTTATTTCCTTATAAAGTGCAGGTATTCCAAGAAATACAAGTCGCAGATTTTGAAAGACGCAGACGCAGAGTCTCAATGGTTTACCCAAAATTTATTACACTATTTTTAAAACAACAGTTGCAAATTTAGAACAATTACAAGAAAGGATTATTCAAGAATGTGGTAACATTTCTCCAGAGATGCTGGTCAACACTTTCGAAAATATGAAGATGTGTGAATTTATGCTTGGAGCATGGCGGCGGTCAATTTATGTAATTATTTTTCTTTTTCTTTCTGTATATTCTTACTTTGTTAATTTTGTAAACAACAAAAATAAATTTGTATTTGTCTACTTATTTTATTACTCATTAGTTTGGCATATCTTGTCATAATATGAATTTGACAAAATTTTAACCTAGATTTGGTTAGATATATCGTCCCCATATCATTCTAATCTAAACCAAGCCCTACGTTTTTTAATCCAAGCCCTCTTTGATGGAAATAATTTTTGCTCGCACGGTAGGAGAGGTCGGTCGTAATATGATGTGTAGTTTCAAGCTTATAAATATACCATTTATGTATATAGACTCGCCCTCGTATATTTATCCTTTCACCCCATTTCACAACTGTATGCCGCAAATAGCCGTATTTATTAGCAAAAACGGGCAGAAATGTGGGCCGTATGAATACAAACCGCCCTCGTGATATAACCCCGGCTTCGCCTCATTGCCGTAAAGTCGTAAATTGGCAACCGCGCACACAACCGGCTTGTTTTGTCGTTTTTTTTTTCACGACATTAGATTTCTTGAATTTAGGAACACCTACGTTATATGTATAAGAGGACGATTACCCGCTAGGAGGCAGACGTTGCTTACGAAAGCTACAAAAGTGTGGCATATTTCGAATAATTAACAACTAATTATGCGCCGCCACAGTAATGGTAAATTCCCAATAGCTACAAGTGTCAAGTGAATTTAAGCAGACATAAAACCCCACAGGGGTAATTCTTTGTATTCTTTGACAGCAGCGTATTGGTCTAGAGCAGTGGTTCTCAACCTTTTTGTGGTGGCGGAACACTTTTGGTAGCAATAAGAATATTTGCGGTGAAGTAATCAGTTTATCAATAGACCAGGGCTAAATTTATGTGAAAAATTCAAATAACCAAGTTTTTTATTTTTCTCTACTACTACTACTACTCAAAATTGTACATAATGATTAAAAAAAAAATTCGGATTCGAGTTTTTTTCGTTTCTTTCCATTTTTTGAGAACATTTACCATAGTAATGTATATTTTTTTTACACCATCAGAAAGTAGAGATTTCAACGAACAAAAAGCCCACTGACTTTTTTAAAAAAGCAGATGTTTTGACGTGAGAATTTTCGATGGAAAATTAGGGTGCTTTTTCGATATTATGTCAAAGTAAGGTGAAAAAATAAATATTTTAAATCAAAAAAATTACAGTGTGTTTAAGACATAAAAATGTACGTTTTCACCAAATTTCGAAAAAAAAATTTTTTTTTGTAAAAGATAAAAATAGAAAACCAAAAACTTGGTTATTTGAATTTTTCACATAAATTTTGAGGTTATGTGAAAAAAGTGTAAACAAACCCGAACAAGCCCGAACAAACCCAAAAAAAAATTTTTTTTTGTAAAAGATAAAAATAGAAAACCAAAAACTTGGTTATTTGAATTTTTTTCACATAAATTTTGAGGTTATGTGAAAAAAGTGTAAATACAAAAGTTGTAGATCGTTTTATTACCTACAACTTTGCCATTTAACGTTTTTCCACACTTATTTTCCCTTTCCAAACAAGCTTAAATTTAGTAAAATCGGATAAGTCGTTTAGAAGTTACAGCGATTTTAATGTTTAAACTTTCAATAGCTTCTTCCACTCTTATCAAGGTCAATGATGCAGAATTGTCTAAGCTTTCCAATGATGTAATCAGAGTTATACCTTAATATGGGAATTTTCGGAGAAATTTAGAATTTAAAAAAACAATTTTTAATTGTGCCCCCTTGCGGCGAAATGAGGAACTTAAAAGTAATTTCCAGCAATTTCTCTTGACCACTTTACTCATAAAAAGATCTTTCCGAAAGTTGTACGATTAATGGTTTCCGAGATAAAGCCGACGTCCTCGCTTATTTGACCACCCGGTACACAAAATATGTCTAACATTTTCTGAAAAATCCAAAAATTGAATTATATACAGGGTGTTGCTTTTAAAATAAGAAAGTTGGTATTGGCCACTGTTACATGACACACCCTGTATAAAAAAATTTTATTGAAAAAAATGTGAAAAACTTGAAAGAGATGTTTAATTATTGTGTTTATTGTTTCAATGTGCTTTCTCGTTGGGCTCTCACTTAAATCCTTTTTTTTAATAATATTGTATAGAGGTCGTCTACACTTGTTGATAACTCTTAACAATGTCCCTTGCGCCCAGGAATAATCCCCAATTTCCCCCAATCAAGATAAGGGAGATGACCCGAAGATAAGGCCGAGGAAGTCCAGTTTCAATTACACAAGATATCCAGGACACTTAATCTTTCCAGAAGGATAAGAACTGGCCCTAAACCGGGATAGACTGTATAGAAAGGGCATTCTTGTTGTAATTGAATAACGTTTTTAGTGGTTGAAGCTCTATGTAGTTAGTATTGTTTAGTGTCTTTAATGGTAGGTAGTTAATCTTACGTGTACCTATACAATATACCAACAGGAATTAATATAAGGGCTTGTTTCAAATACGGGCAATAATGAGATTTAGGAATTAAAGAGATATCGTTAACCTTATTGGTGTATATTTACTATTCAGATGAAACATAGAAGCAGTGGTGGCTCTTTCATATTATTATTATGGTCATTTGATCAATGGAAATATACAGTGTGACCAGTAAAGTCCGCATCACCGCATCATATGGGATTTTATTTTATTAATAGCTTTATTCGAAATTTGACTTTGGCTTCAAGTTCTGCTTCGATCGAGATGAAAATTAAGCAAAAAATAGCAGTCACTTGATTCGCATTATCTGTCAAATTTTAATTTTTTCCAAAAAATAATTCAAAAGTGGGATTATTTTTGAAAATATCAAAAAAGTTATAATAAAAAGTTGTTTTAAATACATTTTCTAGCCCACATGCAAAATTTGAGCTGCATAAGATAATTTTGATTTTTTACCCAGCACTAAAATTTATTTTTCGCATTTTATATAGTAATGCACTAGATTAATGACCTCAAAATCGTACAGTAATGGGTCACTTTACAGCATAGCAACCATTACTGCATAAAACCTCAATGTCATTCAAAACACAATTTTACATATGCTTTCTCGTATCTTTCCTTGGATTTTACTGGAAGCAAACTTGAAGAAGCTTCGCGGACCGCATTCAGGATATCTTCCAAGTCGTTTTCATTAGTCATTTCCATAATTCTTGTGGAATTCACTCTTCAAATATGATTTTATTTGGATGCTGTCAATAGTCGTCAAACACAAAAAAACATCTTGTTTATATTGCTAAGTTACCAAGAAGTCATACTACTAAGTTTTTGAAGATTTTCTTCAGTAGCTATTCTTTTAAGATTTTAATATGAAATGCAAAATAATTAATTACTTACAAAATGCGAAAAAATAGTATACGCACCTCGTCAGAAAAGTGATTTTACTTGACTCGTATGGAAATTAAATCCTCGCTTCGCTCGGATTCAAACTAACCATACTAGTCAAGTAAAATTCCACTTTTCTAAATTTGATACGTAATGTACTATTTTCACTTAATAAATACTTTACTGATGACACTGTGTTCTTTTTTGTCCTAACATTAAGGTGTATTACTTTCAGACACAAACTACGTTTTCAAAAATACTTATTTTATGAAGTTACCTTATACAGGTTCAAAAACAAATAAACTTTGCATCACATGCGACCAAATTTTAATAGCCCAATTTTGATTTTGTAGAAAAACTCACATTTAATATGGCGCTACTTTAAAGAAAATGTATCTGAAATAAGGCATTGTTAAAACTAAGAAGTTTTATGTAGGTTGGTTGAGTCTTATTTTGCAAAAGTGGTGCAATTTACAAAATATGGGTACAAAATCAAAATTATCTTATGCAGCTGACATTTTGCATGTGGGCTAAAAACTGCATTTAAAAAAACTTTTTCCAATAACTTTTTTCGATATTTTCAAAAATAACCCCACTTTTGAATTATTTTTTGGAAAAAATTTAAATTTGACAGATAATGCGAATCACGTGACTACTATTATTTTTGCTTAATTTTCATCTCGATCGAAGCAGAACTTGATGCCAAAGTCAAATTTCGAATAAAGTGATTAATAAAAAAAAATCCCATATGATGCGGACTTTACTGGTCACACTGTATATCAGGAAATAGGGGCTGGGAAAGAAAGCCCTATCTTACTTTTTAAATTTATTCAAAATAAAATCAGTGCCTACATGTTTCGGCCAAATAGGTCATCGTCAGGACTGCTGTAAGAAACATAAAACAAGTTATATACAATATGATAATAATAAGAAACTTTCAGGCAGTGAGGTCCAAAACACAGGAACAAAATAGGACGCACTTTGGACAAACAAAATAAAATACGTCCTGTCCACCCCACCAATGTATCGTCAACGAAGCGGTACCAAAAGACTATGTTGTTGACAAGATGGTGGTGAGAATTAAAAATATAATGATTCATGAAAATTTCGGCTATTAGTGTGTATAACGAGGAGCCCATGGCAAGACCGTCCGTCTGTCTGTTGAATTTATAATCAAATCTGCAAACGTTGGAATTAATAACAAAACCCCTTATTATATTCTTTTGGTCCTTTTCTAATGAAATTTGACTCAACCGTTGTGCCTGGCCGCAAAATAATAATTTCGGCGTTTCAACGCATTAATATTCGTGACAGCAATGACACCTCTAGAAGTTTGTCCTTATCTAATTTTGGAGGTTGTTAGTAGAGATATCGATAATTTAGAGCATTACTTAGTACGGACACAATATTTGAGCACAACGTAAATTTTATGTAATTTATTTGTTGAAGACCGATTAATCGTTCATTTTCGAACCTTTGAAATAGGACGGTATTTGTTCTACATAAAATATAAACATTTTCCGCGAAAAAAAAAAACTGGAAACGAATTAACAAACTAACAAATGGGCATTTTATTTTAACAACCTATCACTCCCGGGGGGATGAACCGTTCACGGGGGTGTCGGGATAAAAATGCAAAAACAATAAAAAGCGAAAAGGTATTAACGGCTTTTTACAACATTTATTTTTGTTTATTCGTTTTGAAATTTTTATAAGGGATTATTTAAATTCGGTTTTAATGTATTTGGGGAATGTCTCAATTAATTTGTGGATTTATTTGGTGTTACTGCTATTGCATGTTTTTATATAAATTAAATATTAATTTAAAATAAAATCTGGCAATAGTGGCAATACTTTAGTGGCTTTCTAAATATGCCACTTCGGCAGCAAAGAAAGAAAGTCTTGCATTTGCATCTATAATAGTACATTATGATATTATATACTATTTTTTCTTCAAACGTGCATCCTATTATTCAAGATAAAACAATAAAAGAAAACGATTTTTTTAATGAAAATAACAAGATTGAATTTTTAACTTATTTCACTGTATATTCCTTTTTCGGTATCGTTATCATGGATACGTACTTGTTTGGCATCTATCAAAACAAATATTTCAAATTCGGTGTCGCGTCAGTTGAGACCGAATAAATCTACAGAAAATGAGTTTAGAAGTGTCTGATGATCCTCCCAAGGTAGTAGAGGCAGCTAGAATAGCTATTCAAAATTTGCTGCCGACGAAATCTGGTCCAGTATATGAAGCTGCCATCGGCGTAGCTAGCCTTAGTTTTCAGGGGGAGCCTGGGCCCCAGTGTACGGTGGATTAAAAAATATATTGAATATTTCAGGGGGTGCCCAGGGCCATCAGGGGGGGGCCAGGCCCCCCCTGGCCCCCCCCTAGCTACGCCGATGGAAGCTGCCTTTGTCAAGTTCAACAAATGGTGCACTGGAAAAAAGTAACGCAATACTCTGAGAACGTTTTATTGGCCTATTTTACCGAAATGGCACTGAAAATTAAGAGTTCTAGGTTCTAGTTTGTGGGCTGATTATTCAATGATAAGGTCCGTGTTAAATTTGAAACTTAATGTGAACATTGAAAAAAATTACAACAATTTGCGTGCTTTTTCAAAAAAGCAAGGAGAAGGTTATAAGCCAAAGAAATCGAGAGTCTTGTCTTGTGGATGAAGGTAATAAAATTACATTTTGTATGTTTCACATTCTGCTAAACAACCCTAAATTTTTTAGGTAGTTTTGATATTTGGAATATCTGGGGCATGTCGTTGCGACGAATTAGTGAATATGACAGTTGCTGATCTTGAAGATATGGGTTCTTTGCTGCTAATAAAAATTCCCAACATTAAAACTAATAAGAGTAGAACTTTCAACGTCCTTTGGGATGAATATTTAAGCAAATATAGAAATTACGTCAATTTGCGTCCTGCCAATTTTAAGGAACGACGTTTTTTTTTGAAATATCAAAATGGGAAATGTTATAAAGCTGTTTTGGGTATCCATAAAATTGGTAGTGTAGCAAAAAATGTGGCAGTGTATCTGAAGATTCCAAATTGGAAAGAATATACAGGGCATTGTTTAAGACGAACTTCCGCAACAATGCTTGTTGATAGTGGGGGAGGGGGGGGGGGGATATTACTATGATGAAAAGGCATGGGGGTTGGAAATCTGATGCAGTTGCCGAAGGGTACATTGAAGATTCTGTGCAAAGTAAAACCAAAATTGCTAAGAGAATTCTTTAACATAGCTTTGCGGAAAATCTCGAACAACCTCCATTTAATGGACCCTCTAATGGATTTTAAAAAGCAGTTCACCCTGGAAAAATGGTTATGAGCAGTACTGATATTGCAAGAAGTGGAGGTTTCTTAAATGATGCAAATCTTCACAATTGTACTTTTACTATAAATATTACCAATAAATAATAAATACAAATGTGAATACCAATAATCGTTGTATATTGTGTAAACGTTTATTAAAACTGATAAATTAAAATAAATTTAAATTTCGTGGCTAAATGAGCAATGCTCAAAGCTAAAAGACAATAAATAATGTATTTATACTCCTACTCATATAAATGACAATTATGTCATTGAGAAACGTCACATAAGTTATCACTTATATGACGTTTGAAGAAAAATACTTATTCTCTCATACCTACCTAAAGTACATGTACAAAATCATCAAGGGCGGATCCAGGGGGGGGGGGGGGTGTCATGGGGGTCATGACCCCCCCCTGAGCGGTTTACATTTCAACATACGTAAAAACTATTGTGGAGTCAAAAAGAGTGAGTTCATAACACAGTGCACATTCTTTCTACAAATTGAAAACACTGTTATTTTACGGCGTCGTGGAAAAAGGAACTCGTTACCTACTCATTTTCATTGTAAAAGGAACTTCATTAATAAGATTATAATTTAGGATTATCTCTAAAAAATGTAGTAATAAAATCTCTAGTTTTGTATATTTCAGGAGTTGGTTCTCTAAAACCTACGTTCTTTTTTGATTAAAAACTCGGCGACTGTCGGTCTTGGATCAAAATGGGCTGTTCCAACTCCATTCAATGACACTAAGAGGCGATCATTCATTGTATCTTCATTTAATGAAATTCTTCCTGGCGTTTTTAATTTGTTGTAATGGGAAATAATCCTCTCAGTAGTCATTGAATGAGGACTTATTAGCAATAACGAGACTAAAAGCTTTATAATATATCCTTAGTACAAACTATAAGTTTTCCTAATTTATTAGCAAGTCTGGTGCCTTCATCGGGAGTATCAATGTCTGAAATTTCTTGAATTAAAGGCCAGCAATCACACACGGATGTCGCAAAATTGGACACTTCCTCTGAACCGAAGAGATTCTCAACTAATGGTCGGCCTGCGGATATCATTTTTAATTGTTTCATCTTCTTCCTCTAAAAACCTCTAAAAATTTTCGCCTGCGGCGCTATTTTTGCGCCTTTAGCGCTATTTGACCCCCCCAAGGTTAATTTCTGAATCCGCCCTTGAAAATCATGCCAAAACGTATTATTAAATAAGGGTTGTAACGGTTAAAATACAACTCGAGGGAAAAGTCATTAGCCCACAAAATAATTCTATTTTCGAAAGCAATTAGGATACGCATAGGGCGCTAATACTGTGACCTGTATTTATAGGTCAGTATTAAATTAGGCCTTTTCCTAATTAAAGCTTTTTGGTTACTTCTTCGGATATCCTAACGCTCAGAATTAAATTCTGCTAAGCGGTAGTGACTCGTAGTACAAAAGAAAAGTGAAAACTGAATTTTCATGCCTCGAGAATCTGTATAGACTAGAGTCAACTTATTCTAAATACAAGGCGTTTCGACAGTTGACTCCCACATGTGCAGTGGCGGATTTACAAATTTGCCGCTAGTAGGCTATTCAATTTTTGCCGCACCTATACCAGTGACGGCTCGTGAGTTGTGAAACAGGTGAAGTGTTCGGGAAAGAAAAAGCCCGCTGCAGGCGAAATGCGCCGCAGGCGAAAATTTTTTAACACCACGCCCAAATTTGGTCAATAATTTTTAGTAAATATTTTAAAAATTTATGATTACCTACTTATTTTATTGAAAATTAAATTTCTTTCTGCAAAGCCAGTAAAGTTCCAACTACCTTTTTTTATTCCCATTAACAGACACGGCCAACAATAAAGGTTATTTAAAAAAATACTACCCGTCGACCATGAATAAAGATTGTACCATTTATTTCTGTAAAAAAATTTTTTTGGGCCAAATTTGCCGCCCCCTAAAACCTGCCGCCCTAGGCTCCAGCCTACTCAGCCTAATGGTAAATCCAACACTGCACATGTGACATCAACAGCTGATACTAGTTTCTTCCTTAAGGTGGCATTCTCAACGTCATTTAGTCCATTACCAACCTATAACCTATTTCGCGTTGCTTTTTTTAGTTTATTATTAGATTAACTAACATTTAAATAAAATCAATATCGTCGGTACGATATTTAGGTAATATCTGACTTATGTCATTATAACAAAAATATCTATTCATTTTATTGCTCATTTTGGAATAATTGTATAGTGAAAGAACAATGACACAATAATGTTAAAAAAAATCTTACCCGATATTTTTCGCTATATCTACAATTATTCTCCTAAAATATTTAATGAAATTCCTTGATATTTATTTAATATGTCAATTATTAGCTATAAAATATGAAGACGATGATGATTTTATTTAAATTTTGCGTAAAAGCTAGAAAAATTAGATAAATATACGCGAAACAGGTTATAGGTTGGCAAGCATGTTGACACTCCCACCTTAAAGTTCCCAGTTCAGTAGTCCGTAGCAAGCTCACGCGTCAGGTTTCAGAGACTAACTTTTCTTGGTGTTTACTAATTAAGTTGTACGGTGAGTAAAATAAACCAGTTCGGTTAATTAACTCTCCCATTTCCAATAACAAACATTTCATTTATCATCATTATTTGTTAATATAAATGTAATAGTATTAGTTTATCCATTTTAATTACGGTACAATAGGTTGCCAAACATTGCGCTCACTGAGAACTAATCAAGCCGTTTGTTTTTAAAAACACATTTTGGCGGCTTTGTACTACGCCGCGAACGTAAATTATAATATGGTAACGCAGCATTGAACGCGAAACATGCGCAGGCGCACCGCTTGCCGCTTGATTGGCTCGTAGCTACAATATTTGTGCGGCGAAACTCTTGTTTGTTGTCAGGGTTGTTCATAGCGGTTTCCATTGGTAAGTTTAGTGCATGACAAATGTATTTTTAGGTTTTATTAATGAATAACGCCGTAACTTTTATTTTATTGCACGTTGAGTTCGATGATTCAAGCCATTATGCTAATAAACCATTAAGACCCTGGTAAGTTTAAAATATGGTGAAGGCGCAGAGCTGGACAAGCTACTGGAAAAAAGTAGCTAGCTACAAGCTACAAGCTACAATTAAAGTAGTTAAGCTACCGAGTAATCAAGCTACTTTTAAATAAAAGTAGCTTAGCTACTGGTAGCCACTGGCGGATCCAGAAATACTCCTAAGGGGGGGCCGTATGCAATAAATTAGTATATTTTAATTTTATATTGTGAAAAACGTAACACACATTTTTGTAACAGGTATTCTATTCAACTAAAAAATAATTTTCAATGTTTCAACGGGCTTTAGGGGGGGGCCGGGCCCCATTGGCCCCCCCTGGATCCGCCTCTGCTGGTAGCTAAGCTACAAGCTACTTTTTTTAAAGCTACTTCTATAAGCTACTGTGCGAAGATTACTTCACTTTATGTCAGTGAATGCAGTTTTGAAAAACTACGTTCTTCGACATTAAAAGAGTTTAGTAATAAAAATATTATAAAGTTTTAATAATGTAGGTACCTACCTGTAACCACAGAATATCTAGTTGCGTACCTATATATTTTGTGCTGTAACTAAGTATTATTATAAGTAAAGTTAATATATTATTGAGCATGTTTTCAACAGTACATACTTCTTGACGTCACGACCCGTTTTTACCCGCTTGGGATAATTTGAATTTTGGGGCATTTTTCAGTCTTGCTAGCGGTCTTTTGGGACGAAATAATATGTTGTTTTTTTGGCTGCCATATGTTTTATGACAATATATTATACTTATAATTTATAGAATTTTTTCCCCATTTAAAATTTGTGTCAAGTTCCCTATTATAGGTACCTAATAGATATTTTTTGATATAATATGACTGACATGACTGTCAAAGTTTTATACATTTTTTTAGTTTTTCAAATTTTTATCTCAAAGGCAAAAGTTAATAAATAAATATAGAAAATATAATATAGTAGTAGCTTAAGCTACCGAAAGTAGCTTAGGTAGCTTTTTCGACTAACTAGCTACTTTTAAAAGTAGCTTCATGAATACACCAAAAAATAATGTAAAAGCTACAGCTACAAGCTACTTGGTTTTAAAAGTAGATCGAATAAAGCTATTAGCTACCAAAAAAGTAGCTAGCTAGTAGCTTAACTACTTAGTAGCTAGCTACTGCCCAGCTCTGTGAATGCGACGGTAAAAGAACTTAGCTCAGTCCTGTCTCTCTTTTACAGGGTGCCATAATTAGAGAGATTTGACTATATAGACAATGGATTGCCTGTAACTATAAATAAGTACGCTACGTACAAGACAAATTAAATCGTGCTAATGCTGGGAAAACCTCGCGAAAACACGTGCATACCTTGGAGTAATAAATAACGCCCCTGAGGCATCCAAAGATAGCGTAGCGACCTCCAACTTCGTCTACTACTTATATGTAAAGTTTCCAGTTTTCAGTCCTAGTGTGTGTCGTTACAGAACCGTTCCTTGTACTGAAGAGCTCATAAGGGGCACATTAAGACATACTTGTGATGTTTAAAAGTAGAAGGGCCGTCGAAATGCGCCGTTATTTCCCATAAAGTTATTAGATGTACCGGGTGTTCCACGTAAGGAGGTAATCGGCTATATCTCAGAAAGTAATAACACTAGGACTTTGGGAAAAAATATATATCGATAAAAGCGGCCAAGAGAAATTGCTGGAAATTATTTTCAAGTTCGAGAAATGACCGCTAGGGGGCGTAAGAGAAATTTCAAAATTTTTGGGTCTATGTAAATACCTTACGTAAGTCAAAAACTCTTAAAGTAGGGTTTCCATTAAGAGAAAAATTAAATCCCTGGCTATATTGAAGCTTTTAACTTTATGTTAGCCCACATACAAGTTTGGAAATGTTACTGTATCATAGCCAACAAATTCTATAAAAACCATATTTGGGTCTATGTACCTTATGTAAGTCATATAAGGGGATTTCCTTGACAGTAAATGTAATATCTAACTGAATTCAATTAGTTTATTAAACTGTAGGTGTTACCTATATGCATAGTCTGAACAAATAAAACAAAAAAAAAATATGTTGTAAATATGAGTGACAGAGTCCTATTTAAAGTTGCGTTTCAGTTAATTTAGTATTTTCAAGGTTTGGATAATTATATTATTATATAGTTTTTAAATCTATTTTGACACTTTATTTTTAAACTATATATAAAATCTCATGTTTATTATTACCTACCTTAAATTATAATATTTATAAAACAAAACTTTCAAAAGAAATCATTATTATTATTTGGCAATATTAAAGCGGTAGAACCGATGAGACTATTGCATCAATTGTTTTAGAAGGTAGTATCACATGTATAATTTTCAAGTCCGGTCCTGGAATTCATACCAACCTATCAAAATTAAATATACCAAAGTTGACGGAGTGTCACGTGACTTTGCCTCCATCTTGCCTTGCGAGAGTATTCAAAATTTTTACTATAGCATAGATTTTTGTTATAAGTATTGTCTTTTTCCAGATACCGGACCATTTCTACTCCGAGGTTTTGCCACCCTCTTTTACCGAAGATAAACCGTGAAATTCATCAATAGCTTTTCAAAAATCGATTAATTCAGGTAGCCTGTTCAACGGAAACACAATTAATTCCAAATACTCGTAAAATATCTTAGAAGTGTTGTCAGCCGAACAAAAGGCTCTTGGGATTCACTGTAAAGAACTGCGGACGGATTCGCTGTGCGCTTTAAATGGAGTTTGACTTTGTGTGTATGGGTTATTCTTAAAAAACAATTTCCAATTGTGTCTTTTACGTGTAGTTAGGTTTTGGACGAAAGATATCGTGTCCTGATAAAATAAATGGTCTATTTAAAAATTAGATAAAACGGTTTTGGGCTTGCATCGTTTTTGTTTATTTTAAATCAACACGTTTCAACTGTTATGTATCTTCCGGTGAATACTAAAACTAATTGCAGCTCTATCTGATAGTAGCTAGGTGCACTGAAGCATCCCTGCCTGAGATTGGTGCAGTCATGCATTTAGTTTGGGGGCTGCATTATTCTAAGATTATCTAATGTACTTAACAAATGTTTTCAAATATTTCTTATAACTAATGACGGCTTACTAAAATAACCTGGGTACTGTGGGTACTGGTAGCAGCAGCTTCCTTGAACTTCCTCCAGCCTCCAGTAGGATGCAGGAATTTAGCTGGAGATACATACCAGTTAAAACGTTGTGATTTAAAGCAAATAAAGATATTCCAAGTTCCAAACTCTTGTAACATTCAGTATTGTAAGTGAGAGACGATTGTAATTAAAATAAGGTTTAAAATAATTTTTAAGAGGAAATAAATTATTTAAAATTTAAATTTTCGGAGATTGCCCCATAAGTACAAGAGTTAACTTCATGCAAACTTTACAGTCCAGAGTTTTACTGAATCCGGAGGTACATCTTAAATTGTAATTACTTGGCGCATATTTAGTAGCGGCTCTGTGTGTTTTTAATGCCCCAGGAGCAAATAAATCAACGTGCGGGCGCCGTATATATCGGAAAAAGTTTTGTTTGTTAAGCAGAATTTATGTGGTGGCGACTCTATTATTTTCTTGGGAGTTTTTAAAGAATGTTTACTGCTTATTCGTTATTGCGATTTAGCAGGGCGAGAAGAAGTTTAGAATTAAATAAAATCAAAAAAAAAACAGTAAAATTTCTTGTTATACAAAATGTAGACATCTCTTATTTACCTTTCACTCAAAATCAAAGAAACGACAACTAAAATCTATATTCTAAAATCTCCCTACGCTTAACAACTGAGCACCTGCATAATATGGTTACTGCCACGTAGCAGCGACACGCAGACCGACAAAAAGCGAGTAGACGGAAATTATGACTCTCAAGCCTGGATAAAGCTTGATAGAACGTTTTTTAGTGCGTATGTTATTTTACGTTGCGGTGTTGTTTGTTCTCGTTGTACGTTTTCTGCAACATTCAACAACAACAAAAAACATGAATCGTTCTCACGTAATCTCCAACTTTTGACTCATCAACAACAGATATACGCCATTCTCCGCGTAACATCAACGACGTACTTACCCTTTAAAAACGCTAAAAGCTTAAGAGATTTCTATGCTAATACAATTTCTAAAAGCATTTTAATAGCTAACCTGTGTTGGGAGAAGTATACTTTACGTTTGCATGGGAACGGGTAAGGGATCCCTGGGGTAATATCAAGCCAGGGAGATGAATGACGATAGTTTCTAGAGGTAGATACGTCCCCTTGCCGTCCGTGTCTGTCTTTGTCGCAACGAACAAAAATTTCTGAATCAAATACGAGGAAATTTACGTTAAGGACATGGTATTTTAAAGAAGCATCAGTAATAATTACTGATACTACAGTCCACAGCTTATTCTATAATAAGATGTGGAGCCTATCTTTGCTCTTTTCGATAATAACAATATTAATAATTATTATTATTAGGTAAAGAATGAAAGATAGAGCATAATCTTCTCAATGGAATCTGTATAGGGAAACCCATTAAGTATCCTGTCTACTAAAAGCATCCTTGTCCTAAGTAGTCCTGTCTAGAATTCATAATTTCGATGCCTCTTTAGAGTCTCCTCGAGGTATTCATATCCTAAATGGCAACCGTAGCA
Source organism: Polydrusus pterygomalis (assembly GCA_963969555.1). Taxonomy (NCBI): domain Eukaryota; kingdom Metazoa; phylum Arthropoda; class Insecta; order Coleoptera; family Curculionidae; genus Polydrusus; species Polydrusus pterygomalis. Next base: position 3,176,064 of record OZ018380.1, read on the forward strand.
AATAAATAGAGACAATCTTCAATCAGAGTCGCAGTTGTCATTGTTGTCACGAATATTAATGTGTTAAGTGCTGCCGAAATAATTATTTTGCGGAAACGTGAACTGTTAAGTCGAATTTCATTACGAAGGGCCTCAAGAATATATAAGGGTTCCGGAGTTATTAATTGGAAAGCATTAGGGTCGCATGAATATAATTTTAAATTAGATTTACAGCTATTTTAAGTGGTGTCGTATAATTTCCTCTTCGGACAGGGACATTTTTGGTATTTGTTATCTTTGTTGTGCCGGGATGACAGAGATGAATAGTTTCTGCGTTATCATATTTTTTGCACGTTCTGGACATATTGCGGGCGTCACCGCTATTTTAAGAAGGTATATATTTTGTGAGCCCACGTGAAAAGACATTATTTAGTGAAATTTCCACAAAAAAGAGCAAACACCACGACAGCGTAATATCACACTTCTAAATTTCCGTAAAATTTTCTACAATCCTATGATATTCATCGAACCCATTTCCTTTTCCGGGCGATTGATAAGACTTGAAAATAAAAATTTTATTGTCTCCGACAAATACCCGACGTATTGCCTGATCATAGGAAAACAATAAATTTCCGAATTTTATAGTTTTGAGTTACAAATTTTCCGGGTTTAAGTGTTTCCCTATTTCTTCAGACGTTTAAAGCCGGGAAAAATCTAGTTTTAAATGAATTTTCTTACGTGCGAGATCTTACGACATCGTAAAATATTTTCCTAAGCGGGGATGCGAAAAGGGAAATTTCTGTGCACTTATCTGGGTGCGTGAAGTGATGTTATAACGTTTGCATCAATTATGCAAACAAAAATAATTTATGCGAATCTCCAGTAAAAATACTGTTACCTCGATTGTTTATTTGCAAAAAGAAATTATTGTTTCGTAAAAAAGCATCGGATTTTCAAATTAATAAATAAAATATTTGTTTTTAATTTAAAATCTGCATTGGACGCTTGTGTGGAAATTTGTACATAAAACGTATTTCGGAAACTGTCCACAGTGTTGCCAATACCGGGAGCAAAAGGAAAAGCTAGTGACCAGTATCAGTCCTGACACTCGGATCAGTTGGTTTTTAACAAATCTGCTCTAAAATAACATTATTTGGGCTTAGTGTGTGGAGTTTATTTAATACTGTAGGTACTGCATACATATCGTCATTTGTCGTACATTTTATATGTATATTGTATATATTGCCAACATTGAGATTATTATTAATCTGGCGGGGTTGCCTGCAATATTAGTCAATTTTTTTAACATGGAATTTTTTATACTAAAGTAACATCCTATAATAACACCAGCTAAAATGTGATATTCGGCAACATTGTGAGTATTTCGATTTACCGTACGCATTGGTATTTTTGATTAAATTATGGTAGACAACATAGAACTGATGTAAATCTTTCCGGAACAAAATACCTGCCTGGATGGACGTCGACAGTTTATCCAAAAAAGCTTTTATTCAAATCGACAAAACACGCAAAATTTCCGATTCGACAATGGGATGTTTTATTTTCGACGTTATGTTGTCTACCTCTAGCTCATTTGTGACTTGTTCGAAATATTTGCTGGTTTTGCAAAACTGATGTAAATTGAAAATTACAATCGCTGTAATGAAATTATTACATTGTATTAATGAACGGCCATTCTATTTTTTTATGTATTTTTATATCTCTTTTTTAGATTGATTTACGTCTTGGTTTTGTCATGAAAATAATTCTAAAAAATGGCCTGTTTGTTTGGGTTGCTGCAAACTTGAACCTATTCGGCGACACCTGTGAAATTTTTTCACTCTTTTCGTCATTTCCTGAAACCTGTGCTAAGCAAGGTATTTCATTTAATTTTTTTATATATACTGAGAATTTAACTTCGTTAAGTGAAGAGGAATTAAACGTGAAAGCGCTGAATTTACAAACGATATACCATAAAAACTTGTCCATTGACTTTCTTAGTCAAATTTTCAGCCTCAGAAAGGGACTTGGAGATAGTATTTAAAAATTAAAAATAGTGTACGAACTTGCGGATCATTTATTCATAAAGAAAATCAGTGTTTTTTAAATTTTCCCAGATATATCTAGTGCAGTGATGTTATTTCTAACTTTACCAAATAGTGTGGCATCAGCGGAATGATCTTTTTCCAAACTTAAAATAGTAAAAACCCATTTACGTCACACCATGGAACAACAACGCTTTTCGGATTTATCCTTAATCAGTATCGACCACGAGTTTGTTAAAACATTAAATATCGACGAAATTATAAACGATTTTGCAAAAAAAACTCTACGATCTGGTCGTTTTGTATAATACCTTGTATAGTATAATTTATCCAAAGTCAGTGTGATGACATTCCAATCATTCCATACGGCATAAAAACGGTGGTAAACAGTCTCAAAGAGACCGACCTCATAACTAGGGTTGTCAGATCTTTCTTCTTCAATTCTTTAAGTTTTTTTTATTAAAAATGTTTCTTTTATATCAGTATTCAATTGTTAGTCAGTAACTTTCTTTGAAAGCTAGTTTGCAAATATACTTAAACCGAGGAGTTTTGAGTGTGACAGAAAAAAATAACGAGCCATTCATTGTTATAATAATACATTCTTTAGTCCTTAAGAAACCATATAACTGAAATCAAGACAAAAAGTGTTTTCAGTGTTTAAAAACAACTAATTAACAAACCCTTGTTTCTCGTACATTGTGCTTACAAATCCGAAAATTTGGAAAAATTGGCAACAGCATATAATTTGTTGCGCTTGCAAGCGCCAGTTAAAGCGGCTGGTGTAAGCTGAAGCGGTACGCAGCCTGTCTAACGATCGATTCTGTCAGACAGAGATAGGCCAGTGACCGCCGATGGCGTGGAAGAGACGAAGATAAAATATACGTAATTTGGAATTTGTGGACGGGCTGGACAATGGTCCCAGAATGGAGTTCTGGTAAAAAAATTAAAGCATTTTCTGAGCAGTGTCGTGCCGTGTCAGGTTAATTTTTCTGATTTTAGTTTTGTGTATAGAATTTTTGAGTAACCTTATATTTATTATTTTAATATAATATTATTATATATACAGTGGGTTTATAAAGTGCAGTATGTACAAACACCTAATGTAAAACAAACTTATAAGTGTGTATACGCATTTTATTTATTTGTTTGGGACGCCTATGGTTAGGAAATTCCTACAGTTTAATGTCATTAAATTGACCTAAGAAACACTATACTTAGTGATATAATGTTTGTGCAGACTTGTTTGGTGTTCATGTGTTTTACTGTTTTCTGTCTTTTGGATTCTATGAGGCTCGATCACTGCTACCCCCGTTATGGTAAGCAACATTGTAAGTGGTGTTTTGAAATTTTAATTTGGCGTCATGTTTGCTGGAATATTACGTATAATGACTTAATAATTAGCTATGTTGTCTACCAGTCTACCTAGGATTATAAAATAAATGTCGAATTGTTTGCTGTTGTAATAGTAGTTACTTAACAAATAATGTGGGTTTAAGCCTAATTAAATTATTATACGATTAACGAATTCAAAAATTCCCAAACCTGAACCTAATAGTAATGAAAATAAGAATCATCATTTTCCATTCGTTATAGAGAGGGGAGCCTGAAAACGTTAACGGAAGGGGGGGGGGGGCACTCAGATTTCGTTACGCCACTGAACGGTATATCAAGACTCAAGATGCATGAATCCAAACTAACTACTCCCCTGTAGTATGACGTATGATCAGGCGTGTTCATAGACAATTTACCTTTAGATAAGCAAACAATAATCACGAAAGTGGCAGTTTTATGGCCTCGCGCATGTAAACAAAGCTAGACACTATTAGTCATGCGCACTGCAACATTATCGTTTGACGAATGGGAAAATAGACAGGTCCGGGCTTTAAAATTTAAATTCTTGCCAAAAAATTGGAATTTCATTTCAAACTTACCGAAAATACGAAATACCATCAGGTATTTTACCCCTAATTGGGCATAATAAAACTATACAACGGCTGCTACTAGTACTAATCATTGTTTATATTCCTATCCGATTCACTAAAAGCACAAACACAATTCTCTTAACTACACAAAAACTAGAAATCCGTAAATATTAAACACCCACAATCCACGATAGCTAAGAAAACTACAAGGATGATGGATGAAGGAATCCACAGAGAAACCTTAAAACACAACAAAAATGGCGGCCGAGCCAGTTCTGGAGAGTATCTTCACAGAGAAATAAAGTATCGTGAGCATGTCGATAAAGTAGGACAGGCCGATAACACGAGATTTGTGCGCATGCACGAAGGTGTCTAGAAGGAATGCAGCTGACCGGCCAGTCATGCGCTCGGACGTATTTATTCACCCATAAAACGTAACTTTTGTTTGTGCAGGAGATAAGCTGTACGTATCTAAAGGTAAATTGTCTATGGGCGTGTTAGATGGGAAGTGGTTTGTTAATTCATTTTCAGCATTGTTTTTTCGAACCGTTTCGACTCTCTCGGTGACGTAGTCTTTTTGTCGCTTCGTATATTCCAAAAATGTATCCGGAAGTCATAAAAATTCAGATCGCATAAAATGAGAAACTACAAAAACCATTTCGGGTTTTTTAAGGGTTTGACATGACTGAAATATATTTCACGTTTTATATCATTTAAATCCTAAATTTGTATTGCCACCCCTACAGACGGTTTTATTGAGGGCCAAACGTAGTATACACAATTGAGCTCGGTTTTAGAGGAATTTTTAGAGCTGCTGTTTTAAAGTCTCGTACTAAATTTTACGATCAAGAAAAAAATTCACATTTCGAGAGGAATTTTAATTAGGAAACTTTTATTTACTTTTCCAAAACATGAATCTAAACAGCCTGCAGCGTTTTATATTTTATCGTAAAAATGGCCAACAAAAAATTCTAAATTAAATTGGTAATAAAAAGGAGCCTTTTATTACTATAATATTAAAATACATTTTTGCTGGAAAAATTAATGTAAGTGGAAGTTTTTCTCCTTTCCACGTTCACAAATTGTCATTTTATATCCATATTGACAGACTATACAGAATATAGATACATTTAATTTTAGATGTATCCACAGACTTATATTACATATAATAAATATACATACCTGATGATAGTATCCACAAGACGAAACGTCAGAATCAATATCTGATAGTTTTCTAACATTTTTGTAAATAAAGGTAGGATAAAATAAAAACCGTGAATTTTCGGGTTTTACCAATATCTTCGGAAGTACCTTCTCGCAATTTTCCAATATATTTGCAAATATTAATGAAACAGTAGAAATTTGCTGCTAGCTTTGATTTTCATAGGTAATTTATTTTTTTATATCCTGAGAATTTAACTTCGTTAGGTGAAGAAGAATTATACGCGAAAGCGCGGAATTTACAAACGATATACCATAAAGACTTGTCCATTGACTTTCCTAGTCAAATTTTAAGCCTCAAAAAGGGACTTGGAGATAGTATTTCAAAATTAAAAACAGTGTATGAACTTGCGGATCATTTATTAATAAAAAATCAGAGTGTTCTTAAAATTTTCCAGATGTATCTAGTGCACTGATATTATTTCAAACTTTACCAGTTAGTGTGGCATCATCGGAAAGATCTTTTTCCAAATTTAAAATACTAAAACCCCATTTCCGTAACACCATGGGACAACAACGCCTTTCGGATTTATCCTTCATCAGTATCGAACACGAGTTTATTAAAACATTAAATATCGACGAAGTTATAAACGATTTTGAAAAAAAAAACTCTCGACGATTTGGTCGTTTTGTATAATACCTTGTATTAGGTACTTAGTGACATAATGTTTGTGCAGACTTGTTGAGTGTTCAAGTGTTTTACTGTTTTCTGTCTTTTGGATTCTATGAGGTTGATCACTGCTACCCCCGTTCCCGTTACTACCATACGTGGTAAGCAAGATTATAAAAGTGGTGTTTTAAAATTTTGATTTTGCATCATGTTTGCTGGAATATTACATATAATGACTTAATAAGTACCTGTGTTATGTCTACCAGACTACCTAGGATTATAAAATGAATTCGAATTGTTTGCTGTTTTAATAGTAGGTACTTAACATATAATGTGGATTTAAGTCTAATTAAATTATTACACGATTAAGGAATTCAAAAATTCATAAACCTGAACCTAATAGTAATGAAAATAAGAACTATCATTTTCCATTCGTTATAGAAAGGGGGCCCCTGAAAACGTTTGCGGGGGGGGGGGGGGGCACTCGGTAGTATCCTCCTTTACCCCCGTAACTCATCAGTAAGAAAAGCCATACATGCGCAGTGAGGACGAACGAGTCGTAGAAATCTCTGCAAACGCAGTCAGGTAGGAGAGATTGAAGACGAAGTAGCACGCATCAATGAATTTGTTTGTTTGAAGGTGGTAGACAATGAAGTAATATCAAAAAAATTACCTTGTCGGACTTCCATTGTCTTTATTTTGTTACTTAACACAACGTTTCGGTTAGTTAGTATCTCTAACCGTTTTCAAGTGTAAACTAAATTATAATTCTAAGGCTACTGTCTTAAATACTATCCATGTGCAATGAAGCTTGATGACTCCGCCTACGTGCTTATTGGAGTGTGAAGTTTGAGCTGTTGGTTTTGGACAAGAAGTGGCTTCCAGATATTGGGGATATCTATACTTGGTTTTCCTTAATCACGGATCGAATCATTCAAACTCCATAAAACAGGGCATAATTCAAACACTTTATCACAGAGCATCTAACATTTGCAACAATCCGGAAGACCTAAATATTGAAATTTCAAACATCAAAAGAGATTTAAAACAAAATGGTTACCCTGAAACGTTTGTAACTAATACCATCTCAAAATTTAAAAATCGCGAAGTAAAAACTAATACAGAAGCTAGAGAGGAGCAAACATTTCTTACAATACCTTATGTCAAGGGGATTTCTGAAAAGATTAGAAGAATAACCAAAAACTATAATATCAAAACAGCCTTTAAATCCGGAAATACGCTCAGAAGCCTTCTTACAAAAGTAAAACCCCCCAGTAATGAAAACACAAAAAATTGTATCTATCAAATCCCTTGCGAGTGTGGCGAATCGTACATTGGAGAAACAAAAAGACCTCTTCCCGTACGAGTTAAAGAACACCTGAAACATACTCAAAGAGGTGAAACTTCGAGATCAGGTATAGCGGAACATGTATGGACTAACCAACATAATATACAGTGGTCAGAAGCCAGGGTTTTGGACACGGAACAGCACTGGAAAAAACGAAAATTCAAGGAAGCAGCTTTTATGAATCAAAATACACATATATTCAGTAAACCAAGTATAGATATCCCCAATATCTGGAAGCCACTTCTTGTCCAAAACCAACAGCTCAAACTTCACACTCCAATAAGCACGTAGGCGGAGTCATCAAGCTTCATTGCACATGGATAGTATTTAAGACAGTAGCCTTAGAATTATAATTTAGTTTACACTTGAAAACGGTTAGAGATACTAACTAACCGAAACGTTGTGTTAAGTAACAAAATAAAGACAATGGAAGTCCGACAAGGTAATTTTTTTGATCAATGAATTTGTTACAAAAGTTGACAATAAATAACGGATTGCGATCATTTAGACCAGTGATTCCCAAAGTGGTCCAGGTGGACCCCCAGGGGTCCACGGGACACTCGACGGGGGTCTACGTTGGCGTGACAAAAAAATGAGGGTTCACAATTCGTATGCGGGGGTCCACGAAAATTTATCTGCTTTTGATAGTGAAGAACTAAAATTTTTTGTATTTATAAAACTTACGTTACGTTATTAATGTTTATTTTTAATTATATTACGACTGTTGCAATGCAATGTAAACCTTACAATGTAATATGATAACAATATTAATTAATAGTGTAATAATTACATATTTGAATAAATACAACACAAGAAAATATACTATTTTACTTTTTATTTTTACCACTCCGGGCGTTTTCTAAATAAAATAAGTGAGAATTGATTGATTTCTTGTGCTGTGAGTAGATGCCAAAAAAGTAAAGTTGGATGTAATCCCTTTTTTGATTGGTCACCTTTACTTTTTTGACATCCACTTACAGCTCAATTATTTTAACCAAGCAATTCTCACTTTTTTTTCGAAAAATGTTAATTCATGGTGAACTCAGCAACGCCAATTTCCATAGTTAGATCTAATCTTCACATTTTGTGTCGATTTTTGGGAATATGATAAAAAAAGGGCTGTAGGGGGTCCACCGGAACCAGCAAAATTTTTAAAGTGGTCTATAAAAAAAAAAGTTTGGGAACCTCTGATTTAGACCTTTATAAGGGTTAAAGCGACCCAAAGTTAACATATATATTTCCTGTTTTCAATCTAATTTTCTCTTTCTTTATAAATAAAATTTTTACTGTTTTTAACAAGCATTCAATGGCCATAAAAAGACAATAACTTTCGAAAATTTTATTGTTTTGATTTGAGACATTGTGATTTTTTATTGCCCCGCCATTTCCTCTTATACTTTAAAAGCGCCGAATTCGTCTAGAAAGTTTACTTTATTAGAACAGTTTCCAGATTCAAGTTAACTTTCATGGAATACCTACTTAAACATTATAAGTTGTAAGGAAATTGTAAAATTTGCGTTTTCCACTTAGCGGTAATTAGTAATGAGCGTTGACGTTTACACATACCGTTCCTTAGCAGAATTTAATTTACTAAAGCGCCAGCCATTTGTATACAGGGTGTTTCATTAAGGGTGGCCACCAGCCATATCTCGGAAACTACTAGGCATAGAAACTTGAAAAAAATAATTATGATTAAAGCGGTCATGAGAAAATTCTGGAAATTACTTTTAAGTTCCTCATTTCGCCGCAAGGGGGCACAATTAAAGTTTTTTTTTTTAATTCTAAATTTCTCCGAAAATTCCCATATTAAGGTATACTATGATAACATCATCGAAAAGCTTAGACAATTGTGCATCATTTTGTTTTAAGGCTCATTGGCGTACCGACTTTGATAAGAGTGGGGGAAGCTATTGCATGTGTAAACATTCAAATCGCTGTAACTTCTAAACGACTTATCCGATTTTACTAAATTTAGGCTTGTTTGGAAGGGAAGGGATAGTTTCTAAAAAAATTGTTAGAGGGCGCAATTTATATTAAAAATTATTGTTTTGGCAATAACTCTGAAACGAACAAAGATATCGAACTGCGGTCTTCACATCTTTTCTTGCAAATTTCATCTACTTTTCGATTATAGTGTCATAGTTATACCGTATGATTTGAATTTTCGGGATAAAATCGAAAAAACTGTTATTATTACAAATTGGGCTATCTTGCAATTTTATTAGAAACTATCGTGTACCATTGGATACGGCAATTAAAAGCACTTACCTTTCTCTTCCAAACAGGCTTAAATTTAGTAAAATCAGGTAAGTCGTTTAGAAGTTACAGCGATTTTAATGTTTACACTTTCAATAGCTTCCGCCATTCTTATCAAGGTCGGTACGCCAATGAGCCTTAAACCAAAATGATGCAGAATTGTCTAAGCTTTCTTATGATGTAATCAGAGTTATACCTTAATATGGGAATTTTCGGAGAAATTTAGAATTTAAAAAAATAATTTTCAATTGTGCCCCCTTGCGGCAAAATAAGGAACTTAAAAATAATTTCCAGAATTTTCTCATGACCGCTTTAATGATTTTTTTTGTCTCCAAGCTTTTTGGAAACAAAATGCATTCGAACTCGCCTTCGGCACATTAAAACTCAACGGGGGTCAGATTAACCCACTGATGGCACGTTTCTTTCACAATATTAAAGCGAGTTTAACGATTTAGACGCTGTAAAGTATAATAACAATTAATTTATTAAATGGCCGTTATTTCGCATTTCACTTTATAATCTGACTTTATTTTATCGCATCCCATATTTGTCCCAAACACCCGCAAGTAATCATAAATAAAGTCAAACTAAACAAGGATATATCGCCCGGGACAAGAAAATATTTCCGCCAGGACAAAACTCCTCGTGTTTCCCAAGAAGTTTACTCTGGAACATAAATTTTCCGAGTGTTTGGAAACGCAGTTCGGGGACACGGCTATTCGATTTGAGGGTAATGCATTTTAGTTAGCGACTTGAAGCTATAGTGTGTTTTCTGGGAAACTAACTGTCTTAAAAATACTTTTTTTTACAACCGACCGGGATATAGGCACTAGAAAAAATTTTACCCACAGGAAATATCACTGTAGTGAAAACCCGGCAGGCTTTTAGATCTCGCCTGGCTGTTCGTCCTATAGGAATTGCCTGAGCACACTGAGAAAAATGATCTAATACAACAGGTTTGCTAACACATACTTAGTTTGTTCGGGTTTGTATAGAACCCCCCTATTTTTACTTATTACCCTAATTCTACGTCAAGTTCTGCGCATAATTCATGTAGCATACTCTATCCTTATCTCTAACGGTTTTAGAGAAAAATTATATCATAAAAAAAAAATTCTTTAAAAAAAGGTACATGTACCTACTTAAAGGTAAACAGGTAAATTTAAATGAATTGTTACTAACGATAGCAAGTCATGTGTCAATCAAAAATTAGTTTAGGTATAATTTTGAAAAACGGTGATCATGGTGCATTTAAATGAAACACAAAGAATCGAAATTTTAATTTTAATTGGATGTGGAGACAAAACAAGAAGTCAAGAAGAAGTTTGTAACTTGTTTAACGCTAAGTATCCAAAACGGCCGATTACAAGACCTACAGTAAGTAAAATTGAGAAGAAATTCAGGGAAACAGGGAATGTAAAGGATCGTCTACGGCCAGGTCGTCCAAAAATTAGTGAAAACTCACAATTGAACATTTTGTTAGTGGTTGAAGATAATACTCATAGTGCATCCACTGGAGTAGCCCTTAATAATGATGTTAGCTGACGATCTGTGTTGCGGGTATTGAAACAAGAAAAGTACCATCCGTACAAAATTAGGTTGTTGCACGAGCTAAACGAAGATGATCCCGACCGCCGACTACAGTTTTGTGAAACTATGATGGAAATTTGCAACTTAAATCTATTTCTCCATCGCAACATACTTTTTAGCGATGAAGCCACGTTTTGTTTGAATGGTTCGGTAAACAGACAAAATTTTCGGTATTGGAGTACAAATAATCCTCGTTGGATGAGAGAACAGCACACGCAATACCCACAAAAAGTAAATGTTTGGGCAGGGATATTAAATGATAGAATTATTGGACCTTTTTTCTTCGATGGAAATCTTACAGGAGACCGGTATTTACAATTTCTTAAAAATGAATTAATTTCCACACTAGCAGCGGATTTTCCAAATCCGAATCAGCCTCATCTACCAGAAGCGTCTATTTGGTTTCAGCAGGATGGTGCTCCGCCTCATTTTGCTCGACAAGTACGAGAGTATTTGTTAAATACTGTATTTCCCGAACGATGGATAGTTAGAAGAGGACCCATAGAATGGCCTACAAGATCTCCCGATCTTACACCCATGGATTTCTTTCTTTGGGGTTATTTGAAATCAAAAGTGTATAAGGATAAACCACAAAATTTGGAAGACTTAAAATTTGAAATTAGATATGAAATTAGGCAAATTATTGAAAATACTGCAAATAATGTTTTAGAAGGGTTTTTAGGTAGATTAGCATATTGTCAAGAAGTTAATGGTTCGCATTTTCAACACTTAATAAACTAATTTTTTAACCTTTTTTTAAAGAATTTTTTTTAGGATGTAATTTTTCTCTAAAACCGTTAGAGATAAGGATAGAGTATGCTACATGAATTATGCGCAGAATTTGACGTAGAATTAGGGTAATAAGTAAAAATAGGGGGGTTCTATTTAAAAAACAAAAAAATTTTGCTACATCTACTTTTTGACACACCCGGTATAATTTCTTTTTGAGGCAAAAAATCCGGAAGAAAGAATTATAATCGACGTGTCCGAGCGTTTTTTCAAAAAATGAATACCTGATTTTTAAATGAATTTGTTCCATATTTTAGCCCATCACTGTATAGTGTTATATCAATTTCAGATTTGCTATAGAACAGTGTTTTCATTGATAGTAATCAGTTCCCTTACCAGCACAGTCTTCTTGAATAATGAACTACTTTTAATACAGCGATTTTATTAAGAAATAAATTGTATCTTCTTAATGCGACGCATGTTCCCAGTAAAGCGCTTACTTTACAATTAAGAAAGCAGAAGTGCGTCCGCAAAAACGAATTGTATCCGTTAGAACCTATAATCCGCAAGACGTTGGTGGGGGTTCGTAGCGATCAGCAACCGCCGTGCGCCGTAGTATTATATTTAACGTATGTGTTGCGCAGGTCACATCGTTGTTCGGCGTCTTTTAGCTGTACTGTCTGAATTTGTTTATTGATCGTACCAATACCTGTTTCAATTATTTTAATGTTACTTTGTATTTATGTTTTTTTAAACTTTGCATATCAGATAAAGCAATAGAAGATTCTTATTTCGCACAATCCATCATTAGTATTGGACTTTATAATCTATGGACGAATTTTACCATCTCAGTAAACATGTTGCATAAAGCTATTTAAATTTTTGAAAACTACAACAGTACTGATTTTTAGTGATCAGTATATGCTTTATTAACCGTAGCAAGCAAATATTAATATTATTAATGTCAAGTTTCATTACAACTGCCAGTAGGAACTAATACAGTATATAAAACCAGATTACACCCCCAATAGAAGTTGATAATCACTGTGAGTATTTAGCAATAATTTCTATAAACCATTCGATGGTAGCATTAACTCCTATTTCCTATTGGCGAAATTACCGTGATATTATCAGTACACAACGGTCTGTCTAGCAATTTTCTTGTTATTCGTTGAATATTGTCTATCCAAGCAATATATATTTTTAATTGCTTTATTTTGTAAAACTTGTAAAGGGTTAAGCAAATTTTGAAAAGTTGATCCCTATATTAAAGTTAAATATTGTAAATGAGAGTGAATAAGAGCAAAATAAATAGGACGTAATATATAATTTGGAGTCAAAAAACTGAGTTTTTTTAAAATCCCCACGGGTACAACTTTTTTATGTTTAATATATTCAATGTGTTCACTCCAATTAATAGCTTCATCTATTATCAACCCCAAAAATTTTATTTTATTTGATTGTTTTAAATGCCCGACTTTTAATTTTAAATTACTTCTGTAGAAATTGGGTTTCTTTCCTATACATAAAAAAGAGGATTTTTCCAAATTTATTGTTAATTTATGACTACACATTCATAATTCAATGATTTTCATATTATGATTTATAAAATTTTGTATAATTTCATATGAATCAACGATGTATAAAATAGTTGTATTTATCATCAGCAAACAATCTAATTTTCCCTTTCAATTTTAATTTAAATATAGAATTAATATAAATAAGGAAAAATAAAGGGGCCAAAATCGAAAATTTTTTGTCATAGTTATAATATGTTGGACAGATTGTTGATTGTTGTAAAATTTTTGACAATATACATTGAAAATGCTCTAATAAAAGTGTATGTATAATTACCACAGAAAAAGCAGTTTACTTTAACACAAGAACATACCATTGCGGTTCAGAGTATGTGAATTCTTATAAGGAATAGAAGGTTTTTTCTCAGCGCATGGTTCGTTTTATCAAAGGGGGCTATTTTTATACCAGGGGGGCTTAGCCCCCCCCCCCCTTAGCTACGCTAATGCGCTCAATATAGGTATGATATTTAGCCATCTTACATATTAAGCAAACAATTTCAAAAGTACTCCGAACATGAAAATTTTCCGGTTAAAATAGGAACAAACGACGCCGATGTAAGAAAAGTGCAATTTAAGAATATATAACAGTTTAAAACACACATTTTCGGCATGGTGCAGTAGTTTTATAGTTTTGGCGCAATTTTCATGCAAACGTTCAGGAGTGTCTGCAGTCATATCCGGGAATGGCTGGAATATATTCAATCATATTCTCGAGCTAAGTCACGGGAAATCATAATAAAAGTTTAGTGGGAATGATAGGAAGAATTTCTGTGGTTTTGCGGAAAAATAATACGGCAACTAAAAAAATAATAGTTTTCTTTAGATCTTCGTATAGTTTTATTAACCGTTTTAAACTATATAAGGTTTGTACTAGGCAGTGGCGGCTCTTCCTTAAGGTAATTTGGTCAATGACCTTCCTCAATTGTTCTCTTTAAGTTAAAAATTCATCCCATCAGCCAAACTTCGTTTGTTTCGGTATTATTACTATTAAAGTAAAATTAATGTAAGAACTCGACGCATCACCTGTCATTAATGGCACCCTGTTGAAGTTTGGTATATTTTACGTTAAGCGGTTGGCTACAGAAACAGAACCGGACTAAGTTATTTTACCTTCGCCTTCGCTATATGTTAAATTTTGGAAGGAAGTCTTAAATAAGTTATAGCGTAGGTACTAATTTTATTATTTATAAAATAAAATATTGACAGACCCGTACCCACCAACATAAGTATTGTCACGAATTTCTCTTCGTGTGTCGGGGACGTAGATGAGGGGAATGAAAGTATGAAGTTACAAAAATGCGTCTATTGGATTCTTCTTAGTTTCTATCCTAGAAGGCGAACCAGCATGTCTTGTCTGATGAGACGTATGTCGGTTAGGGTAATGGGCAGAGACGTCACTTGGCCAATTGTTAGTAGATGTAATTTGACCGGGCAATGATCACCGATAGCTGCAGCTAAAGCTGACCCAGTTTATACAGCCAAATAAATGCTGAGGTTGCGACGCACTTGACCCCGATTGGCGTACAGTGGGTCGCGACCTCAACAACGTACAGTGGTTGAGTATTCTAAATATATCGGGCCACTGTGTGTTTTAGTTGACAGTATCATAACTAAGAAGCAAATACAACAACAGTAGATAGTGGACTTAAAAATATGTCATTTAATTTAATTTATTATACGGTTAAAGATATACAGGGTGATCCAAGTAAATATTTACTTAAAATTTGCGATTCGATTAGATATAAGCGGTTATAAGCGGATATGAATCAAATTGAGTGTAGGTTTTTGAGGGCATGAAGGAGGATTTTACATTGAGTTTTAGGATAGAGAACTAGAGAACTCCAGCTACACAATATGAATTTGACGAATTCTTGCTTGTCTCTGACATTTCTGACCGCTTTACCTCAAATTATGAAAGATGGATCTTTTATACGTTAAAAAGTTGTACTTCATTAATATCGATATTTCAATTAGTTTTTGAGATAATTGCGTTTTAATGCTAGATGACCAGAAACATTTAAATAAACACCTTTTTTAACAAAACATATTTATTGAAAATTAACCGTGTGTTCTCAAGCACAAATGACATATTTCTAAATCTACTATCTTCTGTTGCTATATTTGCCCCTTAGTTATGAGACATCCTGTATACAACGATAAGTAAATGGTTTAACTAGGCACTTTATTGATTTGATAATAGATGAGTTAACCAAAATGGTGTTTGTACTCACTATTAAACTTAAATAATAAACACTCAAAATCTGTCTATGGAATATATAAAATCCAAAAGTAAAATGTTTAAAACACACACTACGCAAAAAAACAGCCACAGAAACACTTAAAAACACGAAAATCGGAAGAAAATATTAGGACACAATCTGACGCGTGAGCTGGCTACGGCCCACTGCTGATCTACGAAACCAGATCAGCTGTTAATGTCAAATGTCGTTGTCTTCTGTCGAAACTCTTTGTTTTAAGAAAAAGTTAACTCTACCTTTAAATAGTGTTTCACCCTCGTCTCTTCTCGCAAGACGAGACGAGACGAGATTGGTCCGGTCTCCTGCGAGACGATACGAAATATTTATCTGCGAGAATCTCGCGACACGAGACAAAGACATTTAAAACATATTTAATAAACTGAACGTGCGGAAATATCAATTAATCTATTAATAAATATGTAAATTGTTTTTATTAAATATATAGGTCATTTAAAGTCGAGTATGTTATTTTAAAATTAGATAACAATTTAAGTCAGCATATTAATATCTATTATTGGCTAGTGAAAACAAAGCTGCGACATACTTTGGAAAGCTGTTATCAGGTAGCGTGGCCGAGCGGTCTAAGGCGCTGGTTTAAGGCACCAGTCTCCTCGGAGGCGTGGGTTCGAATCCCACCGCTGCCATATTTTTTTATTTTTCGTTTTCTGTTTTGTACCTGATTATTACAGAAGAGGACTACAGCTCTGAAGGTCTGAGAGGTAATGGACAGACAAAAGGTACAGTAGGTATGTACAGTTGACGACAGATAATTTCGTACACTAAACTGTGATACTGTAAATGCAACATTTTTACCTTTATTACCTTTGTAACGTGTTAATTGTGATCAATATGTCAAAGTATTGTCATTATATTGTTTGATTTAAAAATGCCGTATTTAAGTATTATTGAAAAAGCAAGAATAATATGTTTAGTATAGAAATAGGGTGGAATATGGAAAAATAGCTGATCATTTTAGAGTACCTAGAAGTAATGTTTAAGGAATTGTAAAAAAATGGCGCTATCATCAAACACTTGAAAGGACCGTTGGCTCTGGTTTAAGTAATAGAAAATCATAAAATGAAGAAGACCGAAATTTGGTGGAGTATTTAAGGCAAAATTCATTTGAAACTGCAGTTTCCGCTATGCACATAACAGGATTCCCTGCTTCATCTAGAATTGCGCAACGCCAACTAAGACACTGTTCCGAATCTAGGAATCGAGCAGCTGCATCCAAACCGTTTTTAAAAAATAGTGATAAGGAAAAAATAATTGGGTTTGCTATGTAATAAAATGATTTTTTTTTGGCAAAATGTTATCTTTTCCGATGAAAATACTTTTTAGTCTACAATGGAAGGATTCGAGTGTATAGACCACCAAATTCCCGATATGATGAGAAGTACACTCAAAAAAAGCAAACCAGTGGATGTTTCTCCGTTAATGTGAGGGCATGGATAAGTGTTTATGGTGCAGGTGTATGCTGGAATATTGGTGGAATACTAAACAGTATTTTGACAAATTGACAGATTTTGGAAAATGTTTTTCTTCCTTCTGCCGCGATAGTTTTTGAAGGATAGATATAACTTTATATTTCAGCAGGATAACTGCCCTGTACCTACATCAAGAAAATAACCGTGACCTAAATTAAAGGTCGACTTGTATTTCTTAAATTTATTACAGACTTTTAAAAAACATCGTAAAAGCCAACTTACGGGCACGACTATCTTAGATAAGGCCTTATTAAATATTCGAAAGTTTTTATGTTGGCCAAACTCGTATATTTACCGAAAGCCCAGACCTTGTGGTTTTGCGAGCTTTTGTATAGCCCATTTTATCAGAAAATAAACGTTCCCGGGGGCATTCCAACATCGGAAGGATTTCAAACTTTAACCCTGATGGGTATAGCCGAAGTTCGGCAATATTTTTAATGGTTCAAAAGATTTTAACCACCTTAAAGCTCTCTAGTAAACCAATTTTGAAGTTATTCTGTGCAAGTTTCGACGGCGGAGATTAAGACTTCGGGCTTATTTTATTAATCCGAAAATAGTTGGCTGTTGTTCGGGAAATTTCGTATAGTCAGCCGGTGCTAATTTGTTTCACAATTTTTAGAGACATACAGCCTGATAATAAAGAAACGGACAGCCTCTTATATAGAATACAGCGCCCTTAATTTTTTTTCAAAAAAGATATACAGTTGTATTCATAAAAAAAGCGTACACGAATTAGAATGAGAGGAAACCTTAACCATATTTGCGTAAAACCGGCTTACCGCATGGCAAACGTTATTAAAAATGCAAAGCATTGGCGTTGGACGTTAGTTCAAAGAATAACAAAAAAATTTTTTTATTTTATAATATATATCTTAACAGTTTTATAAAAATTACAATAGAAACAAAAAACGTTTAACAAGAATAAATAAAATCTAATATTTAGGTCATATTATATGTATATCCCTGTTTTTCTATTACTTGAGCCAGTCTATTCGGAATTGATTGAATTATATTTGATACAATATTTGGATCAAGCTCTTCCCAACACGCATGTATTATTTCCCATAAATCTTCTGACTTTTGTGGCCCAAAATTTCGATTATATATTTTTTTTTACGATTATACCCCAACTATTTTCAATTGTATTGATATCGGGACTATTATAAGCGACCCAATAAGGCAGCACTTCCACATTATGGGTTTGAAACCAGTGGGCTACAGCATTGGCAGTGTGGACTGGGCAATTATCTTGTTGAATTATGAAAGTATTATTGGGATATATTTGCTCAGCAGATGGTAACAATATGTTTTCTACAATGTTAATGTAATTTCAGGCATTAAATCTTTCTTCTATTCGCCAGCAGACACCAGGTCCATAAACACTTATCTAGCCCCATACATTTGCAGAGAAACGCCCATGTCTAGAAGTGAGGGGGTTAGTATATCGCTCTTCAAACCTGGTATTGTTTTGGACGGTACACACGAATTTGTCCGTTATAAGTTGACTGGAACGTATTTTCATTAGTAAAAATGACTCTGTTCCAAAATTGAGGATTGCGGTATTTATAATTTAAAGCCAAAATAATCCTGGATTGTCGCTGTTCTTCGGTAAGAAACATTTTTTTCGCAGCTGGGCGACATTTTAGTTCAGATTCCTTGACACTTCTGCTGGCGGTAGGTTGGGAGGCAATAACAGCATTCCTTGCAGTTGCAAATGGATTATTTCTTAAATATCCCCAAAAAGCAGCATCCTGTTCAGGGTTGGAACGTTTGGGACGACCTGAACCAATTTTCCTCTTAAGGGATTCTTCTTTTTCCCAGCGTTGCTTAATTTTCAATATAGTTTTTTTATTTCTATTATACAACTGCGTTACAGTACGGATTGACCATCCTTCTTCTATTCTTGATACAATTTGAGCCTTTTTAACTTCAGACAACTGACGAGGCATTTTTATTTTCTTCTGTCAAAGTTTATCAAATGTTTTCACCGTTCAGTTTCAAAATTAATTACACCGACGCCATTGCTTTGCATTTTTGACATGTTAGGGAGTAATTAAATACAATTTTTCCGGGACGGTGTATTTAGTGAATAGATAGACCGGGGTTAATAGAGCGACCACCCAGATCACCCGAACTTAATCCACTGGACAGTGTCAAAGATTAAATCAAATATTTTTATAAACAATCCTCAATAGAAATAATTTAATCTTTCTAATTATCCTGGCCCTTTTTTTCTCTTCCAATATACATTTATTATAAAGGTTTTTACATTGTTCTCCATCAAGCTTTTGACTCTTTCTAAAACAAAGACTGCATTTCTTTCTCCCCCCGAAACTTAAAATAACGTATTTGGGAAACCTTTCTTCCACCTTTTATCTCGGAAATAAAAGAAAAACATCAATATCGGCCGCCAGACACCGAAAAAGCTTTAATTAAAGCGGCTACAACAATACGATTTCTACTCTCTCCTATCTAAATACAGCGTTTTTTTTCCTTTTCTTTAATTTCCTTACGACAATATTTACTTTGCCCGTTCGAATTTCATTGGATGACAGTTTCCTTTTTTCTTTTGAGTAAGAAATAGACTGTCATACGTTTATTTGCAAATGGAATTTTATCCGACGGCGCAGAAAGTCCGGCCTAATACGGTGTCGAATGTACATCCGTTAAATTTCAGTTCCCACTTACTCATACGATCTTTAAGGTGGAATTATCAACGTCATTCAATTTATTTCCAACCTATAATTTATTTCGCCTTGTTTTTCTTAGTTTATTATTTTATTGACTAAGATTTAACTAAAATCAATATCGTCGGCACATTATTTAGGTAATATCTGATATATTACAAAAATACCAATTTATTTCATTGCTTATTTTGGGAGAATTGTATAGTGAAAGAATAATGACATAATAATGTTAAAAAAAATCTTAACCGATATTTTTCGATATACAATTCTCCTTAAATATTATGAAATTCCTTGATATTTATTTAACATGTTAATTATTACCTATAGAATATGAAGACGATATTGATCTTATTTAAATTTTGTGTAAAAGTTAGAAAAAATAAATAAATCTACGCGAAATAGCTTATAGGTTGGCAAGCATGTTGATACTCCCACCTTAAGGCCGAGATATTCTGTTAATTTTGCGTATAGTAGGGGATCCGACCATAGAACGACCTTCACCCATCGCGTTACGGGATGAAACATGTTTTTATATAAAATTTAATATGTCAAAAAATATATATTTCGTGAAGATTTTGGTGCAAAGTATTTTTAATTAAAAATTAAAAAATGATTTTTTTCAAACATTGCAGTCATTCCGTTACGTATTAAATTGCATACAAATCGAAAGCATGTAGCTTGTGCAATATGCATACGCTGGGTTGACTACTTAAGCACCTCTTAACCCTTAATAAGCTTCGTCCAAAAGTTTTCCGCTATCTTAGTGGTACAGGAGATATTGACCTTTGTCGCACTAATGGGCCACCCTGCAGTAAATACCAAGCAAAGTTTTAACGCATTTAGGTTAGGTTCTGTCATATTTGACAAATATTGCACACAATTTATGTCAAATATGATAGAACCTAACCTAAACGCTAAACGTTTAAAAAAAATCATTTTTTAATTTTTAATTAAAAATACTTTGCACCAAAATTTTCAGTCAACTTTCACGAAATATATTTTTTGACATATTAAATTTTATATAAAAACATGTTTTATTCCGTAACGCGATGGGTCGTTCTATTGTCGGATCTTAGACTAAGTATGCAATCACACAAAGTTGCACCAAAAATTATATTTTTGAATATCTTAGTCTAATCTTATCCAAACACTGACCCTGCAGCAAACTGTATGACAATAACAACTGTACCTATAACCTTTTTCGCGTTGCTTTTTTTTTAGCTTATTATTAGATTAACTAACATTTAAATAAAATCAATATCGTCCGTACAATATTTAGGTAATATCTGACATAATATAACAAAAATATCTATTCATTTTATTGCTAATTTTGGGATAATTGTATAGTGAAAGAACAATGACATAATAATGTTAAAAAAATCTTACCCGATATTTTTCGTTATACAATTCTCCTAAAATATTTAATGAAATCCCTTGATATTTATTTAATATGTCAATTATTAGCTATAAAATATGAAGACGATAATGATTTTATTTAAATTTTGTGTAAAAGCTAGAAAAATGAAATAAATATACGCGAGATAGGTTATAGGTTGGCAAGCATGTTGATACTCCCACCTTAATCCTTAAAAGATTAGATAGCAACACGAAAAGCTCCAAGGCACCTATATAATCAGGGCACAATAACCATTGGCTATCCAACCATGCCTCCGATGCCTCAGCGTTCCTAAGTCCTGTCCCTAATTCCCTAGTCGATATCCAAAGTATTCCCTAATTTTCTCGATCACATTCTATACGACGGCGGGGATGGAATAGGGCATCGAATTATATGGAGCTGCTTGGCCTGCTTATCGCCATTCTGAATATTTCTGGTAAGATGCTGCGTGTTTCCTGAGCCGGTATTATTGGTGCTGCAGGATAAAATACTTTTGCGCCTTTGGGTGTAAAGGATACATATTATCAGACAATAAAATTTCTGAGATTGTATTGCGACAGAAAAGAAAATGGTTTGTCTGCAGTTGCACAAAGGAATAATAGGAAAATGTTTTAAATTATACAAAACATCAACTTGTCTAGGTTTTAAAAATAAATATAGTTTAAAAAAACTAAAAAACACGCTTTAATAATTAATCAAACTACAAAGCGGAAAATAAATATAGTTTAAAATAATTCTGGAAATTCTTAATATAGGCAGAAAATAATAATGAACGATAAACATTAGTATTATTGTGAAAAAAGCGTGGGGTGCTCGATATGCGAAAAATATAGCACAAAGCGACCCACGCTTTTTTTCACAATAATACTAATGTTTATCGTTCATTATTATTTTCTGCTTATATTACGAATTTCAAGAATTATTTTAAACTATATTTATTTTCCGCTTTGTAGTTTGGTTAATTATTAAAGCGTGTTTTTTAGTTTTTTTAAACTATTTTTATTTTTCATTTTTTAGTTTGAGTTATGGTTAAGAAAAAAAAAATGTTCTTGGGTAGATTGAGCTAGATTAGTAGACAGGAGAATTTTTTTCGTGTAGATTATTGTATTGTCAGCCGTTCTTGACAAGTCTACAAACTTTAAATTAAATCTGACCGTTTAAAGTGGGTCAAAATCGGCATCAAAGAAGTCGGTTACAAACAAAAACATACATACAAATCCGAACAAACCCGAACAAACGACAAAAATTTTCAAAATTTAAAAAAAAATTGTTAAAATTCTATTTTGACGGGTAGAATTTCTTTAATTTTTCTCTATTCTTCGCGACAATATTTATACGACCCCACGTTTGTTTCATTACTATCGGTTATTGTAATAATGGTGACATATTGACAGGTGTCAAATTTTAACAAGACAATTTTTTGCGTATTTTTTTTAACTTTCCACCGTCAATATACATACGACCTTATAGTTTTTTCATTAATATAATTTTTTTAAACGATTTGACATATTGATAGCTGTCAAATTTTGACAGGAGAATCTTTTGCTTATTTTTCCCGAAGAAGCGTGTTAATGACGTTGTTCCTTTTTAGTCAATAAATATATTGCTCTTAAGGTAGGAGTATCAACATGCTTGCCAACCTATAACCTATTTCGCGTAGATTTCTTTATGTTTTCTAGCTTTTATACAAAATTTAAAGAAAATCAGTATCGACTTCATATTCTATAGGTAATAATTGACATATTTAATAAATATCAAGGAATTTCATAACTTATTTTAGGAGAATTGTATAGCGGAAAATATCGGGTAAGATTTTTTTTAACATTATTATGTCATTATCACTCATTGTTCTTTCACTATACAATTCTCCCAAAATTAGCAATGAAATAAATTGATATTTTTGTAATATATCAGATATTACCTAAGTAATGTGCCAATGATACTGATTTTATTTAAATTTTAGTTTAAAAAAAAATAAACTTGAAAAAACAAAGCGAAATAGGTTATAGGTTGGCAACAAATTGAACGACGTTGAGAATTCAACCTTTAATCGGTAATAAAAAAAACTCTCACGATACCTAGTAAGAAACAGTGGGAGAAAAAAATAAAGTAATATTCCCGGAGGACGCTCTGGTTTGCTACACTGAACTTGAGTATACAGGCATATTTCTTAAAAATTAAACTGTAAACAAAAATTACAGATTTCATGTAGGTAACTAAAACCTTTCATATAAAATTACCCTTTACTGTATTTGTTACTTGTCCTATCCTTAATTAAAAGGTGGATGGCCTGGAGCTAAATATCTGACCTTTTGAAGTCAAAGTTGCCCTTTACTTCCCATTATTAGGACGAACGAATTATAATGAACATTACCTATTGGTTTTCCAGGCAAACAAATTTAAATGTGGTCACCAAGTTTTCACCAAATAAAACCGGCTTAATTTGAAAGTTATGGAAAATAAAAAGAAAGAAAACTGAAACATAAAATTAGTTTAAAACGAAAATATTTTACTTGGACCACATAAATAATAATAATAATAATAATAATAATAATAATAATAATAATAATAATAATAATAATAATAATAATAATAATAATAATAATAATAATAATAATAATAATAATAATAATAAACAATCTTTATTCCGATAATCATTACAGAAGTAAGAAAGATAATAATAAAAATAAAAAATATTAAGTGGGCACTATTGCTAACTCTTTTATTATTAGAGATACAAAGTCGTTTAAATTAACAAAGTAGTAGCATTTTTTATACTGATTATGATTATGAAAGAAAAAAACAATTGAACGTGGCGTTTCCGAATAAATGATTAAAATGAATTTTTTTTTAAATGAAACACCCTGTATATTTTTACATTTTTAAATTCCTCATAAAATTATAATTATTTTTATGAAATGCATTATTAGTCTATACTTCATAGTTTCCGAGATATTGACTCTCGAACAGTGACATTTTTGAACTTTGACAGCTTATAACTTTCTAACAGTACGTCTTAGAGCAAAACGGCTTAAATGTCCCTATCTTCAATTTTTATTATCTTCCCAAAAAAATCAACTTCCGGTTAAACCGGATGTAACTCGAAAGCAGGAAATATAGTTGTTCCGGTTTAACTGGAAGTTGATTTTTTTGGGAAGATAATAATAATTGAAGATAGGGACATGTAAAAGCTGTCAAATTTCAAAAATGTCACTTTTCGAGAGTCAATATCTCGGAAACTATGAAGTATAGACTATTAATGCATTTCATAAAAAATAAATTATAATTTTATGAGGAATTTAAAAATGTAAAAATATACATATACATTTAAAAAAATTTAATTTTGATCATTTATTCGGAAACACCACGTTCAATTGTTTTTCTTCTTTCATAATCATAATCAGCATAAAAAATGCTACTACTTTGTTAATTTAACCGACTTTGTATCTCTAATAATAAAAGAGTTATCAATAGTGCCCACTTAATATGGTACACCGTGTATAGTGCTATTATTTTTTTATAAAGCATTTAAAATGTTTGCATAGTGATAATGGGGTTAATGTAAGTATCCATGGATAACACAAACCGGCTCTGAGGGGGTACTATCCCCCCAACAATAACCATTTCTTACCTTGAAAGGTAAAAGAAACATCAATGATTTATCATTTCCGCTTATTTAAATAGAGATTTTTTAAAAACTTTTAACAGTCGCCATTTTGAAATAGCTTGACAGAATCGCGCCAAAATGTATGTGCATACTGTACGTGATATTAGCTTTCAAATGATGTATCACAAGCTGTATGTTTCCATTTAAAAAAAAAAGATCGACGTCGTCACCTTGTCGTCAAAATGTGAGCATTTATAAAACTATATTGACGTGACCAAGGGTTTTCTCCAAAAGTTACAGCTTAAGGCTATATTAATTTTATTCCGGACTTCTGGGCAACCGTGTATGTATAAATACTTTCAAAAATACCTTGTTTAAATAGAATCTATAGTATTTTAAAGTTTCCTTATCTTTCTCAGATATATTCCGCAAGTTGGCAAATAACACAATAAAACACTTCCAAGAAATATTCTATTAAAGTTTCCACTTTACTTTTACAGCAAAAGCAATAAAATATTTCTATATGAAGCTGAAACAACACTATAATAATAACACAGAGCTTGGAAGCATACAGAGCGAAGTAATGTACGCAATTTAATGAAATAGTGGGTAATATAAGATTATAATTAAAACCATATAAACATGGTTTAGAGCCTGGTACCTACCTATATACGCCGCGTGGTATAAACTTGAAGGTAAAGTTTTCATGTGGCTATATTTTGGAAAGATAAATTAATTTAGATACGTAAAAGGTGTTCTTCCCAACAATTATCTTATTATTTTACATTAAGAACAGAAAACATCGTGAAATGCTGCCGAGGACAAGTAAGATGATGACCCTTAAGAAATCGTTATAAACTGGCCAAAATAGGAATTGCGTTAAGGAAAAAGAAGCACTTAAGTGGATCAATAATATTTCCACCCCCTCTTTACATTTAACATTTAGCTCAGGTAAGAACCCTAAAATCAAACAACTTACGAGTAACATAAAAAGCAAAAGTAAAACCTCGAATTCCTGCTCTTAACCTTTCGGAAATTGAGAATTGTCTTTCATATAAAAGTTTAGCTGCTCTCAATAAAACGAAATAGTCGCTTTTAATTTAAACATGCCCGTAAAAAAAGGATACATTGTAATAAAATTGGAAAGGATTGTAAATTCATTATTGTCCCATGAAAAGTAAGTGTTTAGTTTTAATTGTTCGGAATTAAATGTTTCAAATTGTAGAGAAAGTAGTATTTGTAGTCATTCGTTCTGGCAGGAATTAACGGGGGTGGCTTTTCGTCAAAACGATAGTTGTTTACTGTTGCTGTTTACCATTTGTTTTAGGGACCTTACACACTGAAAATAATCTAATACAACAGGTTCGCTAAGACATACTTTGTATTGATGGATTATTTTTTATTAACCCATATTACCTAAATTGCTAGTGTATCAAACCCGCTTTAGTGTTATGTCAATTTCAGATTTGCTAGAGCAGTATTTTTATGGGTAGTAATTAGTTTCATTAGCAGCACAGTCTTGTTGAATAATGAACTATTTTTTATACAGCAATTTTGTTAAGAAATAAATTGTATCTTCTCAATGCGACGCATTTTGTTCCCAATAAAGCGCTTTCTCTACAATTAAGAAAGCAGAACAGCCTCCCCATAAACGAATTGTATCCGCTAGAACCTATAATCCACAAGACGTTGGTGGGGGTTCCTACCGCGCGCCGTAGTATTAGTTTTAACGTAGGTCACATTGTTGTTCGGAGTCTTCTAGCTGTCCTGTCTGAATTGGAATTTTATTGATCGTACCATCGTACCTGCTTCAATTAATTTATTTTTTACTTTGTATTTAAGTTTTTTTTAAACTTTGCATGTCAGATAATAATAATAATAATAATAATAATAATAAAAAGTTTATTCAATATATAGGCACATATAATAAAATATTTGCAAATTTTAAATTATAACTTTGAATAAACTAAAATGAAATATAATGAAACTCACGAAGTCTTACTTGTAGTGAGTAATAATTATGGTATTATAATTTCATATCCATGAATATAATGAATTTTATACATATTATGTATCACAATAATATAATATAATATAATATAATATATCACAACAATATACGCAATCATATATAATATATTTTATATTTTAAAATATTTATCCATAATATTATTGAAAACATATCTTTGATTTTTTATTATCCATAGTTTAATTTCTTGTTTGTATTTTTACAGCAAAAGCAATTGCTTTAATCGATTTTTGGAGAATATCAAAAATATAAGGAATTATGTTTAAAAAATGTTTTTGACCTATAACTTTGTTGATTTTATTTTTTAACGTTATATTATTTATATTTTTAGTGTTATATTTATGAATATTAAAATTTAATTTATTTTTATTTTTAAAAATATAGATTAATATGTTATAAAAAAATAATTGTCGGGTATCCATTTTTTTGCTTTCTTTATAAAGCATATCAGAAGAGTATAAATATTCTTTATTATAAATAATTTTTAAAATCAATTTTTGAATAATTTCAATATTACGGAGATTATTTTTATTTATTCCACCCCAACCTAACATTCCATAATTTATTTGCGTTTGTACCAATGAATAATATATGGTTTCTAAATGTTTAATATCTAAAAATTGTTTAAGATGTTTAAATGTTGGTATAAGTATTCTCAATTTTTTAGTAATATATTCACTATGTAAATTCCATTTTAAATGTTTGTCAATAATTATTCCTAAATATTTAATATTTTCAGCTTGTTTTATTTTTATATTATCATTATTATTTATAGTATTTATATTATTTGGTAAATTACTTTTATAAGAAGTAAATGGGAGGTATTTTGTTTTATTATAATTTATTGTTAATACATTATTATTAAACCAGTTGTTAATTTTAATAAAATCATCAATAATTATATTTTTTACAATATTCCAATCCTTCATAAAAAATTACAGTATCATCAGCAAAACTGTGTAATTTACCTTGACAATTTAGTTTAAATATATCATTTATATATATAAAAAAACAATGGTCCTAAGACTGTGCCTTGTGGGACTCCATAGTTAAATTTTTTTGGTATACTTATACTTTTACCAATTTTTACATATTGTGGTCTATTATTTAAATAACTTTCAAATAAATTTAATACATTTCCTCGAAAACCAATTATTTCTAATTTTTTTAAAAGTATTTCATGACTTACAGTATCAAATGCTTTTGCTAAATCCAAAAATATACATATGCTTTGCCTTTTATTATCAATTGAGTTATATATTTGAGTTGTTAATTCACAAATTGCATCTTGAGTAGATTTATTTTTTTGGAAACCAAATTGTTTTTCTGATATGATTTTATTTTTATATAAAAATTTGTCTATTCGATTTTTTAAAACTTTTTCAAAAACTTTTGCTAATGATGAAATAAGTGTGATAGATAAAGCAATAGAAGATTCTTATTTTGCACAACCCATCATTAGTATTGGAATTTATTATCTATGGACGAATTTTACCATCTAAGTAAACCATGTTGCATAAGAGATAATCAGATGCAATGTTAAACGACAAGAACAATAGAAACTATTTAGATTTTTTAAAACCACTGTACTGATTTTTAATGATCAGTATAAATATTTGCTTTATTAACCGTAGCAAGCAAATATTACTATGAATAATGTCAAGTTTCATTACAACTGCCAGTCGGAACTAATAGAGTATATAAAACTAGATTACACCTCCAATAGAACTTGATAATTACTTTGAGTATTCAGAGCAATAATGGCTATAAACCATTCTATGATAGCATTAACTTCTATTTCCTATTGGCTAAATTACCGTGATATTATCACTACACAACGGTCTAGCAATTTTCGTTGTCTTACAGTAGGAAAGCGCGTTGCTGTCACATATATAGCATTAAACAGTTGTGTAAAAAGTATGTAAATTCTTATAAGAAATAGAAGGTTTTTTCTCAGTTCAGAATCAGCATTGATCGCATCAGTAGTACAAGCAGAATAGAAAAGAATAATGTAATTTAGGAACAGATGATATTACTTTAGTCAATTCACAATGGTGCCCTCGTTTAAAAAATTAGGAAACTGTCTAGTGAGTTTTACAAACAATGCTTATGAACTCTACCTCTTTTTCATTTACAATTATGTAGTTCAGGTACTCAAGGCTATTGATTGTACATTCGACCGCGGACTAAACAAGAAACACAAAAATGGTACGTATTTTCCTGGTTAAATGAACCGAAAAAGTTGAGATATAAAGCAAAGTAGGCCTTGAATCGTGGCTGTCATCTTGCTAAAACAAATGCCACTCGTGGGGAGACGCGTTCATCCGATGGGAACGCAAAAAAGGAAAATTTGCCTAAACGTGTCTTTGTTGCCTAAATGGAAAATCGAGTATCGGGTGATTGGGTTTGTCTTTAACGTTGTAAATTTTTTTTATATAATATGGTGTTTACAATTATTTTTGTAGGTGCAAGTCTACATTCACCTGGTTATTGTCGATCTGCAGAGTTATATCCAGCTAAAGAAAGTTACAACTGGACATTTGCTTGTTCCCATCTGGGTTGATAATTTTTTTCTATTTTCGCACGTACAGTGTGACCAGTAAAGTCCGCATCATATGGGATTTTTTTTATTAATAACTTTATTCGAAATTTGACTTTGGCATCAAGTTCTGCTTCGATCGAGATGAAAATTAAGCAAAAAATAGTAGTCACGTGATTCGCATTATTTGTCAAATTTTAATTTTTTCCAAAAAATATTTCTGAAATTATCGAAAAAATGTATTAGAAAAAGTTTTTTTAAATGCAGTTTCTAGCCCACGTGCAAAATTTCAGCTGCATAAGATAATTTCGATTTTTTACCCACCACTAAAATTTATTTTCCACTTAATGAACACTTTACTGATGACACTGTGTTATTTTTTGTCCTAATATTAAGGTGTATTACTTTCAGGCACAAACTACGTTTTTAAAAATACTTATTTTATGAAGTTACCTTATACAGGGTCAAAAACAAATAAAGTTTGCATCACATGCGACCAAATTTTAATAGCCCAATTTTGATTTTGTAGAAAAACACACAATTAATATGGCGCTACTTTAAAGAAAATGTATCTGAAATAAAGCATTGTCAAATTGTATGGCCACCGAGTCCCCAGACTTAACGCCTCTAGACTATTTTCTTTGGGAATATTTAACGAATTTTACCATCGTCTGGGAGCATGCCAAGTAGAAGGTGGAGGACATTTCCAGCATTTGCCACGTTAAACCACTTTTTTTTGTTTTTGGTTTTGCTTAGTTACATTTTTTTTACAAAATAAATAAGAGAAAATTTCTTACCTTAGAAGGTAAAAAAAAACAATGATTTATCATTTCCGCTTATTTAAATAGAGATCTTTTTCAAACTTTTAACAGTCGCCATTTTGAAATAGCTTGACAGAATCGCGCCAAAATTTATGAGCATACTGTACGAGGTATTAGCTTTCAAATGATGTATCACAAGCTGTATGTTTCCATTAAAAGAAAAGATCGATGTCTTCATATCATTGACAAATGTCTATAAAAAACAAACGAATAACGTCAAAATATGAGCATATACAGTGACCGGCAAAGAGTTCGCAACATATGGGAAAAATTTTTATTAGCGGAATATTCAAAAATCTTTTTTGGGGGATTGGATGTGCATGTCCCATAACCTTAAAATCGATTTTGACATACGTCACGTGACCAATGGTATGGCGGGAAAGTTGCAAAAACCAATATGAAATCATCATAAATCAGATAAGTTGATGAGATATCGAAAAAATTCCAAGAATAAAAAGTGTTTAGAATTCCATTAGAACCTTCAATACAATGTTTGGGATATCTACTTAAAAAAATATAAAATCGAATATTTTTGTAAATATTTTTTTACCGAATTAAAAATTTCCATATTTTTCCTTTCTTAAAGCTTCATTAAAGTAAAACTGACATCTGGTGACCACAACTAGAAATATTCTTTTGTTTTTCTGACAATTCGGAGCAATAATTCAAAAAATTCGTTTACACTTGGATACCAGCTGTTGCAATAGTCTATTTCTAATAACCTTATCGATATTTTTTATATCGAAATATTCTATTATGTTAAGAAATCCTTAAATTCATTAATCCAAAGAAAATTTTATTTATAACCGTAAAAAATAATTTTGAATTTCGCAGAAATCTTTAAAAAAATCTAAAAATTAATAAAAATTTAAATTATTTTTTACGCGGTTATAAATAAAATTTGCTTGGGATTAATGAATTTAAGGATTTCTTAACATAATAGAATATTTCGATATAAAAAATATCGATAAGGTTATTAGAAATAGACTATTGCAACAGCTGGTATCCAAGTGTAAACGAATTTTTTGAATTATTGCTCCGAATTGTCAGAAAAACAAAATAATATTTCTAGTTGTGGTCACCAGATGTCAGTTTTACTTTAATGAAGCTTTAAGAAAGGAAAAATATGGAAATTTTTAATTCGGTAAAAAAATATTTACAAAAATATTCGATTTTATATTTTTTTAAGTAGATATCCCAAACATTGTATTTAAGGTTCTAATGGAATTCTAAACACTTTTTATTCTAGGAATTTTTTCGATATCTCATCAACTTATCTGATTTATGATGATTTAATTTTGGGTTTTTCAACTTTCCCGCCATACCATTGGTCACGTGACGTATGTCAAAATCGATTTTAAGGTTATGGGACATGCACATCCAATCCCCCAAAAAAGATTTTTCAATATTCCGCTAATAAAAATTTTCCCATATGTTGCGAACTCTTTGCCGGTCACTGTATAAAACTAAATTGACATGTCCGAGCATTTTCCCCAAAAGTTACTCGTTAGGGCTATATTAATTTTAGTCCGGACTTCTGTATAATAACACTAAAAAAACGTCAATATTTGCAAAGGAGAATAAGGCAGCAGGCAATGTCCGCTACTGATTTTCTATACATCAGAGCGTAATAAAAAAGATAAATGGAAGGGTCCCTTTCTTCGGCAATAGATAAACAAAAATCACACAAAAACGTAATTTGATTCGAATCATTTGAATAACAACTTTAGCCTCTTCTTTTCTTATCTGACCTACCGTATCGTCCTTAAGGATATTTGGGATCCTATTCCGAAACCGAAAAAATAATCTTATTTCTTTAGATTGAATACAATGATCCTGAGGAGGGAACTCAAACAAACATCACAACAACGGTTTCGTTAATAAACATTAATTAAAAGAAAAAGAAAATATAGTGGCATATCGGACAAGTGTGTAACTATTTTTTATATTGGAATACACAGGGATCCAAGTTCAATGGATAACCCTGGGGCGGGTAGACCACGACGGCCGTTTCGTCCTTGTTAGGACTCGACGGGCAGCCATAACCCAAGCAATTCCAAGAACGACGGAAAAATGTACTAAAAGCCTACTTGTAGAATCAAGGCGGCCCTCAATACACCTTAGCGCCATCCCACGGAACCAACTCCAATATAAAAGATAGTTACACTGGTATAATCGAAAGGTAGACAACTAAATAAACCACGAAGTGCAACCACAATCCAGTATAGGGAACACCGAAAACATCTGCTATTTTGCAGACAAGAAAACAGATCAACGCTGGCACCCACCAGAATGCGCGCAATCCGTTTGAGTTTTAAGCCATAAAAATGTTTAAAAGATGATATAGTGTCCGCGAACACTTTTAAACATTTTTATGGCTTAAAACTCAAACGGATTGCGTGCATTCTGGTGGGTGCCAGCGTTGATCTGTTTTCTTGTCTGCAAAATAGCAGATGTTTTCGGTGTTCCCTATACTGGATTGTGGTTGCACTTCGTGGTTTATTTAGTTGTCTACCTTTCGATTATACCAGTGTAACTATCTTTTATATTGGAGTTGGTTCCGTGGGATGGCGCTAAGGTGTATTGAGGGCCGCCTTGATTCTACAAGTAGGCTTTTAGTACATTTTTCCGTCGTTCTTGGAATTGCTTGGGTTATGGCTGCCCGTCGAGTCCTAACAAGGACGAAACGGCCGTCGTGGTCTACCCGCCCCAGGGTTATCCATTGAACTTGGATCCCTGTGTATTCCAATATAAAAAATAGTTACACACTTGTCCGATATGCCACTATATTTTCTTTTAATTATTTTCGCGGACACTATATCATCTTTTAAATAAACATTAATGTTAACGCAAAAATTATCATACAGTCAATACCTAATAAGTAAAGAGCGGATTTAATGCAAATGCATATTTAAGGCATATTTTGCATATATCTTGAAAGTTGGCCATCGACAGCATATTTAGGTTACTTAGCGCATAATTTGCATATTTTTCTAATATAAAACGAAATAATTTATTTTCATTTATTTACAGATTATCTTAGATACCTATTTACCTGTGAAAGGATTATAATTATTTAAAGGCGATTTCTTAAAATTCTTATCCTTTTTTCCGATGCTGCCTCCGCCCGCCTCATACTATTTTGAAGGTAGGACAGAACTTAAAAATATTTTATGAAAATTTGATTCATGTAGCTAACTTGTCTGGCCCATGGATTAGAGTTGCAGAAACTATTAGAGCTTCCTTCATTTGGTCAATGACTTAACAGCCGATGTGAAAAAATTTTTCCTAAAAGCTCCATTAAGAGTGCAGTTTTACAAGGAGAATTTGCCCGGAACACCAGTACCTCCTGAAACTGTTGTGATCAGATGGGGCACTTGGATTCGTGCGGCAGTGTTTTATGCGGAGCATTTTCAAAAATTAAAAGAGATTGTTTCTCAAATTGAAGATGATTCTCAGTGTATTAAAAAATGCAAACAAATATCTCAAAATTCTAAAGTGGAACAACAATTGATTTATATAAAATGTAACTATAGTTTTGTAGCTGAAAGTATTTTTAAACTAGAAAAATCATCTAGTAGTCTATTAGAGTCGATGGATATTGTAGAAAAATGAATTAATAATTGTAAGCAAGTACTATTGAGGTGGGAAAAGCATTAATGTCGAAGTTAGAAGAAATAATAGAAAAGAATAAAGGTTTTAAATATTTAATAAACGTTTCAAAAGTTCTGTCAGGGGAAAATGTAGATAATTTGGATTTTTAACTGATCCTAGTTCCAAAGTTAAAATTTTGTCTTTTAACATCAGTAGATGTAGAAGATCTTTTTCATTGTATAAACATATTCTTAGTGATAGAAGACAGAATTTTTTAGTAAAAAACCTTGAATTACATATTGTAACCAGTGAATATTATAGTTCTGCGGACTAATATTAATGTTTTTATTCGTATTTGTACCATAATGCAGATTTCATAAAATTTTTACACGTTTAGATTTTATGGTGGTTTTTATTAAATACCCAATGCCTTAGTTTAGTAAAACCCTAATTTAATCCAACAATAAGTCATATTATATTTTTCGTATTACTGCATATTCATTGCATATTTCTTTGTTTTTTGCATATATTTAAAAAAAATATATGCATATATATGTGCATATCTCACAGAGTTTTTATTGCATATAATCAGGTCTCTACTAATTAACGTCGTAGAAGGAGGTGGAGCTTATGAGGCAGGCACGTAGATAGCCTTTCTTCCTGCGAGGGAGGGGGTACTTCCACACACTCCTACATGAAAAAAGTGCTACTCTTTTTGTATAAAGCATTTAAAAAGTTAGCATAGTGATAATGGGAATAATTTATGTCCCACAGTTAGTACCCCCCTTGTCTACGTGCATTATATGAAGCCATAGAATGGGGAATGGTTAAATTTAAACATAAAAATTTTGAGAATAGGCCTCCGCAAAGACTTTCTCTACAATATCCAATTTAAACGTTATTTGCCTTCAAAAGTATCTAATATTGACCAGGGCTTTGTTTTTGAATAAAATTACTGCAAGTTTATGGGAAGAGAAATAGGAAAGACGATCCACTTTTAGTCCTTGGGAGAAAAGTTATTTCATAAAATATAAACGTATTCCAATATCAATGCAGAGCTTTCTTTTTGTTGCCGATAAAGGACATTATGTATGATGGTTTCCAGATCAAAGAAGCGGATATTCGTAAATAAAGGAGGCATTATACTTTTGAATGGCTTCTGTAAAGGACTGGACATGGCATGGAACGGTAAGCATAAAAGGATTGTGCTTCATTGGAAAACTATTTAACTAAGACTTTTTCAAATCGCATCTCGCCCAGGCTAATTTACATTTTATTTCCTGCACAAATATGGTAATTTGACGACATGTAAAGTGGAAATTGGTAAATGGAACTACAGCTCTGTAAGTTTTACTGTACATGCTGAAACTAACAAACAATAAATATAGTTTCAAAAAACTAAAAAAACACGCTTTAATAATTAATCAAACTACAAAGAGGAAAATAAATATAGTTTAAAATAATTCTTGAAATTCTTAATATAGGCAGAAAATAATAATGAACGATAAACATTAGTATTATTGTAAAAAAAGCGTGGGGTGCTCGATATACGAAAAATATAGCACAAAGCGACCCACGCTTTTTTCACAATAATACTAATGTTTATCGTTTATTATTATTTTCTGTCTATAATAAGAATTTCCAGAATTATTTTAAACTATATTTATTTTCCGCTTTTTAGTTTGATTAATAATTATTAAAGCGTGTTTGTTAGTTTTTTTAAACTATATTTATTTTCCATTTTTTAGTTGGAGTTATTGTTAAGAAAAAAAAAATGTTTTTGAGTAGAGAGGTCCGGAGTAGAGATGCAATACTGTCACTAATTTAACAATGACTTTTTGAAATGGCTGGATTCAAATCATTGGATCCACAAACCCGCTCGACCAACGGATCAACTGATAGCGAAAGAATGTATCAACACTATTAAGCCCAGTGCTCGAGCCGGAAATCAGGTAGATAGTACGCAAGCACATACAGTGAGCTCTATCTCTCTCACTCTCATACAGAGGATCTGTAAGGAAATGATTTAATTCCGGCGATCCTGATTGGGATAATGTTAAAAAGACGCGTCTTCGAACGTTCCATAAATATAGGTTTGTAACATTTTTCTCTCAAACTTACAATAACGGAGTTATTCGCAAGAAATAAAAAAACGACAAAAATTTTCAAAACTTTAAAAAAAATTGTCAAAATTTTATTTTGCCGGGAAGAATTTTATTTTTAATTTTTCTCTATTCTTAGCGACAATATCTATATACCTACGACCCCACGTTTGTTTCATTACTATCGGTTATTGTAATAATTCTGACACATTGACAGGTGTCAAATTTGGACAAGAGAATTTTTTGCGTATTTTTTTCAACTATACATACGACTTTATAGTTTTTTCATTAAGGTTGAATTCTCAACGTCTTTAAATTTATTGCCAACCTATAACCTATTTCGCGTTGATTTTTTGAGTTTATTATTTTAATAACTAACATTTAAAGAAAATCAACATCGTCGGTACATTATTTAGGTAGTATCTGATATATTACAAAAATATCAATTTATTTCATTGCTAATTTTGGGAGAATTGTATAGTGAAAGAACAATGAGTGACAATGACATAATAATGTTAAAAAAAATCTTACCCGATATTTTTCGATATACAATTCTCCTAAAATAAGTTATGAAATTCCTTGATATTTATTAAATATGTCAATTATTACCTATAGAATTTTAAGTCGATACTGACTTTCTTTAAATTTTGTATAAAAGCTAGAAAACATAAATAAATCTACGCGAAATAGGTTATTGGTTGGCAAGCATGTTGATACTCCCACCTTAATATCATTTTTTTTAAACGATTTGACATATTGACAGCTGTCAAATTTTGACAGGAGAATTTTTTGCTTATTTCTCCGCATCGAATACTATACGACCCCATAATTTGTTTCGTCAAAACCGCTTCTTCGTTTTATACCTGACAGCTGCCAAAATTTAACAGAAGAATTTTTTGCGTGTAGATTATTGTATTGTCAGCGGTTCTTGATAAGTCTACAAAATTTAAATTAAATCTGACCGTTTAAAGTGCGTCAAAATCGGGTTCAAAGAAGTCCGTTACAAACATACAGGTGAAGCTAATATAAAAAAAGTGCTTGTCTATCATACAAGGGCCTTCAAAAAATGCTAACACCATTTTAATGGCAAATTAATATGGAAGCCAGTATTTGACTATTTGGTGGATCGAATTGAATTTTTCTTTATCTCTATCAAATTTAAATATTGCCAACTCCTACGGAGCAAAATAATATCTCAAACTCCTCTAATTTAACGAATTAAACCTTATTATAAGTTTTAAAGCCTAGACTAACATGTAAACTAAGATTATGTATTTTAATGCAGTATCGCGTTACCGAGCTCGGCGGGCCAAACAGTTTGCCAATTTCGGAAATCTGATACTTTATTATATCAGAAAGTTGTTGTGGGGTTTACATTTTCTGGCCGGGGGCTGTAAAAGGGATATACAATACGGCACAACAAAATTTAGCTTTTTATTCGTTGCATAAAACGTTGCTAAAGCTTTTTAAGTAAATGGCGAGGGCTTATTTGAAATATAACCTCAGATTTTTGCTAGAAGGTCCAGTATATGCGACACGTGCCCCTTGTTAAACACTATCACTTAGAATCTTCCTAGCAGCTGAATTATTACCGATAATTTTTTTCAAGATCACGAATGTTAGTCTTCGACTCAGGATAATTTTCTATCAACAAAAACATGAGTGAAACCGAGAAAAAAATGATCGGGAATTAATTCTGCTGCGTGGTAGATTCGGTAAGAAAATTTCATAAATTGGAGTTTTTTCTTATTGTACTTTTTTTGCTAAAATGCTACAAAAACATATTTCCGGCGGTTTTAGTTAATTTTTAACTAGATAGTGTTTTAGAAATGAAGTTCATTTTAGCCGTTAGTATAACTCATTTTATTACTAAAATGTGAGAAACATTAAATAACAAATTTGTTACCTGAAATTCAATAACTTTATAGTTTTAAATTCAAATAAAACTTTAAAAAACATATTTCCGATGAGTTTAGTTTAATATGACGCACTGTATTTTTACAATAGAAGTTGATTTTACTTGTTAGTAACTAAAGGTTTATTACTAAAATTTCAGGAACATTAAAAACATTAATTCGTTTTCAACCATAACATCTGAAATTATATGTCTACATTTTAGCCGCGGTGTTCGATATATAAAGCAAATTGGTTAGTATCAATAAAAATTATAAGTTAGCAACAAAGTGTATTTTGATTTTATTCTGAGTGACTTTTGCCAATAGATATAAAGCACCTCATTTTTGACAGAAAAATGATCACTTCATTTCATTAAGTTAATAGAAACTAACAAAATTATCGGGGGTAATACCACGAGTGCTTAAAAATTACCGATAATTTTCATGAAAGCTTGTTATTTATAATTCCACGAGTTCGAAGAACGAGTGGAATTAGTATAACAAGCTTGAATGAAAATTATCTGGTTAATTTTTATGCACGAGCGGTATTTAGGGAGAATATTTCTAGAATGAAATATATATAAAAAAAATTTTTTGTCATACAATTTTCAATTTCATATAACATAATTAAAACTGTTACTGAAATCCAATAACAATTTTTTTTTATTTTATAAAAAAACTTAACAAATAGCAACAAACAATTGAAAAATATTAACTAATTATTGATTGAATAATAAAAATTAAAAAAACTGTCTCGTCAAATAGGTTCGATTGTTGTGTGTTGGATATACAACGTTGTCTAGGCAACGTTGTATATCCGCTGATATTTTTTTATTTTTAACGTTTCTTATGGGAAAATTTATACATGAATGAAATATTCGCGATAATCTCCCGTTACGTAAACAAAAGGGAGCCTTCTAATTGGTTGAAAATAAATTTATGTAATTTTCTTGGAAACAACAAAGTGAACATTGACATCCTCACATACCTAAGTATTTAATAAACTAAAGCTGATACCAAAAACTGTTAACAACATTGAACTGTGCGCCGTTATTCTTTTTCACATCACAAATATAATTGAAACACTGACTATGCGTCGATTCCTGTGTTCTTTCTGTAAAAATAGAACGTACAGCGGGAATTAAATTTTTTTTTATTAAAAATCGTCTGTCGTTATTGAGTTAAAGAAATTCTCTTCCATCAATAACAACATATAAATTTCAAGTGTCTTATTCAATACGCATTCACATTATACATTATGTATTGTATATCCATACCAATTAGCTGCCAAACGCTATCTCGTGGTTAAAATCGTTGAAGTCCGATCATGTAGTCTTTGATTTATGTACTGACAAGTCGTTATCATTCTACCTCAGTCTTATGCATATTGTGCAGCGTTGGATATGGTGGAATTTCAAAAAATTAATGGTAGGAAATGCTGCTTTCTCAAGTTTTCTACGTACTACGGACCAATAATGTATTTTTTTAAGACCGACCAGAAAATATACGCTTTCTGAACAATTTTTCGTCCAGAAAATAACGTTTTTCCGATCGCAAGACCGGAAAAGTGACATTAGAGACCGGAAAAATATTTTTCGGACTCTAATGTCACTTTTTCGGTCTCTAATGTCACTGTCACCCTGTTTTTTGTTTTTTTAATCGCTCTTTGATAATACAAGATACCTTGATTTCGTTATTATGACAACAACATTTCGATGTATTGTCGAGTGACAGTTCGCTGATATTTAATTTTGTTCTTTATGTCAAACTTGTTTCGCGTAGATTATAAAATATATCGAAGTGTCGGTCTTAAAAAAAATTTTGTACGTCACGCAACCGAAAATTAGTGTTTTCCAGGTCTGTCCAAGCTTCCAGGACTCGCCTAATGATTGTCTCGACCTGAAAAACACTACTTTCCGGTCTTGTAACGTAAATTACTATTTTTTAAGACCGACCAGAAAATATACCCTTTCTGGACAATTTTTCATCCAGAAAATAACGTTTTGTCGATCAAGACCTGAAAACGGACGTGAGGGACCGGCAAAATATTTTTCTGGTCCCTGTTTTTTAATATTTCCAATCGCTCTTTGATAATACAATTTACCTTGATTTCGTTACTATGATAACAACATTTCGATGTATTATGTCGAGTGACAGTTCGTTGATTTTTAATTTGTTGTTTATGTCAAACTTAATTCGCGAGTGCGCAAATTTAAAAATATGAATTCAGATTTTGAATTACCCGACACGGAAAATGAGATTTAAGAAGAAATTTTGGAAGCAGCAAGGAAAGCGACTTACGATATATTGCCAGTAAAATCAAAAGCCCTTTACGAGAAGTCATACGATGCATTTAAAAATAATATAAAATAAAATAAAGAATTAAATATATATCGAATTGTCTGTCTTAAAAAAAATATTGTACGTCACGCAACCAAAAATTAGTGTTTTGCAGGTCTCTCCAAGCTTCCACGACTCGCCTACGGCTCGCCCTGGAAATGCTTGTCT
Source organism: Polydrusus pterygomalis (assembly GCA_963969555.1). NCBI lineage: Eukaryota > Metazoa > Arthropoda > Insecta > Coleoptera > Curculionidae > Polydrusus > Polydrusus pterygomalis. The sequence continues at coordinate 3,216,264 of OZ018380.1, forward strand.
CGACCTGAAAAACACTACTTTCCGGTCTTGTAACGTAAATTATTATTTCCATCTTACAGACCTTCGTAAAATAATAACGCGATATTATATGGCCGCTTCCAGTTTACGCAGATCAATAGCTAATAGACCAGTCTATAATATACCTATCCCAATCAAATCGTCAAAGCGATAAGATAACCTTGTAGATAAGGCACTATAACCAATAAAAAGCCTTTTAATCTCTGCTTTGCATCGTTAATTATACAAGTATAACTTGTTACTTGTTTGGTCTCCCTTATATAACTAAATAATAACGGACAAATATCTATTCAATGGATATTTTCCTGCGTAACGAGATTCCATCGCATGATTATGCAGAAAATAAATCAAGGTATTTTACAATTTACTGAACAAACAAATGACCACGTCATTAAATTGCATATCGCTCGTATTTAAATAAATAAACGCATAATCAGAACGGATTAAGAATATAAAGCATATCAATGCGGTCGTGCATGGACGCCTCTACACCGGTCTTGCTTGAAAAATACAACGTTGTCAACTATGTTCTTTGCATTGGAATTCGGGGATTGTATTGTTTATCCTAGCGATATTGTCACAAATTTTGATACAAGGTAAAAACACACTTATGTATATTCCCCCTAGTAATTTCAAATTTTACAGCACATTTTCTCCATAGAGATGGCCCAATACTTTCTAGAATTGGATGATTTTTATTGAAAAGTCTGACAACGCTGTTCTGCAACTGCAAACTTTTTCTTTCCGGAGAGCCTTTCATGTTTTATTTTGCATGTCATTACAACCAAAATGAAAAAACAATATTTATTATTCAATGAATGCACAAAATGATGCTAAAAAGTTGGCAGGAAAAACTGTGTTTAAAAGTACACTGGTGCATGATCCCATTTTGCAATTTCTATGTAAAATGGAGTGAGTAGAATAATATAGACACATCATTATAATGCACGCCACTGCAACTTATGCAATTAACATTGATCATAACAGTTTCTAGACAACATTCCACATTATACTTATGTCAAACATGATCCTTACACATATACCAGATAGTTTCGGGTCAAACACAACCATTAAATCCGGCTATTAACTAACTTCAGGTGAACGTTTGAGGCAGCAAAACATTCTAAACTATCAAAACTCCTTGAATTAAACATATGTATGTGTTTCAGCTTTAAGTTTGAGCACAAGTTCCAGCTACATCGTTGCGGTAGAGTTTGGTTGAAACGCTTTTAATAATAAATATTTTTACACCGGAAAAAACGTCTTCTATTCCATATAAGAATTCACATATCCTTTATACAACTGTTTAATACTATATTATTATCTGACAGCAACGCGCTTTCCTACTGTAAGACAACGAAAATTGCTAGACCGTTGTGTAGTGATAATATCACGGTAATTTAGCCAATAGGAAATAGAAGTTAATGCTACCGTAGAATGGTTTAAAGATATTATTGCTCTGAATACTCACCACAGCAATTATCAAGTTTTATTGAATCTGTTTTTATATATTGTATTAGTTCCGACTGGGGGTTGTAATGAAACTTGACATTAATCATAATAATATTTGCTTGCTACCGTTAATAAAGCATATTATACTTACCACTAAAAATCAGTTCTGTAGTTCTCAAAAATTTAATGTATGTAAAATATGCAACATGGTTTACTGAGATGGTAAAATTCGTCTAAAGATTATAAAGTACCTACAATACTAATGATGGGTTATGCGAAATAACAATAGTCTGTTGCATTATCTGACATGCAAAGTATAAAAAAACTTAAATTCAAAGTAAAATTAAATTATTTGAAGCAGGTATTGGTACCATCAATAAAATTCAAATTCAGACAGGACAACTAGAAAACTTCGTATAGTGTTTCTTAGGTCAATCTAATGACATTAAACTGTGGGAATTTCCTAACCATAGGCGTTCCACACAAATAATTAATATGCGTATACACACTTATAAGTTTGTTTTACATTAGGTGTTTGTACATACTACACTTTATAAACCCACTGTATATATAATAATATTATATTAAAATAATAAATATAAGGTAACTCAAAAATTCTATATACAAAACTAAAATCAGAAAAATAAACCTGACACGGCACGGCGCTGCTTAGAAAATGCTTTAATTTTTTTACCAGAACTTCATTCTCGTCAACCAGACTCCGGCCCTTTCATCAAGGCATAACCACGTATATTTTATCTCCGTCTCTTCCACGCCATCGGCGGTCACTGGCCTATCTCTGTCTGGCAGAATCGATCGTGAGACGGGCCGGGTACCGGTTCAGCTTATATCCTGGCGCTTCCAACCGCAACAAATTACATGCTGTTGCCAATTCTTCAAAATTTTCGGATTTGTAAGCACAATGTAAGTATATACGAGAAACAAGGGTTTGTTAATTAGTTGTTTTTAAACACTGAAAACACTTTTTGTCTTGATTTCAGTTATATTGTTTCTTAAGGACTAAAGAATGTATTATTATAACAATGAATGGCTTGTTATTTTTTTCTGTCACACTCAAAACTCCTCGGTTTAAAGTATATTTGCAAACTAGCTTTCAAAGAAAGTTACTGACTAACAATTGAATACTGATATAAATGAATTATCTTTCATAAAAAAACTTAAAGAATTGAAGAAGAAAGATAGATCTGACAACCCTGGTTGTGCGGTCGGTCTCTTTGAGCCTGTTTACCGCCGTTTGGAATGATTGGAATGTCCTCAAACTGAGATTGGATAAATAATACAACGATGTGACCTGCGCAACAACGTCTTGTGGATTATAGGTTCTAACAGATACAATTCGTTTTTGGAGACGCTGTTCTGCTTTCCTAATTGTAGCGAAAGCGCTTTACTAGGAACAAAATGCGTCGCATTGAGAAGATTTAATTTATTTCTTAACAAAATTGCTGTATTTAAAGTAGTTCATTATTCAACAAGACTGTGCTGCTAATGGAACAGATTACTACCAATGAAAACACTTTTTTAGCAAATCCGCAATTGATATAACACTAAAGGGGGTTTGATACACTAGCAATTTATTTAATATGGGTTAATAAAAAATAAGCTATCAATACAAACTATGTCTCTTAGCAAACCTGTCGTATTAGACCATTTTCATTAGTGTATGTTTTAGATTATAATTTGAATTTAAAGTAACAAATCGATCGTTTGGGAAGTGTTGGGCTAAACTAAATAAAATAGAATAACAAATAATGCCTTAAGTAGATATGCATGTACACTTGCCCGTTTGCATCGTACGAATCAACTGATTTTTATCACATCGACCAGTGATACCTCACCTTACCCTACTATCATTTTCATGCCATTACCTCCGCATACAGTAGTAAATTAGCCGACAATTATTATTTATCAATATGTAGTTTCTCCATTTCTCCATGTCTCTAGATGTTCTGTTGTGGTCCAGTAACTTTGGCGAGTTATGTTTGTTCGGACTGTTTCCAAAACTATTGGGGAGTACACTTGTTGGAACAAAACTCGGTGTTCATGCGGTCGCTAACTTGGTCTTAAAGTTGTATAATATCGCGCCATGCTGTTTACGTTATTAAAACGAATTGATAAATTGGTTAAAATGTTAAAATAAAGCTGTTAAATTATCTATTACTCAAAGTGAAAAATAGTCGATGTACATAAAATTTTTTAATTTTATAAAATACACTTTTTTTCGTTTCATTTTGCATTTCATCATGGAATCAGTAAATGGCGGAAATGTTAGGCCTTCCTTTTCCTCAGACTATAAACATGCAATTCCATCGTAAATATTTGAGTCAGGCGCCGGTTATATTAACCCAATAATATTCTTTCCAATGGGCACGTGGATAGGCACGCATCAGGATATTAGGGTCCATCATTTACACACTCACTAGTCAAGAACTGTTGTGGTCATTTAATATTGTTTTGAGGTCTATTTGTCTATTTAAGGATACCAAAGTACCACTGGGTAGCTAAACGTTGAAACATTAATTGTCATGTAATAGATTTTTAATTTAAAGTTCCTAGACCGAAAGATGGATTTAAACTAACGTAATTTACTGTACATTTTCAATGAAAGTAAAGCTGGCAGCGCATAAAACAATTATTTTTATTCACATTTGTGTTCAGGCTAGGAGAACTTTCCAAAAGTTTATTGGAAAACATTGGGGACTTTATGCATCTAATTAGCGGAAGTATAAAACGCAAACTTTAACAAAAGTATATTATTACAAAAAATATATCATATTTTTGCGATTGAAACCGCTCGATAATTTATTGCAAAGACTCCCTAACATTTCGTAAAATAGGTCACTTGTGCATCAAAGGTAATTGATTGCATGGAAGGTTTTTAAAATCATTATTTCATACACTTTTGTAGTTGATTGACAGGGTTTAGTTTTAAAATGACTTGGTTTGATCTTTTAATTAGGTGACAGGAACTGTTTTCTATTAGGTGCCACCAAGGCAGCCGCCAGGGGCGGATCCAAAAACTGATGGCTGTTAAAACGGCTGTACAGAGTGGCAGACGGATATTTTTGCAAAATATCCATTTATTGCGTTATTCATCTGCGTTCCGCGGCGCTGTGCAGAAGGTTATCGAACGGGCGTTGATTAATTGTATGGAATATTTCTCTAGGGACTGACCATGACACCCTGTATTTATATTGCTGCTGAAATTTAGCTTTATACACCGAGTCTATAATAATAATAATAATAATAATTATTATTATTATTAAATGCAAAAACGACTGGAAATATGAGTAAGTTTGGGTGTATAACTTTCCCCAGCCACCGTATAGTATTTTATATCTCAATCACTTGGGATTTGTACGCTGCGTCCATATGCAATGGCGCAACGGTCGCCATGTTAATTAGCGTTACTAGCTGAGATACATGTTCCACTCGCGTCTATCCGTTATTGGTTGAACGAAATGGACAAATTTAATTTCCTTTCCTTAGTTGGAGAAAACCGCAACCTCTTCCGGAGCTACGAATATAGCTTGAGCTAAATACAGTCGGTTAAAATTTACATTTATTGAGATTTATACCTATAGTGTGACCAATAAAGTCCACATCATATGGGATTTTTTTTTATTAATAGCTTTATTCGAAATTTGACTTTGGCATCAAGTTTTGCTTCGATAGAGATGAAAATTAAGCAAAAAAATAGTAGTCACGTGATTCGCATTATCTGTCCATTTTTTTTTTCAAAAAATATTTCAAAAGTGGGGTTATTTCTGAAAATATCGAAAAAAGTTATTAGAAGAAGTTTTTTTTAATGCAGTTTCTAGCCAACATGCAAAATTTCAGCTGCATAAGATAATTTTAATTTTTTATCCACCACTAAAATTTATTTTCCACTTAATAAACACTTTAGGTACCTACTGATGACACTGTGTTCTTTTTTGTGTTAATATTAAGGTGTATTACTTTTAGACACAAACTACGTTTTCAAAAATACTTATTTTATGAAGTTGCCTTAGATATACAGGGTCAAAAACAAATAAACTTTGCATCACATGCGACCAAATTTTAATAGCCCAATTTTGATTTTGTAGAAAAACACACCTTTAATATGGCGCTACTTTAAAGAAAATGTATCTGTAATAAAGCATTGTTAAAACTAAGAAGTTTTATGTAGGTTGCGTTGAGTCTTATTTTGCAAAAATGGTGCAATTTACAAAATATGGGTAACAAATCAAAATTATATTATGCAGCTGAAATTTTGCATGTCGGCTGGAAACTGCATTAAAAAAAACTTCTTTTGATAACTTTTTTCGATATTATCAGAAATAAACCCACTTTTGAATTATTTTTTGGAAAAAATTAAAATTTGAAAGATAATGCGAATCACGTGACTACTATTTTTTTGCTTAATTTTTATCTTGATCGAAGCAGAACTTGATGCCAGTCAAATTTCGAATAAAGCTATTAATAAAAAAAAATTATATATGATGCGGACTTTACTGGTCACGCTGTATATGGTTATTTTGTGAGTATATAAAAGTAATATTCGTTGTTTTCAAATTTTTGTTCATAATAATATGTCGAATTCCAAAGTTTTTGGTATATGTACAAAGAAAAAAAACCAATATGTCTACCCGATATAGATTAATTCATCGGAGCGAATATTATTATGCTCACTGAACGAAAAATGATATTTTGTCTGAAACATCCAAAAGTTACGAATAATAATCATCACGACAGAATAAACACCAAAACTGTATATCTTTTCTTTTCAGAACTTCCTTTGTAGATCAGTCTTTTTTTAGATTGGACGTACGTTGTTTTTATAAAACGAAAATAAAATTTATAATATTTACAGTAAACTGCATTAATATACTTCTTTGATGTTGTTTTGGTCGACGACCGTGTATACTTAGTAATTATATTGGTTTTTATTAGTTTCGCCTTAAGTAAAAGGAGACCAAGACAGTAAGACTACTTTGCAAACAAAATGTTTCTATCGAATGTTTTGCTTACTAATACAGAGTGACCGGGGACATGAATTTTTAAACACTTCTGATCGAAAAGGCTAATTTGATTTGAATTTTGGAAATTGCTAATACTACTGGACTATTTGTTCTTGTCAAAACTTTTCTTCGGATTATTATGTCTCAGTTGATTCTAATGGAAAGTCGCGTGGAAAAATAAGAGTTACGAAAAAAGTTTTTCCTGCATTTACTGCAAAGTTAAAATCAAAGCTATGGTTTCAGGCGTTTTTACTTTGAGTTACTGCAAACTTTTTAAAAGTAGTATTGCGAAACTATGCCCGCAATATACGTAATGTTTTTTTTCAAACAGTTTTGTATACCGTTTTGCCCAACTCGAAATTATAGTGTATGAGAGAGTGTTGTGAGAGTTGAATCCTGTATTTATGAAAAATCGGACTTCATTCTATACAGCGTGAACTACTAAAAATATATATTTTTCTATTTCACGTTCATAATAAGCTCAGTATGATACGCATTTGCATATCGTAATGACGCTATTTCGATACGCGTTTTTTCTTTATTTTTTGATGTTGGTAACATTTAAATGTTTTATTTCATTAACTTGCGCGGCCTTTGTGATTTACGATAAAACCCATTTTTCGCAGAGGAAAAATAGCTTGATAACCTACTTTTTTATTCTGTGTGGATAACAGTCATGTATGTTGGTTGCATAAATCTATAAATCAATCTTTTGTAGATGCTTCAAGCTATCATTTTCTGCCAAATCCTATCCAAAATTCAATCTACTAACCTTTCAATGTCGATTTTAACTTCAACTTTATTTGAATTTTCCATCTTCCCAGTACTAAATTGCAATGTCGTGACGTAAAATCACGTCTTTTGAAATTCGAAAAAAGTAGCAAAATCTCCCGAATTTCCGAACGCTCTGTATATGTACCGAATGTACAAGGATCACACAACGTATTCCGTCCAATTTTAAATCTCATATCGCTAAAATAACTTTAGAATCTCGTGGTGAAAATGGGTCAATAAATCAAAAAATGACAGTTTGCAAAATAATTTTTTTTGTCCACAGGCTACTGATAAAAAATAGTATTACCAACATAAAATTTAGACATAAAAAATTACAAAATTTGAAGGATTTATTTTCTTTTCAAAATGTATTTTTCTTGATTATAAAAGGTGAAATAGAAAAAAAAGTATAAAGCACATGTTTCATAAGGCGTTTTAGCGCACGTGTCAATAAAAAAACTCGCCACTTTGTGGCTCGTTTTTTAAAATAGACGCGTGCGTTAAAACCGCTTCTTATGAAACGTGTACTTTAACATACTATTATATCTTAGCGATGAAATTTCCGGGCAAAAAAGGTTTTCCTATTTTCCTATTGTGTATAGTTACGAATAAGATATATGACTTCTGCAAGTAGCTTTTCATTACTTCCAAATTATTAAGACAAGGAGATTTTAAAAATTCCTTTCTCGACGAAATAATAAAAGGAGTTTTTCGTTGCCATAAGAAAATGAGGTAGCTTTTTGTTCTTTAAGGCCGGAGTAATGGGCTTTAGCCATTTTAAAGTATAATTTGCATATAAAGCAAGAGGATGACTTCTTAAGAAAAATTTTATATTAGGTACGCCTTGGGAAAGTGGCTTTTGTGAAAACCTTAAAGAAAAATTCTTAATCTTTCAGTCTTGCCTGTTGTTTTTTTTGGAAAAGCTAAACGTGGGTCTTTCAAAATCTAATTTAAATACTTGGAAGATTTGACTTTATTGGATAAACTTAATTTATGCGTCAAATAAAAAGACTCCATTTCATCTTTTTTACAGGCACTTGTAAAATTAAATGAAATTTTAATAAGTCAGTAACAAAGTCAATATAAAAGTCTAAAAAAAGTTGTCACCTGAAACCCAAACAAGCAAGTAAAATTTCTAAACTTCTTAAATTATCGATACCTTTCGGGAACTTTTTTTTAAGGAGCAAAACCCTCCACACTAAACTACTTTAGGTCCACTTGTACCTCGAGCACGATTTTAAGGGTTATCAATGGCAATAGAAATATTTTTTATACGGATTGGATTATATGGTTATAATACCCGTATTTATTTGGCAATTTTAGTTAAAGTGGAAAATTGGAATAGTCCCTTTCCAGTTATTTTCACTGGATTTTCATTATTTCCGGCTTTAGCTGGTCCGCTATTAGTGTTTACATATGTACAAATGGCGTTATGATAAAGAAAGCCTTTTATATTGAATCCCAAACACTTAATCAACAATCGCGGGTACCAGATATCATAAAAATGTTACTTTATGTTACAACTTAAATTTTTTAAAGAAACATATCGTATATTTTTACATTTTCGCATTCTACAATCAATCCTAGACATTTTTCATAAATCGGATTAACTCTTAAATCAAAATAGACAAACGACAAAGTATGAAAAATAAACTATTTTATAAGATGTTGAAAATGTCCTTCAAGAACTGTTCTGCAGTAGATCAATCGATCTAAGAATTCCTGTTGTAAATTTTTGAACTACTTGTGAAAAAATTTCTCGTATTACTCGTCGAAGAAAGTCTTAGACGTATCTATCGAGTTAGGTTTAGATTTACAAACTGAATTTTTCGACGTAGCCCCACAAAAAAAAGTCCATTGTGTTCAGATCGGGCAACCTGGATGGCCGCTTTATTGACTACCGTCTATCCAGCGACGAAATGTCGCTAAGTCAAAAAACATATCAATGATACCATGCTATGCAAATACCATAATGTGTTAATATTTCCTAAACGGTTAATAATAGGGTATAGGGTATGATTTATGAACAAGTCTAGAATCGATTTTATAAAGTAAAATTTAAAAATAAACAATGTTTCATTAAAAAAATTAAAGATACACGTAGCACCCTGTATAATACCTATCTTTCTTCTAAAAAAGTGCATTTAAAGTATAAAGGACGTTCCCTTTATTTAAAAAAAGGAATAAACAAATGGTATCGATACGTGCACGACATACACAGTCTTTGAAAGTTCGGACGACATACAGAGCCGAAGGCAACGTAAGAAAATGTAAATACACATGCACATTGCACAAAATAAATAGTCTACCAGGAACATTTAAAGAAATTTTAAACATTACTACGAATTATTGACATTCTTACCTTAAATTAATTTCTAATAATTTAGACATCTTAATACCAACTTTACTTGAACGTTCAGTATTGTATATACTGTACATACTTGTAAATAATGTAAATAGAGTGAAAGAAAGCATAAAAGTAGAAAGAAAGAGAAAGCGAATGAAACTAAAATGAAAGAGAAGCTGTAAATAAAACACAACTATAGCCCAGCAAGCTTGCATTCAAATCAATGATCATTACACCTATCAAATCAAGCTGGTTTTTTCGGTTATTTTTTTCAGCAACAAAAAATCAAAAAAATATTAACCAATTTTCGTCAACAAAATTTTTTTAACTACAAACCTCTAATGGCCCTGTGAAGTCAACTACTGGAAATCCTTTCCTACATTTTAAAGCGACGTTTCTTACCTGGGGTTACCATCAGCCCCGGCCATGCTTAACTCAGGCGCGTAGCCTAGCGCACTGTATTTTCATATGCTGTTTCTATGTAAGTCACTATGAATATGTTATGTAATAATACATGAAAATTTGCAAGAATGTCGCATTAATGAAAGTAAAAAGAATTTTAAAAGTGCAGGTGAAAAATTAGCCACATTTTCTCCATATTCTCTTTTTTTTTACCCACTCCTCATAGAAACATGAAAATACACCCCGATAGGTCTGCGACAAGCCACTGTGGCGTGGAAAATATATCTGCTTTTATCAATCGTTTCTTTTGAAAAGGTTTTATATCAAGTCATTTTTCTGTATAAGAATAGGTGAAGTGGTCTGGGAAGTTCGATATACCCTTTAAAATATTTTTTCCATCTCATTGGAAAATAGATGTGATTTGGTTTGCGTTGGGAAGTCAAATAAATTTTGCCAAGTGGTAGAGAAATATTACTGATATTAGATGAATCGGTTTTGTACCAGGCAAATTTTTTCCCAACAATGAGATATTTATTCGACATTTATCCGATCGTTAGCAAAAATCTTAAAGAAAATCTTCCTTGACAGACTATTAGATACAGTTAGAGGGCAAAATCTTATCCCTGATAAACAATCGGATTCAGAGCTGGTCATTTCATTGCGATCATTTCACTAAGCTTCCACATCGGAACACCCGGATATATTAAAAACAAACGTCGTCTTTTTAAACATATTATAAGACTTATGATGATGTTTGATATGGGGTCACGTCTCCAAATGTAATAAAAGTAAAAGTCTCAGGTCAGGATTTACACAGCAAAATTCTTAGAGAATAATAGTTAATGCATTTTGGTATGTCCCTAATGCGGACATGCTGAGCGAGCTCAATAAATGAAACAATTATTACAAAAACAACATGACAAATTCCCAAACAAATTCTTACAAATCACATTATTCAAAATATATTTTATTAAAAACCACATCCAATTCGGCCACGAGCAAGACACGAAAACCTCACAACACCAAACACTTAATAAGCATTCTGCTCAGTGCTTATATCCTTATTCCCCTTCTCTATTCTAATTATCTCTCTTCTCTTATACAATTCTTATTTCTATTCGTTTTCTTAACAGGATCTTATCAATAAGTGTAAGAGTGCTGAAAAACGCTGACACAAGTCCCTGACAATAATTAATAGCACATGTGAACTTGATGGCATTAAGACGGCCACAAACACCATGAAGTAATCAGAAACCATATCTAAATTCTTAAATAAATTATAAATACCAATGGGCAGCGAAATCTCCGACGCGTCGTAAATATTTAAAACAATTCGTAATTATTTTCCGATCAACGGTGAAAAATCCGGTTTGACAAATACGGGTCGGTATTATTTAGGGATTTAAAGGGACATATATCGGAAATTACAGTGGTGAATAATTAATAATATTCAAAGCCATTGAATAAATCTATGCAGCAAGGGCCATTTATAATCCGGCGCGCCTGTACGGAAAAATATGCAGCAATTGAAAAATGATATACCACTACAACGGATGTACACTATTTTTTTTTATGAGGAATAAATATGTTAAAGGGATTATTTTTTTCTAGTAGCTTTTTCAGCTATTTAATAAAATCATGCCAAGATCAGGGGAAGAATATCGTGCTGTACTAGCACTTAGGTGACTTGTTGCTACCACGTCCTCGCCTCGATTGAAAAGAAAGCACAAAAAATTTGGAAAGTTTCACAATTTTGCCAAGAAATTTAAGAAAATATTTTTTCATATCTCGATAGATGGGCAACTACTAATCCATTCAGAGATTGATGGTGCCCGAATTTTAAATTTCTATTTTAGAACAGAAATATTGCCCCGTTAGTCTCCATACCCTTTTAATACCCACAAACCCATTTTAGACCAGGGTCGAAATTTTTGAAACCAAAAAAATAGTAGTAGGATAAAACCCATTGCAAAAGGAAGAGAATATAACAAAAATGAAAGGAAAAATAATTTACGGGCGATCCGAGGTCGGGAAGTGGAAGGGGGTGAGTTTTTAAGGGTAGAAAACGATTTATCACAATTTCCGGCAAAACTACAAGTCCTATGGAAAAACGTTAAATGGCAAGTTTATTAAAATGTATACTTTAATTACTCGAAAAACGTTAGATTCCATGTTACATTGATAAACAAAAAAATTACAAATCCATAAAGCATACACATAAATAGTTCGAAATTGTACATAATGATTAAAAAAAAAATTTCGGATTCGAGTTTTTTTCGTTTCCTTGCATTTTTTGAGAACATTTACCATAGTAATATATATATTTTTTACACCATCAGAAAGTAAAGATTTCAGCGAATAAAAAGCCCATCGACTTTTTTAAAAAAGCAGATATTTTGACGTGAGAATTTTCGATTGAAAATTATAGTGCTTTTTCGATATTAAGTCAAAATAAGGTGAAACGATAAATATTTTAACTCAAAAAAATATGTGTTTGGGACATAAAAAGGTAAGTTTTCACCAAATGTCGTGAAAAAAAATTTTTTTTGTAAAAGATAAAAATAAAAAACCAAAAACTTGGTTATTTGAATTTTTCACATCAATTTTGAGGTTATGTGAAAAAAGTGTAAATACAAAAGTTGTAGATCTTTTTATTACCTACAACTTTGCCATTTAACGTTTTTCCATAGGACTTGTAGTTTGGCCCCAAATCGAGATAAATCGTTTTCTACCCTTAAAAACTCACCCCCTTCCACTTCCCGACCTCGGATCGCCCGTAAATTATTTTTCCTTTCATTTTTGTTATATTCTCTTCCTTTTCCAATGGGTTTCATCTTACTATTATTTTTTTTCACTTTTTACCATTTTCAAAGGCCCTGGTCTATTTCGCATAGCCGGAAATTGTAAGCACCTTTTTAGTGGCCATTGCGCCTTTAAACCTACTCATCAACTTTTCGAGCGCATCACTTTATCAACCCCTTTATCATTCCTCAGCACACCGCAGGAAATTTAAGCATTTTACATGACAATGCAAGCTTATTACTCCATCTGAAGCATACGTAAGGCTGCTGAGCCTGAGTAAACACCGCAAGTAAGATGCCGCCGACATAAAGGAAAATTATCCTGGGTAAAACCGCCTCTCTGTTGGTTTAATTATTATTATTATTTCCTATATCCTTGTCTTAATCCTGCTGGATAGATTAGCGTGTATCCTGCTTTATAATATATTTGATAAATCCAGGGATTATTGTAATTTGGAGACGTCTATATGTTTACGGTGTTGTGTTTGGAATAATCCAGCTTTTTTGATCGTATGCAGATATATCCTTCTGATAGTTAGGAGTAATTATGCGAAATTAATTAATAGCTGCCAAACGTTTCGTAAAAAGTACTTATACCTACTTGTTGCTATCACGATATTAAATTTAAACAATCTGGTGCCAGCTTTTACTCTTAAGGCATTATGTATTAATCTTCTCGAATTTTTGTCAAACTTTTTCACATACCCTTTTGTGATATTATCTACAAGCAATCACAATTTTCTCCGCAAACCACCATATTTGTTCCCAATATTTTCATATTTTTATTTAAAAAATGGGATACATGCGTTGCTTTCTTCGGACATTTGATTTATGATATGGGGGTTTTTGTGGTAATAAAACAGTCATCAATTTTAGACGTAGTGTGTTGTGGAAAGATATATTGATAAAGAAAAATAGCACAGCGCTTGTTTCATTGAAAGTTATGTTTTATTATAAAAAGGTTTAAACGGTATACACTAAACGTGCTTATATGCCTGACATAATAAAATATTGGAAACAATATTAATCCTATCTTCGTGTTAGATCAGATAATAAATGATACACATATTAAATAAAATGTCAACGTTTTTACGCACAATTATTATTATTATTATCAACACGAGCAACACAGAAAATATCTCTAAAACTGCACCAACAAAGACACAAATGGAATCGTACTGAATTAAAACCGGTCGATGCACAAAAGATTGCCTGCAAAAAGGACAACAGATCAATTAGTGCATGTTGTCAGCGTGGACAACGCATGCCTCGCTTTAACGACATAAATTCAGTATTCAGTAGTATTTGGAACTTTGCTTGGGTTGGCGGACATAGCAGTGCAGAAGACACAGATTGAGATATTTATTGTTTCGTTTAGAAATGTCTTGCGTTTTAAAAACTACAAAGGAATTTGTAATAAAAGGAGGTTCTGTTTCATAAAATGTGTGTAGGATGTAAGACCAAAAAAATTCCTAACCCATTTCCTTAAAAAAAATTAATTGTATATCTGCCTATCAATATTTATAGCTGGAAAGAGCTTTTATGTAAAAATATCCCGAAATCATTTCGGGTAAATATATTTCAAAGTAGCTAAATACATCATTTTGTTCCTTTACTTCTTTCAATTTTTCATTTATTTCCCTGCATCATTCACAACATACACAACCTTAGAATAGATGACTGTTTTATTAGCACGAAACAGGCCATACTATAAATCAAATGTCTCCGAAAGAAGACGTATCCATTTTTAGAATAAGAATAAGCGAATAATGTTCTTGCGTGTTCCAGGAATATTTTCAAATAAACATATAACAGTCTTTTATTATTTTCTTCGTACTCTATGTTATTATTAAAATTTGAATACTTACTTTCAAATAGAAATCGTTATTTTGGTGTCAAAAGTTGGTATTGTTAAAAGCTTTCCATTTGAATTAAGGCAAATTATATATGAAAAACGCTTTGGAATATTATTATTTTAGTTGACATGCCTTGCCCGTTATTGGTAGAAGTCAAAACACAGCCGCATGGGATGAAATGACAAGTATATAAATACTTGGTTGTGCATGGTGATGGTGCGGGCGTTCGGTACGATTTTATGGGTCCTGACTCAATGGCCGATTAAACTAAACTGTTAAGTGTCTCTCTCTAGAATACCTTATACCCCATGTCCTATCCTACTGATGGTCTATGCTTACAAAGCCCATGCATGGGGCTCATGGTGCGAATTACATTTTGCCCACTTTCTCTTAATAGTTGAGTTGTCAATCAGTATACACCTAAACATAATATATCTTTCTGTTATTTTATCTCCAATTTTCCCACTCGAGTAACGAAAAAAGAATAAATCTTATCTTTACATGCATACATCTCACGGTGTCTGAAAGAAAATGTAAAGATGTGCGAAGTACTCGAACTAGCGTCGCCGACTTCACAAATGCAAATCTCACGTTACTGCTAATACGGGGCCTACACTGGGGATGCAAAATGACTCCTGACTTGACAGATTTATGAGCGGGCTTTTAGAGGAAAAATCAGGAACGTGGAACAGACAACAACGAACAAACAAGTAATATTGGGAATATTACTAAAATTTCATGGAGAGGCCGAGATGGGTAGATCTAAGTTAACCCCATAGCGTTGCAAAAAGTTTAATTAAATGTCGATGCTAACGTACAGGATGGACCACTAAAACTAATTCCATTAAGCAAGGAAAGGGCAAGGGAATTTGCCGATTTTTTCGTCTACGCTTATGTCCCCCACAACAACTAAAACAAGAGCGCATCCCCTTGCTCTGCCTAGCACCGATCTACTCCAACCCGCACTGGCAAATTGTTTTAAACTAAATCGAAACGCCCGACTTGTTTTTCATGTCATATATTCCTTAAGTGGCCCGAACGCTCCAAAAGAGACGCACGCTACATTTTTCTCCTATTTTTATTTTGGAATCGTATGTCTTTCTTTCTGCGACGTTTGATTTATGACATGAAGTTTTTTGTACTAATAAAACAGTCATCCATTTTTAGACATCGTATGTTGTGAAAGACGGGCACGGAGAAATATTCGAAAATATAAAAAAAGTGGAATTTATTGAAAATTCGTTGGGAGACAATAATAAAGCTTGAGACGTTGTTTTGGACGCTTTTTTGTTCCTAATTGATTAGCCAGAAATGGTTGTCATGAAAATTACCAAACTTATTAAGAGTTAAAACGTATGTAGGTTGCCCACCTTTTATCGGATTAATGAAGACTATAATAACACTATAACAAATCGGTGTTTCTCTAGTTACTATGTTGTTTTCGTATTACATCAATGCAATTATTAAAAAAATATATAGTCACGGTCGATATAAAATTATTTTATATAAAAAATCGCATAATAATTATTTTAGCAATGCTCCAATTTTCTGTACCCAAGAAGCTTGCTTTCAGTGACCCCCACTTTGTAATAATCCAATTGAAAATTCATAAGACCCTCTCTTAATCCCCTCGACTATTCCAAAAGTGCCTTTAAGTATTTGGGAAGTGTATTCATATATGTATTCCGTTGCCGGGGGCAACCACACGTACCGGTCCTGAAGGACTCGCACGTCTTGTCCTACAGGAAACCCACCGCCTGCCAGAAAGAATTTGTAATTTGTTAGTGTTGCCGGAAGGAAAGATACCGGAGTGCTTAGAAAGCATTGTTAAGATTTTTTCGGAGTAGTCAAATCGCTTCGAGGTATCGTAAAGGGACCCCTGGGGTTTTTTAATGCCTTAGTAATTTAATAGTATATTAACGTACACGTTTTATAAAGCATCATTTTATAGCACGCGTCCATGTTAAAAAACGAGCCGCTTGCGGCGAGTTTTATAACGGGACAAGTGCTTAAAACTGCTTTATATAATACGTACGTTATACTATTTTTTCTAATTTGTAGTTTTTTCAATAAAAAACACACATTTAAAAAGAAAATAAATCCTTCAAGTTTTGTAAATTTTTATGTCTAAATTTTATGTTGGTAATACTATTTTTTATCATAGTAGCCTCTGGACTACAAAAATTATTTTGCGAACTGTCATTTTTTGATTTATTGACCCATTTTCACCACGAGATTCTAAAGTTATTTTAGCGATATAAGATTTGAAATTGGACGGAATACGTTGTGTGATCCTTGTACATTGGGTATATATACAGTGCGTTCGGAAATTCGGGCGATTTTGCTCCTTTTTTTCGAATTTCAAAAGACGTGATTTTACGTCAGGGCATTGCAATTTAGTATAGGGAAGATGGAAAATTCAAATAAAGTTGAAGTTAAAATCGACATTGGAAGGTTAGTAGATTGAATTTTGGATAGGATTTGGCAGAAAATGATAGCTTGAAGCATCTACAAAAGATTGATTTATAGATTTATGCAACCCACATACATGACTATTATCCACACAGAATAAAAAAGTAGGTTATCAAGCTATTTATATTCTCGTAAAGCACAAAGGCCGCGCAAGTCAATGAAATAAAACATTTAAATGTTACCAACATCAAATAAAGAAAAAACGCGTATCGAAATAGCTTCATTACGATACGCAAATGCATATCGTAATAGATTTGTTATGATACAAAATTTGAAAAAAAATATTATCAACGGAGAAATGGGTCAATAAAATAACCTAATAACCAATCTGTAAGAAAAATGTTCAGATTTAAAGTATTATATTATAGCGATATTTTACTTTAAAATATTTGGCCAACATGCCTTATTTTCACATTTATAGTCTAGAGTTATGCTGTCTGATGCTTTTTTTACCGACCTTTTTACGTTCCGCCGAGAAATATTTTTTCGAGTCACTCTATAAGTCTAATAGTCCCATTTCGGCCAACCTCCCTAGTTTTATAACTACATGACCAAGAGGTGTGTTTATTTTGTGACCGTAACAACGAACTGCACTTAGCCGGCAGTTAGTTTCACATTACAAAAAGGGTAAAACTTTTGATTGCTCGGTTTTAGTGAGAAAAATAGGGTATTGGGTAAGAAACTTTTTGAATTACCCAGTTCCGTCTGTCCGAATGTTTCGTCGTCTGGTTTTAAAATCAAAGTTATTGTTGTTAAATTGTATAAGCTTACTATTTTGATATTGGACCTGATGTTTTAAACGAGGAGTTGACCAACATCGTGTTCTCGGGAGATTTGTTGGTTAAAGAAGGTGGTCGGATGTTCTGGCTGAGCTACCGACAAAGCGTACCAGGCTCCCTAACTACACTGAGAAAAAGATCCAATACCTGTTATAAAAAATATTATATCAATTATTAGATTTCCACATACGTATTTGGACAGTGCGACAGTATGCAACAGTTACAATATCGCTTTGCTAAAATGTGATTATAGTGGCATTAAGTTACTTCTAATACCATTTATATCCCCTTTATAGTTGGACTATACCGTTTAAAAGAATTTCTAATACCAGTGATAATATAGTTAATATCGAATATAATACTGTTTTTTCCAACGTAAAAGATAGTTTATACCCAATATAAGAAAGATTCTAATACCTATTATAAAAGGGTTCTAGCAGGTTTCTCCAATTTTATTGTTAATCTTATCACCTTATAAACAAAAATATACGTTATATCTAAAAAAACATTTAAAAAAAACTAACATTTCGAATTATATTTTTGAAGAGAAATAATTCAAAAAACGCGGACACAATGCCATATCTTTTTCTCCTTTTTACAGCTCCGTCGTCTTCGCCTCATGCTCGCCACTATACTTTCTATAACACACATGCCCTATATCGCCGTCGATAATGTAGGGACCTTTATTTCTAATGGTGCCATACCCTTCCGAATTTTCATCGTTTGCGATTTCTTGCGATTTCGTCGTCGTTCCTTCCGGATAACTGTCTTACTGGACTGTTCGACAGCTGAGGGCTGTCGTCAGCGGAAAACGTGTTTCTATTGGTCGATTTGCTCGTCACGTGACGGTGGTGATGTTTGGGTCTTTGGACTGTCTCTAGAGAGTCTACTAGAGACGTATCTAAAACAAAAAAAAAACATATTATATTCGTTATTTATGCCTTATGTGTGCTTTAGAAACTCGGTGACGGTTTTAGAAAATAGCCTACCTTGATCAGGTATAGCTCTTCCATTTTCTATACCTATATGCTTTTTCTATAGAAAAATAGTGTGTAAAATTATACTAGGTAATTTTATTTTTATTATTCAGTATCGCTTTTTAGGGCCACCCTGTCAGATGTAAACCCTATAACTTTTGTACAATACTTTTTTCTATATATTCAAACTTAAATTTTGATAAATACTATATAATACCTACTTACTATTTTCCATCAGTCCCATCCCAATAGTTAACCGTAGTTATGGGGCAATTTAACCTACTCGAAATAACAGTTTAAGAATGGATAAAAAAATATATACTTAAATTCTGAAAAAAATACTATTGTTTTGGGTGAGTCGTACGCACAATCCACGTTAATCTTAATTTAATAAATCTTCATCTTCCAAATAATTTTCTCATAACAGATGCCAGTTCCTTGCTGTGACTGTATCATTAAATAGTATATGATATTAACATTTTTCACGAAAAACATGCACTTTAGTTAGATTTAAAAAAATTCTAGTTAGCGCCTGACAGTCAGCATAATAATAATGATAATATGGGGACAGCTCTCTATAATCGATACTTACCGATATTTCATCAAATTTAAAATCTGAATAGATACTGTTGTATCATTTCGCAATTTCCTAGCAATAATAAAAAATGCATGATGGATACTTACTGTTGCACACAGCGCAGGAATCACAAACCACAACACACGTGTGACGACGCGACCGGTGGCTTCAAGAACATCTAATCAAATGGACAGGACGAAGCCGGACGAACCCGACGAACAGGTAGCGGGTAGTCGGATTAGAAATATCAATCGGGTTATTTGGGAATATAAGATTTCTAATAAAAATTATTTCACAATTCGCTGCCAGTATTATGCGGACTTTTAAATATGACTGTATTATAAGCACCGCCAACTGATTCGCTAAACTTCTAAACATAGCTTATATCGAATAAAAGAAATGATTAAATATGCGAGGTTATTATGGTTAGAAAATATTTTTATAATTATTATGATTACTCTAATACCGTCAAGCAAAAATTTTGCTATGGGTACTATTTAGGGATTTACAAACCTTCTAATGGTTTAATTATTCTCAGTGTATATTGCAAACGGGTGAGTATACCCTTAATTTCTTTGTTTGTTGAAATGACTTAAGAATTATTTGATATTTCGTCACAACCTTTGATAAATCGTAATCCGTCTGGATGTAAATGTATCCGAAGTTGATAATTTTAACACTTCTTGCTATTTTTTATGTAGCGCTCATGATACAAAGATGTAATGGGTATTATTGATTTAGACCAGGCTCGATAATTTTTGAAACCAAAAAAAATAATAGTAGGATAAAACCCATTGGAAAAGGAAGAGAATATAACAAAATAAAAGTAAAAATAATTTACCGGCGATTCGAGATCGGGAAGTGGAAGGGGGTGAGTTTTTAAGGGTAGAAAACGATTTATCTCGATTTCCGGCAAGTCCCAAGGAAAAACGTGAGAACTTACCTTTTTATGTCCCAAACACACTGTAATTTCTCTGATTTAAAATATTTATTTTTTCATCTTATTTTGACTTAATATCGAAAAAGCACCCTAATTTTCAATCAAAAATTCTCACGTCAAAATATCTGCTTTTTAAAAAAGTCGGTGGGCTTTTTGTTTGTTGAAATCTCTACTTTCTAATGGTGTAAAAAAAAATATACATTACCATAGTAAATGTTCTCCAAAAATGCAAAGAAACCTAAAAAACTCGAATCCGAAATTTTTTTTTTAAGGATTATGTACAATTTTGAGCTATTTATTAAAATTTATACTTCAATTACTCGAAAAACGTAAAATTTCATATTACATTAATAAACAAAAAAAATTACAAATCCATAAAACATAAGGATCGCAAAAAACATTGTACATAATGATTTAAAAAAAAAATCGGATTAGAGTTTTTTCGTTTCTTTGCATTTTTTGAGAACATTTACCATAGTAATGTATATTTTTTTTACAGCATCAAAAAGTAGAGATTTCAACGAACAAAAAGCCCACCGACTTTTTTAAAAAAGCAGATATTTTGACGTGAGAATTTTCGATTGAAAATTAGGGTGCTTTTTCGATATTAAGTCAAAATAACGTGAAAAAATAAATATTTTAATTTAAAAAAATTACAGTGTGTTTAGGACATAAAAAGATAAGTTTTCACCAAATTTTGTAAAAACAAAAATTTTTTGTAAAAAAAAATGAAAAACCAAAAACTTGGTTATTTCAATTTTTCACATAAATTTTCAGGTTATGCGAAAAAAGTGTAAATACAAAAGTTGTAGATCTTTTTATTACTTACAACTTACTTTGTTATATTCTCTTCCTTTTCCAATGGGTTTTTTCATCCTACTATTTTTTTTTCAATTTTACCATTTTGAAAGGCTTCAGCCCTGGTCTAGTTTCCGTGGTTAGGAATTGAAATTTCACTCACCACATGACGCTACAGCTTCTGACTTTTGATATGATCTAAGTCTGGCGCTCAATTTAATTCGGAAATCATTAATGCCATGGGATGCACGTCACTGATATAGACACGTATTTAAGGATAGATGGTAAAAGCTTATTAGTACTCTCTAAACACGGAACGGTTCTGCGTTTACCTACAAACTATTAATCATCGTTAGGGCTTTACCTACTTCTATGTTTACATCGGGTATATGTACTTTCTTTATACTAATACTAAAGCGCTGTTAATAAAGATTTAAATTAGGTAATATGACGGTCTTAGCTGAGTGCACTGCGCAAGTTTTAGCAAATATGCTGTAAATTATGTGTGTAACCTTTAACAGTAATAATTTTTGCCTAATATATAGGTTATCGTATTGAAATACCGCTATGTTGTAATGTAATATTTAATCACACAATTAGATAGTCAATAGTCAATGCCAATGTTACTTATATCCTTATTATCAGTATACTTTATTACGTTTGGAATCTGAAACGTTACTTCTTTAAAATGTTCTCCGACAAAGAACCTGCGGGTATACTTCATACGAAGTCAGTTGAGACAATGTAAATATTGGGGGTACGATCAATTTACTGCATCACACACTGAAACTACAATACAAATATAACAAAATTTGTATTGATCGCTCCCTATACAGATGTTCGAAGATAGTCCACGTGGACTTGACAAGTCTGTCATTAATTTTTTTTTAGTTTTTT
Organism: Polydrusus pterygomalis; assembly: GCA_963969555.1. NCBI lineage: Eukaryota > Metazoa > Arthropoda > Insecta > Coleoptera > Curculionidae > Polydrusus > Polydrusus pterygomalis. Next base: position 3,238,375 of record OZ018380.1, read on the forward strand.
TGTCTGTCTCAACATCGTATACACTTTACCTACGCCTATGGTTTGAAAATTAAAGTAAATCTCGCCGAGGCCGTCTAAAGCAGAATATTAATTCTTAATGCATGGGCCTAATGAATTTTTAATTTCTTTATTAAAGAGTTCTAAACATCTCGGAAATATGAGGGCCCATCGCGATATAGACTAATGGAGTTTTGCCTAAATATACGAGGATTTATCGATAACGAAAAATATTTATTTAACTGTTGCTTGTAAAATTTATAATTTACGTTATTTTTTAAAGATATTCCGGAAGCCACCAGAGGAGTTTTTTCTCTAATAATGAAACAAAAGACGAGTATTTTCAACACTTTTATGGATATATAGTGCCCTGGTAATATAGGTTCAACTACCCATGCTTCATTGCCTATTACCTTTAAAAATAATTATATTAATATTATTTTTAATATATTATATTAACAGCATATCTAAATTAAAATTAAACGGCAAGATACAATTATTCGCTGATGATGCAACTATTATTTACTTTACAAAATCTTCTTTTACATTTATTACTAAAACAAAAATAAACAACTTGATACCAAAAAAATATTATTTGATAATAAAATCATAAAATATACTAATTCTATTAAACTTTTGGGACTATATATAGATAAAAATTTAAGTTGGAAAACACATATCGAATATATTAGAAAAAACGTATCTCCTTTGATTGGAATTTTATACAAAATTAGACATTATTTACCAATTACACTTCTGAAAAATATTTATTATTCTCTAATTTATTCTAAATTGCAATATTTAATTTCAATATGGGGATCTGCTACCTCTACAATAATAAAACATTTAAAAAAATTTCAAAATGATTTTATTAAATGTTATGCAAGCTTCCCTTTTTGGAACCCACAATAAATTTATACAAACCACAGGGATATTTAAACTTACCTAAAAAAAATTAAAAATCATATTTAAAAAAAGTAATACTTTATATAATCATCATACCCGGCAAACTGAAACTCTTTTGGTAGTAAATATTAGAAGTAATTTCGGTAAACGATCATTATTATACAATGGGATTATGATCTAAAATAACCCACCAAATCAATATAAAAACATAAAAAAATTAGTACTATTTAAAAATCAAATTAAATTGTATTGTTTAACAAAATAAATGATTCCATTTTTTTTTTAAATTGAATAATATTTGACTTTTTTATTAATTTCGTTAAATATATTGTATTTTATGTATTTTTATAAAAAATTGTTCATTTTTAAGTTTGTTATTGTTTATAATTTATATTCCCTGTAATGGACTTTTAAGGTTTGTTGGGAATTTGTTAATAAAAAAAAATGTAACTGATATTAATCGGAGAGCAGGCAAAGTTTTACACTTCCTTTGTGATTTGAGCCTAGAACCTCTCAATTACCAGTTGCACGCTCTACCAATTGCACTGCTGCTGCGCGAGTTGATAGAGCTAACTAACAATTCTTAACACACCGCTTATTGAATCTTCCCTGTAGTAAACTAATGATTCCTTCATGCTTACCTTAAACGAACTCGGTCTTATATTAGCCCCAAAACCCCCGAGGGTATATTAAGAAGAAGATTGATTAAAGATAATGATAAGGTAGCTGTTTTGGTTATAGATTTCTTTTAGTATTGTTGGAATTATTAAAGACGCTAAATAGATTTTAATTCGCCCGTTTAACGTGAAGAAAATGGATTTCGCTTATAATTTCTATTCGAGCTGTTTGAACTAGAGCATAGCTGTACATTTTTTTAGACCACAGTGTGTTTCACTTTTATTGCAGTTAGGGTAAATAAGTCGTAAGAGATGACATTTCTTGGACGGGAAGAAGTAATAACACAGAGCCACATCTTGACTATACGGTGGGTGATTTAGCTCCAAAAAGTTACTCTTGTCGAGGAAGAAACCGAACGTTATCAAGACGCAAAGCTCAAACTAGAACAAGAAGGTTTTGCTTTTTTCTTTCGCCAGATCGATCCTTATAATCAACAAGAATAATTCCTGCTCAGTCTTAAAACTTATCAGACGCTGGTATAGTAAAAAAGATATATTTCTTTTCTGTTTTACGTTTATTTTCAAAAATACCAGTATTGATCTCAGCTCCTCATGTTTTTTTAATATTACCCAATTCCCTTCTTGTTGTCATCTGATGTATTATTTATGGCAATCGTTTACTGAAAAATGCAGTAGGCACTTAAATGAAATCTCCTGCGATATACTTAAATTGCAGCAATTTAAATAAAATTACATTAAGTCAAGCCGGTGGACAGCGAAAAAAGATTGACAAATGATTGTAAATAAGTACTTGGTACTTATTTAATCGCTTTTAAGATACTTTACCGGATTATTTATTATAACGATACTACTTATATTCATCTTTTGATATAGCATAGGTTGAGACCTAGAATAAGTTGTAAGACTATGGAGGAGTTTTGAAAAGGAAAGATCGAAAAGTCAGGTGTACTTATGCCCTTAGTTTTGAAAATGTGTAAGTTACAAATGTTTGCTGATGACACCTTAATTTACATTAATGTTTTAAATATTTTTGATGGTCTAAATACTCTAAATTCTTAGATAAATATATTTTTAAATTGGCTAAAAGTAAATAAATTAAAATTAAATATTTCAAAAACTAAATGAATGGTTATGGGTAATAATTTAAATTGTCAAAATATAAATGCTGTAATTGATGGTGAAAAATTGGAATTAGTAAACAGTTTTAAATATTTAGGGATAATCATTGATTCAAAATTAAAATTTTTTAATTATTTTGAAAGTATCATATCGAAGATTGCCGGAAAAGTAGGCTATTTTAAAAGAATCAGTTAAAAATTTTATTTAAATAAAAAACTCTAAAACTCTTATGAAAATTATAATAAAAATAAAAAAAGTTTGTTTTCTAAAAAAACTGTATTTAATACCATTATATTATCACATTTTCTTTATTGTTCTTCCATTTTATATTGTGCTAGTGAGGAAATATTTGATAAATTACAAATTTTACAAAAAAGGCAATGCGGATTATTTTAAATTGTGACAAATATACAAAAATTAATTTTATGTTGAAAAATGTAGATTGGTTGAATTTCAGAAATTTAATTTTTATTTAGTATGTATCTTTATAGGTACATAAAATTAAAAATAATTTATTGCCTGATTGTTTAAAAAAATTTTGTTCTTTTAATTATGACCATCATAATTATAAAACAAGAACTAATCAAAATGTTTATGTGGATAGAGTGTATAAAACATTAGCTTATAATTCTATTTTTTATAAAGGTTTGATAAAATATAATAATTTGGAAAATTCTATAAATCTCAAAAATCATTAAAACTCTTTAAAATTACATTAAATTAAAAAACAGAATGATACGTAATATTTGATACAATTTACAAAATGTCTAACTTTTCTGTCAGTTTTTGTTAAAAGACGGTTGCGTTTTAAAAATTAAAAATAAATCTATAATAATGTGTTAAAAATATGTATTAAAAAATATTTAATTGTAGCTTTTTGCTAAATAAAACATGTTACTACTACTACTACTACCTGTCAACGCCTGGACACATGAACATTATATCATGTAAATGGAAACATACTAAGGTACTGCTAGCTAGTATAAATTGAACTGTGAAAACTTGAAAACAACTGGAGATACTTACCAGTTGAAACGATGTAATTTAAAACAAATAATAAAGAAAATGAAAGTTCAAAACTCTTCTATCATTGTCTTCAAATTTTAAACAGTAGTAAATGTATTTTATCAGGACACGATATCTTTCGTCCAAAACCTAATGTGTTCCAAACATGGATATCTGGCCGATTTTTGGATTCAAAAAATGTTCAATGAAAAAACTCAACACACAGTTAAATCCAAAACCAGAATTCTCAACACCTCATGTTCGCCATTTTCCATATTATGCCAATTAAATCCTCTGTTTGGCTGCTCGATTAATATACAAAGCACAACGCATGTGGATGTGGACTTATTATTTAATTTTACTGATTCGATAATAACCCGGTGTAGTTTAATCCGGTTAGTTTCTCGAGTACAAGCCACACTTGAAACTTTACAATGTCAGTCAAAATTAACCTTGTGTGTGTGTATATTCCTTTGTTATATAGGTACGATTTAACATGCTTAGTGGCTCATCACGTCAGAATATTATTATTATTATTATTATTTAAAACGACTTTTTGCATACACGAAGGATTCAGAAAAAGAAGGAGAAACAGCCATTTTCCAATTCAAAACAGCATATTAACATAAATGAAATTTGTAGTTGTTTTTATGGTAAATGTTCGGATTTTACCACGTACATACTCCTAGTTCAAACGTCCAAAATGCAAACTTGCTTGTCTCAAATAAGGAAAATCCCCATTAGATCTGACAAACCTCTGAATGGTGTCTCAATTTGCTCGCGTTTAAACTGCATTTCATTAGAGACCAGTTCATTGATTCCCGATTTAATTGGCAGCCATCTGATATTTGCATATCAGACCTTGATAGACCAGGTGTAATTTCCTCTTAACCACAATTTAAATCCCAACTACGAGATGGGTAAAATTTTTATTTACAGATTGATTGTTGGTAATTTTATGCAGTTTTTTGTACATGGTGAAACAAATCCTGGTTAGTGGTAATAAATATAGTTTAAAAAAAACTAAAAAAACACGCTTTAATAATTAATCGAACTAAAAAGCGGAAAATAAATATAGTTTGAAATAATTCTTGAAATTCTTAATATAGGCAGAAAATAACAATGAACGATAAACATTAGTATTATTGTGAATTTGTGCTATATTTTTCGTATATCGAGCACACCACGCTTTTTTCACAATAATACTAATGTTTATCGTTCTTTATTATTTTCTGCCTATATTAAGAATTTCAAGAATTATTTTAAACTATATTTATTTTCCGCTTTTTAGTTCTTATATCTATACGATCCCACGTTTGTGTCATTACTATCGGTTATTGTAATAATCCTGACATATTGACAGGTGTCAAATTTTGACAAGAGAATTTTTTGCGTATTTTTTTCAACTTTCCACCGTCAATATACATACGAACTTATAGTTTTTTCATTAATATCATTTTTTTTAAACGATTTGACATATTGACAGCTATCAAATTTTGACAAGAGAATATTTTGCTTATTTTTCCCGAAGTCTCCGCATCGAATACTATACGACCCTATAATTTGTTTTGTTAAAATCGCATCTTCGTTTTATACCTGACAGCTGTCAAAATTTGACACGAGAATTTTTGCGTATAGATTATTGTATTGTCAGTGGTTCTTGATAATTCTACAAAATTTAAATTAAATCTGACCTTTTAAAGTGGGTCAAAATCGAGTTCAAAGAAGTCGGTTACAAACAAACAAACAAACATACAGGTGAAGCTAATAATAAAAAAAAAATAAAAAAAATTAAAAAAAAAAGTAAAAATAAAAAAAAAGCGTGTTAAAAATAATTTAAGGTAGAGAAACCGTTCTTATAAGTTGCCGGTAAGTGTAAGGTACTTTCACCATTTTTACCATTCTATATTTTTCTTTACACGTGTCAGCTGATTGTGATTATTAATTGTTTTGAGAGCAATGAAAAATACCGCACATTTTTGAATTATTTTATGTATTTTTCATTTTAGGTCGTTAACTAATTAATTATTGAATTGTATTTACACTTATCTGAAAAATTCAGTCTTGATCGATATTTTTTTAATCCGCGCCATTTTGTATTAATTTCATATTAAAAGCCCAACTTCATGCTACTGTATACCGTGCGAGCAAAAATTATTTGCATCAAAGAGGGCCTTGCATCTGAGGACGTAATGCTTAGCCGTAGAGCTTAATACCTGTTGGGTGTCAGTAACTACCTGAATTAACAATCTGTCAGTGATTAAGTCATCTTTGACAGTCGTTACAAGTAATTTGATTCATCGCTAGTTATTCTAATTTCTTGAACAATTCACACAATGGGCTTTACGGAACAGCACAAAACATTCATAGTTAAAGCGTATTTTTCAAACTGGGTTAGAGTAAATGGTGAGTGACAATACAATCCGGGTTTGTGCATGGACGATTTGCACGAACATTTTCCTAACGTTGCTTTTATTGCTGGGGATTTTTATCATTGCCTGAAAAGAACCGTGACTGTGTGTAATGAAACAGTTACTATACAACACAAAAAAGGAGCAGGAAGACCATCTGTAAGAACATAAGATCTTGTTGCAAACGTTCGTGAAATAATGCAAAATACGCCAACAAATTGTATAAGACGCTTGTCCCAAGAAGTGGGAAGATCTTATGGAACATGTAGGACTATTCTTAAGAAGCAGCTAAATTTATTTCCTTATAAAGTGCAAGTATCCCAAGAAATACAAGCCGCAGATTTTGAAAGACGCAGGAAATACTCTCAATGGTTTACCCAAAATTTATTGGAAATAAACGATTTATTAGACCTGATATTTTTTTCGGATGAAAGTAATTATTTTTCTTTTTCTTTCGGTATATTCTTACTTTGTTAATTTTGTAAACAACAAAAATAAATTTGTATTTGTCTACTTATTTTATTACTCATTAGTTTGTCATATTATGAATTTGACAAAATTTTAACCTAGATTTGGTTAGATATATCGTCCCCATATTATTGTGATCTAAACCAAGCCCTACGTTTTTTTTTAATTCAAGCCCTCTTTGATGCAAAGAATTTTTGCTCGCACGGTATGATATTCTTCGTTATAGGTACCCATAATAAAGCCTGAACCTCTCTGTATAGGTATAAATATAATATGCATTTAAATTAATGAAGTAAGATGCCGTGGCAGTACTAAAACACTGATACCCATGTTTATAATAATAAGGAGGCGCTATACATATAAGACGATATACAGTATGTTATACGATCGTATGTTCATGTTCCTGTAAGTAATGAAATATGTGTTTGGGGTAGCAAAGTAGTTTAGCTATTTAATACGCTTGCATCAACGTAAATAGGTAGATACACCAGCGAGGTGTAATTGGTTAGTTATTATCACGAAATTACATAGTGTAATGCATGGTATAAGAGAAACGGCTTGAAATAGAAAACAATGTTTCAACCTTTAGATATTGAGTTACAATGTTAATATTTCTGTCTCAATGAAAGACAATTGATTTTGTCAAATTTCCACTTTTATTGAAAAACTTTTTCTTTACACGAGGCATTTCGCTACATTGTAGCTTCTTCGGGTGTATGGTGCTAACTAATTTTATTTTAGTACAATAACAAAATGGTCTAGATACTTAATTACTCATTTCAGGTATTCACATTGCAAGCTTAATTATTTAATTATATGTTTTTAACACTGTTTAGGTATTGTAAACTTAAATATTATTGTCGGTATAATATATCTTAATCTTATGGGAAAGCCAAAGAACCATATTTAGATTATTGACACAGATTTAGCAAAGGGGAACTATTTAGTTCTAATTGGTCGTTTAATAATGCACCGGCATTTTTCAATCGATTTATTTCTTAACTTTCCGAAAGATTAAGTTTTTGACCCTTGTTTTCAATATGTAAAATGTAAAATGTAATCAAAATTATTTTGTTCCTGTAAAAGATGATTAGAATAAGTTGAGTCGGTTTTATGACTGAGGAAACTTCTTGTATGTTCCAAAATTATCGTTTTAAATGATCGACCTGTTTTTCCTATTCCCTTTTGCTAAATCTGTGTCCATAATCTAAATAGGGTTCTATGGATTTCCCATAAGATTAAGATGTATTATACCGACAATAATATTTAAGTTTACAATACCTAAACAGTGTTAAGAACATATAATTAAATAATTAAGCTCGTAATGTGTATACCTGAATTGAGTAATTAAGTATCCAGACCATTTTGTTATTGTACTGAAATAAAATTAGTTAGCACCATATACACCCGAAGAAGCTACAATGTAGCGAAATGCGGCGTGTAAAGAAAAAGTTTTTCAATAAAAGTGGAAATTTGACAAAATAAATTGTCTTTCATTGAGTTATAATGAATTTCCATCAAGTTAAGGCCTCAACGATTCAAAGTTTAATATTTTTTTAATCAAAAGTGCTTGTTGTCGGTGATCTTTTCGAATAGTTTAACGCCTGCGAACGTTCTAATGATGGGACAACTCCACAAAAGTTCTCTTTTGTGTCAAATCACGTATTTGTGTGGTACATTAATTAAGAACTAATTGGGATAGAGTTAAATCAGCCGTTCTATGGGGAACGTGGAAAATAGTGGCCGGCGCCGACTAATCAACGATTTAACAAAGGTCCTGTCAATTAGACAACCGGGACTACGAGTGCTTAATTTGTCTTGCAGTAATTCTCCAAACGTCTTAATTTTATTAGTCGGTAGCTTTTATAGGCCACGGCATTAGATCGATAATAATTATTATCTTTGATGCGGTAAAGGCGACTTATCAAAACGTTAATTTCTACTCTGCAAACAAGGAGGACAGTATCGTAACAATAATTTACATTAAAAGGTCGGAAATTACTTTTTTTACAGGAAAAGGCCCGCAATTTCTATAGGGTGAACGGCCAGGCGAGTGCTGTAAGAAGCCTGCGAGTCCGGTAAACGAACTTTCCGGGTGTTTATACAGAGTGTACGGAAATGATCAGCAAAAATGTAGGGGATAATTCTAGACCGAAAATAAACACTATCTTTTTCTATAAAAAATTTTTCGACAATTGATTACTGGCCGACAAGATTTTTTAACACAGGTCAGCTCCTTATTTTTAAAATGGAAATACCCTTCTAATAATAGAAAAAATATTCGAAAAGCCCCAATACATACCATTTTTCAATAGCTTAATAAGAATCGTTTCACATTAATAGGTAGTCAATTTAATTAGGGGACGGTTAAAATTGATGCATTTTATAACAGAAAAATTACCTGAACTGTAGGAATTTTAGTAGGACTTTAGGGAGGATTTACAAAATATTGCTGTTTTCTTTGTTTGTGGGACAGTCGTGCAGTAGATCAGCATTATGTAATAAAAGATTGGCCACAAAGAAGTGAATTTCAGCCGGGATCTCAAAATGTTAAGTTTGCACCTCTTGTAGACCCCAAAAAAGTCCTTCTGCCTCCTCTTCACATTAAACTTGGGCTGATGAAAAACTTTGTGAAAGCTATGAATAAAGACGGTGATGGATTCAAATACCTAAGACAAGTCTTTCCCCAGTTAAGTGATGCTTAATTAAAGGAAGGCATTTTTATTGGGCCACAAATCAGAAATTTGCTGGACGATGTCAACTTTACAGAGAAGCTTACCAGGCAGGAACTCAGAGCATGGAACTCATTTGTTAGTATAGTAAGGGGATTTTTGGGCAACAATATGGATGCAAACTATCAACAGTTAGTTGATGAACTTTTAGATTCCTACAAATCGCTTGGTGCCCGAATGTCATTAAAAATTCACTTCCTCCATTCCCATCTGTCATTTTTTCCTGAAAATTTGGGAGCTGTCAGTGACGAGCAGGGTGAAAGGTTCCACCAGGATATCAGGACAATGGAAATTTGCTATCAAGGACGATGGGATCCAGCCATGATGCGGGTGATTACTGTTGGTTTTTGAAAAGAGTAGATATGACCCCTCATAAAAGGAAAAAATAAAATTTAATTAGTGTGTTCAGTTAACATTTGTAATGATTGTGTTTTTCTTAGATGTAAGGTATGTTTAGTAGGTGTAAAAATTTAAATATAGTCGATATACACAGTCAGAAAATTCTTAAATTATTTTTTCAATAGATATTAAATATTGTAACATTAAATGTGGTACTATAAATGTAACAAGAAAACGTTACGTGTTACAACTTTTTTTTTCTCATTTTCGTATTTGGATAGGTCCATTCTACCACAAGATGCTATTTAGCTTTGTGTTATAACAAAAAAAAAATTGTCGGCCAGTGATAATTAATCAAACTAAAAAGCGGAAAATAAATATAGTTTAAAATTATTCTTGAAATTTTTAATATAAGCAGAAAATAATAATGAATGATAAACATTAGTATTATTGCGAAAAAAGCGTGGGGTGCTAATAGGTACTAATGTTTATCGTTCATTATTATTTTCTGCCTATATTAAGGATTTCAAGAATTATTTTAAACTATATTTATTTTCCGCTTTTTAGTTTGATTAATTATTAAAGCCTGTCTTTTAGTTTTTTTTAAACTATATTTATTTTTCATTTTTTAGTTTGAGTAATTGTTAAGAAAAAATTTTCGCCGGAAAGTAGGTAGATAGTACGCATGTGCATACGGTGAGCTCTATCTCTCTCACTCTCATACAGAGGATCTGTAAGGAACTGATTTAATTCCGGCAATCCTGATCAGGATAATGAGATAAACTTATCAAATTATTGTATTGTCAGCGGTTCTTGATAAGTCTACAAAATTTAAATTAAATCTAACCGCTTAAAGTGGGTCAAAAATCGGGTTCAAAAAAGTCGGTTACAAACAAACATACATACAAACATACAGGTGAAGTTAATAAAACGTGTTAAAAAAGTGTCAATTACCTCAATCCGCGAGGCGTGTGGTGACGGACCGGTAGCATTGAAGCGCAAATTAAAAACAGCCGATAGTGACCAGGGTCCTCTAAAAAACCCAGAACGCTACTTAAAAAACACCCAGAACACCCCAGGACGTGTCCCTATCTAGAAATAAATTCGATAGCTTCAATGGTCATTAGATAAACTGTATAGTATAAATGAAAGTGGGCGAGTGTAAAATACTCAACAATGAGGCATACCTGGATACCAGAAGCGATCTAAAACTGAGATAACACAAAATTGCAATCCCGTGTTATAACTAGCAAGACCAGCTTCAGCAAGAAACACCTCCTAACGCGGAATCCGAAGCAATATTGTCAAGCGTACTAAAAGTTATTATATCCTTACCTACGCCAAGAAATTAATGGTATCCAGAGTAATATGTTTAATTTACTCAGAACCAGCATATAATACTGTAAATTAACACTTTATTTGGTCACATTAAGCTGTGACAAATTACAACCTGAGGAATGCATATAGCGGAGCACATACGCGAAATTGCTAAATTCCATTCGGAATGAAAGGGCTTGCCGATCTATGGCCGTGTGAAGCTGAATAAGTTATAGGTTCCGTATGAGTGGGTACATGGAAAAGTAGGAGCGGTTTACGGTTCTCATAGGTGTTAATAGGGAAAGAAATGGTTACAAATAGGTTACTGGGAATCGAATACAGCGACATATATCTTCAAAAAAAAGAGTATCTGTGAATTTAAACACTGGTTAACCAAGGCGTCTTTAGGATGCGTCGCTATGGGTCGATATTGCAGCTTAATAACCTAACCACATATTATGATGGGAGTTGTTGATTATGAAAATATAACTTTCAGTACAGACGTCTTTAAAGACATCCTAATTTAAACGCTTTAAAAGTGCTACCTTTCATAACACCCGGGCTTTTTAGCCATCCTAAACACGTATTCTGGAATCTGAAAGTAAAAATGCATCTTTAAGATGTTTCGTGTGTCGGAATCAGACGTCTTTGAGACGTATTCGTAGGTATTGTGCGGCGACGATCCTAAAAACCATTTGTTTTAAATCAATTCCATGTTTACCAACTATATTTTCAAAAATAAATCAAGGAAGTAACACAGATTTTCCCTGCGGATAAAAAAACTGGAGTTTTCTCAAACTTGAGGAAACTAACGCCGAATCTTGGCGCGCGGCGGCGCCATAATTAAGAAACTGTGTAAATATTGCCCGGAGCTATCGGAAAGACGCAACGTCTTCGTTTGGTAATTTAAATATCTGTGTGTCGAGAAAGTAAGAAGTTTTAAGGCTGAATTTTCGTTTGACACGGTTTCATTTACGCAGCAAATATATAGAATCCAAGCAAAAGCAAAAAAGATAAAATCCAAATTTTGCTATTATTTCGTTCCTAAATCTCATTAATTCTCATAAAATCCTCACAGTCACTTTAATATACATAGTGCTCCACATATGTATATGTCGTAGGCTGATAGTGAATCCGTCATTTCATGAAAAGCCTAGTCATATCATGAAGCGTGGCTAAAAGGTATATTGCAACTGGTTTGTTCGTTGTTCCCCAGAGCATTTTTTTCAATTTTTTCAACTAATATTATTTTATAAAAATTATATTTAAAAAAAATACTCTGGGGAACAACGACAAACCAGTTGCCAATATACCTTTTAGCGTGCAGCATGATATGACTAGGCTTTTCATGAAATGACGGATTTCACTATCAGCCTACGACATATACAAGAACAAGAACGAATTCCAAGAAAACAGAAACAATCACAAATATCCTACAAGAAACTCAAATGGCCTTATAGTCCCTAAACACACTTTAACACGATATAAAAAATCTCCCCACTATGCCTGCATCAAAGTTTCTAATAAACTGCCAGAAGAAATCAAACAATCCATAACAAGAGGTATAGGTATTTGGAAGAAAACTAAAGAACTTTCTTATAAACAATCACACATTTTACACACTAAAAGACTTTTTGAATGCCTAAACGATGTCATATTTGTGTAAAAGGTTTTAACCTTCTAGATTTTTCTCCTACATTTAATGTTAGTAGTATGAAATTTAAATTTAAACTGCCTCCTAAGTTATATCATATTGTATGATCCTTAGTAGAATAAATTTAATTTGAATTTGAATTTGAATATAAGCATTGTTTTTCTTTAACGAATTATATTTGAAGAAACTAGGCATGAATAATTTACAATTCGCGAAATCCGCCTTAATTTTAAATATCTCGGCATACTTAAAACTCGAATTAAACCATAAATATTTTCGCCTGTCGAAACTTCGCTTAATAAATCCCAATCCGAGATAACCGAATTAGGTTCTATTTTACGCTGGGCTCGGCTACGTAGCTCGCGATACATTCCCTAATTAACCAACTTAATAACTTTGTTCAAGTTACTTGAAAATTTCGGAAAGATAATGTACTGTTTTTTTCTTAAATTGATTTATTACCGTTATGTACATCGGAAGAAAAATGTGGAATTAGGCTGCATGTTTAATAGTTTCGGCCATATCGGAAACCTACACAGAGGGAAATCGACTAATTAAACAGAATTGTTAAGAACTATCTTATATCAGTAGCAACATTTTTAATAATTACTATTAAACAATCTCTAACTACAATAAAAAAATTAACTAACAAACAACATACAGAATTGCTACCTCGTTATTTATACGTACAATAAGACAGAATAATACTACATATAAGCCAGTTACTATAAGAATGTGTTTCAGTAAAATATTCTTATTGGAAATAAAAAACTGTTTTTAGGATTATACCAACGATAAAACGCTTTATTTGGGGTATTATTTAAAATAGTGGTTCATATTAAATATTTATTAACGGGTATGCAACACACTTCTATTTCGCGATGAGTGGGGGAAACTTCAAACATTTTCACGGGACATGGTGGCCATTTGCTTTGTTCCCCGGGCTTCGCGGATTGTGTGTTTAGTGGCTGAACTTTTTCTGTATGTATTGTATAAAATAATAAAATATGGATAACATATTCAACTGTGCATAATCATGTTATAGTTTGCAAAACTCAAACCCAAACCCATTTTAAGGGGGTAAGTACCTATTATTACTTATGTGTGGTTGGTTTATCTTAAAATTCACAAACATTAGCTTTGGCATTGCTTTCGTATAATAAGACTGATGACTGATAGCTATAGAAAATAAGATTGCCAGTCTTATAAATAGTTTATAACGATTAATCAAAAGATCTTTTAATTTTGTAAAATTGTTAACCTAAATGTTTATATAAATGCATTTTTAAGTCTCAAATAACAATTCCTAATCAGTAGCTATTTTATTTTATTTTTCTTTGCAAAATATATAATATGAATACAACTAAAATAAAATTGGACGAAACGGAATAGTTTTTGTGAATTTTGAGATAAACAAGCTCATAATAATAACTCTAACTCACTTATATTTGGTTTGGGTCTTAGTTTTGTAACGTCTGTATTTAGCAATTTTTAAGCGACATAATAAAGTGTATAACTATTTTTAGTATTTTTGGTAATCTAAAAGCTGTATTTATGATTTCAGATTTTTTGTTGTTCCTTAGTATTTGTAAGCATTAAGGAGAAATGACCTTGTGTTGTTTTTGTTTAAGTTTAATAAAGACCTTTGTAATGTTTACCTATTTTCTTTTTGTAATCCTTTCAAATATATACTACCACATTATACCTATTATAAAACTGTTTTGTATTAACTACTAAACAGTTATACCCATTATAAAACTGGATTATACTCATCTCCAACTAATGTATAATGGGTATTAGCATGTTTTATATTCGCTATGGAACAAACCTTTATGGTTACAATCCATGTCATATAAACAGTATAACATAGCTATTTACTCTTATGCACTGGTCTTAACTATATCTGGTGTATATATGCTATTAGCACGTATTGCTGTCCCAAATAGTATTAAATATTCTTATGATGTTTATAAGAATTCTCATAAGGGTTATAATGCATTTCTCTCAGTGTAGGGTCTAGGTGATTTTTGAAGTATTTCATTCCCCTTTTATAGAAGACTAGCGTGTACCCGGCATGCGTTGCAGCCCGCTGGTATAAATACAAACCCGAAATATTAGTACCCGGCATGCCACTTTCTGAAATTGCACCCGTGCGAAGCCGGGGCGGGTCGCTAGTTATACATAAAAACCTTCCTCTTGAATCACTCTATCTATTAAAAAAAACTGCCTTAAAATCCGTTGCGTAGTTTTAAAGATTTAAGCATATATAGGTAGGGACGGACAGACAGCGACAGCGACTTTGTTTTATACTATGTTAAGATAATTATAGTGTCCGCGAAAATAATTAAAAAGTGAATATTGTGGCATATCGAACAAGTGTGTAACTGTTTTTTATATTGGAATACACAGAGATCCAAGCACTATGGATACCCTAGGGGGGGGGTAGACCACGACGGCCGTTTCGTCCTTGTTAGGACTCCACGGGCAGCCATAACCCAAGCAATCCCAACAACGGCGGTAAGATGTATTAATAGTATATTAAAGTACACGTTTTATAAAGCATCATTTTATGGCACGCGTCCATGTTAAAAAACGAGCCGCTTGCGACGAGTTTTATAACGGGACAAGTGCTTAAAACTGCTTTATATAACACGTACGTTATACTATTTTTTCTAATTTGTAGTTTTTTTAATAAAAAACACATATTATGTAAATTGTTATGTCTAAATTTTATGTTGGTAAAACTATTTTTATTATAGTAGCCTCTGGACAACAAAAATTATTTTGCGAACTGTCATTTTTTGATGTATTGACCCATTTTCACCACGAGATTCTAAAGTTATTTTAGCGATATGAGATTTGAAATTGGACGGAATACGTTGTGTGATCCTTATACATTCGGTACATATACAGAGCGTTCGGAAATTCTGGCGATTTTGCTACTTTTTTTCGAATTTCAAAAGACGTGATTTTACGTTATGGCATTGCAATTTAGTATAGGGAAGATTGAAAAAGTTGAAGTTAAAATCGACATTGGAAGGTTAGTAGATTGAATTTTGGATAGGATTTGGCTGAAAATGATAGCTTGACGCATCTACAAAAGATTAATTAATAGATTTATGCAACCAACACACATGACTGTTATCCACACAGAATAAAAAAGTAGGTTATCAAGCTATTTTTCCTCTGCGAAAAATGGGTTTTCTCGTAAATCACAAAGGCCGTTCAAGTCAATGAAATAAAACATTTAAATGTTACCAACATCAAATAAAGAAAAAACGCGTATCGAAATAGCTTCATTACGATACGCAAATGCGCATTGTAATATATTTGTTATGATACAAAATTAGAAAAAAACCTTTTTGCAGAATCAAAGCGGTCATCAATACACCGTAGCGCCATCCCAGCGGAATTAACTCCAATATAAATGGCAGTCACGCTGGTAATATCGAAAGGTAGACAACTAAATAAACCACGAAGTGCATCACAATCTAGTATAATTAACGCTATTTGCGATTTCACCGGAATATCTATTATATAAATTGCCACAACCGTGGAATGATGACAGCCAGGGACGGAGTCATGGGGGGGGGGGGGTTGGGGGGGCGACGCCCCCCCCCCAATATTGGACCAAAAATAGTAAAATTGTATTTTATCTAAGATTAAAGAACTGAAATAAGTGATTTTAAGGTATTCCATAGCCCTCTAGATAAAACAATACATCGTTATATTAAGAATGTCATATGGAGTCAGATAAACGAAAAATATACCAGGTGTCCCATTTAACAATCAAAAGTTTATGTCACTTCCAGTTAAACCGGAAGTTTCATAATGTTGAGTCAACTATCAAAAAATGCAGTTTTGTGTCATATACAAATCCCCCAAATTTTATTCCATTATCTTGAAAAACAAAAAAGTTAGAGGGGCGAACTACCTTCCGTGGACACCCGGTCGATTGCCCAAAACCCGGATTCGATATCACTTTTAGTTCGCCTGTAATTAAGCCGTTCCGGAACATTTGCCCAACGCTGTATATGTTTTTTATACAGTTTATTTGATAATTATGGGTAGGTATCAAATAAATACTTTTTGAATTGTGTTTTTTTTTTATATTTTATAAAGTTGGGAAATTTAGGAATTTCACCCCTCCCAAACCAGAGGCCTTCGCTACGTCCCTGATGACAGCACGCACAATTACCAAATGTATGTTTATAATATTTCTCGTTCCAAAAGTCTATTGAAGGGTTAAGAAATTATATATATATATGGGGTTGATTTTCCGTTCCACGGGTAGGTACACCCAATTTCCAACTAACCACCTCTTACCTCAATGCGTTTATAAATAGCTCTTTGGTTTACCTGAATTTTAATCAAATTCTCCCCTACACTAATTTACTGTCTATTTATTCTGCTAAGACCAAACATGTAATTAATCAAAAAACAGACGCCTTTTCCTAAAATAATTTCGCTAAAGGAAAATGAAAACGTTTTCCATCATTTACCTGGAAAACGTATTCAATAAAACAAAATATTAGACAACAGACAGGTGTGTTAGTTTTGAAAATATTTTTGGAGGAAACAATACAAACATGGTTTTCTTGTAAATATATACTTAATGGTGCAATACTATGAATATTTGTATAAACATTTAAAAATAAACATCCCTATTTAATTAATGAGTTTGAAATCTAGTCCACAAATAATTCGATCGGTTAGGTATGGTAGACACTCACAAATAGGGCTGGGCGATATTGAAATTCCAATATCGAATATCGATATTTTAAAAAATATCGATACTAACGATAAATATCGATAATATCGATATTTTATTTTTTAAATATCGTTATTCGATATATCGATAATATATATATTATTGATGAAACATAAAAATATTATATATACAGTGTCACCAGTAAAGTCCGCATCATATGAGATTTTTTTTTATTAATAGCTTTATTCAAAATTTGACTATGGTGTCAAGTTCTGCTTCGATCGAGATGAAAATTAAACAAAAAATAATAGTCACGTGATTCGCATTATCTGTCAAATTTTAATTTCTTCCAAAAAATAATTGAAAAGTGGAGTTATTTCTGATAATATCGAAAAAAGTTATAAAATTTTTTTTTTAAATGCAGTTTTTAGCCCACATGCAAAATTTCAGCTGAATAAAATATCTTTGATTTTTTACCCACTACTAAAATTATTTATTTTCCACTTAATGAACACTCTACTGATAACACTGTGTTATTTTTTGTCTTAATATTAAGGTGTATTACTTTCGGACACAAACTACGTTTTCAGAAATACTTATTTTATGAAGTTACCTTATACAGGGTCAAAAACAAAGAAACTTTGCATCACATGCGACTAAATTAATAGCCCAATTTTGATTTTGTAGAAAAATACACATTTAATATGGCGCTACTTTAAAGAAAATGTATCTGAAATAAAGCATTGTCAAAATTAAGAAGTTTTATGTAGGTTACGTTGAGTCTTATTTTGCAAAAGTCGTGCAATTTACAAAATATAGGTAAAAAATCAAAATTATCTTATGCAGCTGAAATTTTGCACGTGGGCTATAAACTGCATTAAAAAAAACTTTTTCTAATAACTTTTTTCGATATTTTCAAAAATAACCCCACTTTTGAATAATTTTTTGGAAAAAATTAAAATTTGACAGATAATGCGAATCACGTGACCATTTTTTTTTGCTTAATTTTCATCTCGATCGAAGCAGAACTTGATGCCAAAGTCAAATTTTGAATAAAGCTATTAATAAAAAAAAATCCCATATAATGCGGACTTTACTGGCGACACTGTATATCAATATTTTCTTATGTGCCCTGTAAAACTCCGTACCTTCATTTCAAGGGGAGATTCTAATTATAAAAACACGAAGAAAAAATATTGAATTAAATATTGGTCCTTAAATGTGTTATAAGGACGATATTGAAATTCCAATCGATATAGTCGATAAATCGATATATCAATAATATCAATAATATCGATAAATCGATATTTTATTTTTAAATATCGTTTATCGATATATCGATTAAAATATCGATATATCGAATTTTTGCCCAGCCCTACTCACAAAACCCAGTCCAGTTCGTACCGGTTTAAAAAGTATACATTTCAAATAATTTGAATTTAAATAAAAATTAGGAAGGCATGCAAATGCTTGGTAAATAAATGCTTAAAAGCCGAGCCTCCGCCTCTTAACAATAAGCACAAAGGCAGTCCCATGTAAAGCGATTCTCCACGGTGAATATTTAAAAGCCCATTTCTCTGCAACGAAAAACAAAGGAAGCAAATCGGCATATTCCAAGTGCTTCGTAAATTTTTAAATTGTACGTTGTATATACAAATTGAAGCTTAAAACTCTAGTTTTTATTGTTTTAGGTTCTTCTAGAGCAGCGGTTCTCAAACTTTTTTGGTGACGGAACCCTTTTGGGAAGCAAAATACTTGATGGAACCCTACAATAAAACAATAGTTTTTAAAAGTGTATTCTTTATTAATAAGCATAATAAAAGTACAATGTAACAGTTACTAATTATTACTTACTTTACCACATGGCAAGTACAATAATAGAAGATATTAAAAAAGAAAAAAATCTAACTAATGGGAGGTATGAAACTGTTTTTTATTTTTCATCAATTGGTTGATATCAGGTTTGATAGAAGACAGTTGAAGTCTCATATCAGGTTCGGCGTCCAGTCTATTGCGATATTTTGTTTTCGTGGCTGCATAGGTTGAGAATCCTGTTTCGCACAAATGTTGTTGGGAACGGGAGAAGAATATTCAGAGCCATTTTGCCAAGCATTGGATATTCATCACGGATTCTGCACCAAAAATCGTTGAGAGGCGTCGTTTTGAACAGTGACTACATACTTGTGTCTGATGACATTTCTAAAAGAGATTCATATATCTCGTTTGACATACTTTCGGGCTTTTCCAAGTTGGGTAAAAAAGGATTATGAATCCATGAATTCAGTTTCATTTTTGTATTCTGTTCTTCGGGAAAATACTTTTCAAAAGATGCGCGCATCGAACTGAGATATTGGACCAATTCTTCAAACACATCATCTTGAAACATTTCTGAGTCGTTATCGCTAACAAACTCACTGAGTGACGTAAAGCTTTCTATTTCTTTCTTACCAACGCAAATAATCCAAAAATCTAATTTTCTTTTGAAGGCAGTTATTTTGTTATAGGCCTGAAACACTGTTGTCTGTTTACCTTGCAATGATAAATTCAATTCGATCAGTTTTTGAAAGATATCCGCCATAAAAGACAATCGGAACAACCAAGTTTTATCATACAAACGGTCCTTCAAATTAAAAGAAGTATCTGCTGAAAGAAACATTTGTAACTCGGCTCTAAGTTCAAATAGCCTTGTTAAAGTTTTACCCCGAGACAGCCATCGCACTTCTGTATGGAGCAGCAGTGTTTTATGTTTGCTGCCATAATCTTCACACAATAATGAGAACAATCGGGATTGTAGTGGTAGTGATTTGATAAAATTAATTATGTTTACCGCTTCATCCATAACTAATTTTAGATTTGACGGCATTTGCTTCATCGCAAGTGCTTGTCTATGCAGAATACAATGGCTGGAACTACAATTAGGCGCTTTATTTTTTATTCGTGACACTGCTCCTGCTGTTTTACCTGTCATCGCCTTGACAACAGAATACAGCAGGCAGTAGAACAATGAACACTAGTTTCTCGCTAGCGAGCTTGTAAGTAGGTAGGTAGGAACTTATCGCTCCGAACGCTAATCGTCAACTGACTGACGAGGCGCGACGCGCGATCGCCGCTTTTATACTTAGTCCTAGACTCGATCTCGAATATTCTCGAAAATACTCGAGTCGGCGCCTTTGATAAACAAAAAGCAAAAATAAAAAGAGAAATATAAAAATTGCGTTGTAAACAATTCAGAGGCGGCTTTTATCAAAGGGACTGCGCGCTCACAAGTATACAAGTATACATGTTGATACCAAACTTATGAGATATTGTACCAGCTATTGTAACACATGTTTATACAAATACAAATAAATAAATAAATATACGTACGCGCGGCCGCGGAGTCAAAACGTTCGACCAGAGAGAGGTGTTTTGATTTTTTTTCTAAATTCTTGAGGAACCCCTACAGAGGTATCACGGAACCCTAGGGTTCCGCGGAACACACTTAGAGTATAGCTGTTCTAGAGCATGTGTGTTTTCATATCTTGGATGTTATACAGGGGCGCCGTAAAGAAGCAGGGACGTAGCAACAGGGAGTGCAAGTGGGGCGGCTAACCTTAACTTAAATAAGAAAGCTCTTTGTACTTTAATGCCTAGAATATTAAAAAAAAACACATTATTTAAACTATATACGATTCACAAAAACAATATGAATAATTTACTTTGTCATAATATCACTTTATTTTAAAAACATTTTGGTGACTGCAGTTTTGTAGTACTACTACATTATCAAACTGAATACCTAAAAACTACGGTGTACCCTTATAAATAGATTTACCAAAGAATGTTTACAGCAATATAATACAGATCATTAAGCCTCATGAATAAAAATTAAGCAATTACTTGAAGCAATTACTTTTTAGTAAAAGCGATTGCTTGACTAGCAAATTCGATAAGTAAAAGCGATTACTAAATCTGGATATGAATAAAATTTTGAAGCGATCGCTGTTTTTCTTACACCTCTGTAGCCTGAAGCTCTGAAGGCCTTAAAATTATCAGCGACCATCAGTATGGTTTTCGTAAGTCCAGATCAACAGGAGACCTGCTAGCCTATGTCACTCATCTTTGGAGCAACGCAATCGAACATCATGGGGAGTCCCGGGCTATTGCACTGGACATCTCTAAAGCCTTTGACCGTGTCTGGCACGAGGGGCTCCTAAGCAAACTGCGTTCTTATGGTATGCCCGGTCGATTTTGTTCATGGTTGTCTAGCTTCCTCAAGGACCGCTCTCTGCAAGTGGCGATTGACGGGTTTCTCTCAGACACCTTCACCATCAATGCTGGTGTTCCTCAAGGGTCCATATTATCTCCCACTCTCTTCTTACTGTACATTAACGACCTTCTAGCGAAAACAGAAAATCCATTATATTGCTTTGCTGACGACAGCACACTTATCTCATCTTTTACTTTGAAACCTCAAACATCGGCTACTGACGCACATCTTCGCAGACAACATGAGGTATCACGCCTCAATAAAGACCTGGAAGAAATTTTGTCTTGGGGTGACAGTAACCAAGTCGAATTTAACGCTCAAAAAACCCAGGCTGCAGTTTTGTCTAAGAGGGTCAACATTGCAGAACCCGATATAGTTATGGCAGGACACGCAATTCCACTGACTTCGTCTATTAATTTGCTGGATGTCAACCTGGGAGGAAATATGTCTTGGCTTAATCACGTAGTGGCAATCGCCAGGGCAGCTTCTCAGAAGCTCGGTATACTTTTCCGTACCAAAAAGTTGTATACACCTCAACAACTTTTGACACTCTATAAAGCCCAGATTCGACCATCACTGGAATACTGCTCTCATATCTGGAGTTCTGCACCGAAGCATACCCTTCGGTTGTTGGATTCCATCCAAAGGAGAGCCGTTCGTCTAATCGGCGACCACGAGCTGACTAAGAACCTCGACAGCTTAGAACATCGAAGACAGGTTGGTGATTTGACTCTCTTCTACAGATATTTTCATGGCAAGTGTTCGACAGATATTGCCCGCTCGATTCCACCTAGAGTAATGCATAGCAGAAACACACGACGAACCACTGCCGCCCATCCCTATGTGGTTCAACTTAGTACACCCCGAACATCATTGTTTCAGAACTCTTTCATTTGGAGGACGTCATCTTTGTGGATCGGCCTTTCTGAGACCGTGTTTCCAAGCGAATATAACCTCCAACGATTCAAGAAAAACGTGAATCGCTTTCTTCGCACACGCACCGCTCCCAGAGCGCCTTAAAGGATTTTCCTATAGTGCTTGTGCTCGATCATAAAAAAAAAAAAAAAAAAAAAAAAAAAAAAACGCTTATTCAACACAAGTTCAGACGTGGCTTATCCACTTGTTCAGATTATAGATTTCATGTTCAGTTTGGTGCCTAATTTGCAAAAGAGTTGACGTAAATGCAACAACGTTGGTCTATTTATTTAGTACAATAGTATTCTGTTACGTTTTTGTGGAAAATAGGAAACTTATATTTGTTATATGGCAGATTTCAGTGAAAATGCGGAAAGTGATAGTGGCGATGAAGAAATTAAAGACAAGCAATTGATATTCGTTCACAAATTGAAGGAAGATAAATAAATCTCTCTGACCACAACCGTTTAGCTTCCACAACAGCGTTAGCACTTGTAGGAAATTTAATAAAAATATTGGCCTTCTCCAAAACTGCATCCATTACAGAAATGTATGTCTTACAGACAGTAGTTTGGTAAACATGGAGTTCTTTACCTACAGCATTTTGAAAGCCCGGATCCGACAAGTTCTGCAGAAAGACTTTAATCTTATTTAAAGGCGACAGTGCCCCCCTCGCCGTTTACCAGTATCAGTCAAAAAATAATTTGCCAACCACTCAACATTTTCGCAGTCAAATCGATATAACTTTCTGAAATCATCATATCTGCAATTTTTACGTATACTGTAGGTTTTTCTTTTACGGACGGTCATATATTCAGCCATAATTGAAGACACAAATTAAGAGCAACGCACGTGTATGCCGCGGAGAACTAAAGTTGACTGCTGCCAAGCAAATGATGCAGGAGTCGACCTTAAAAAGTTGAAAGCGATCGCTACACTAGAAAAAGCGATTCCTTAATTTATTAATCACATTTTAAACAAACGATAGCGATCGCTTCTATTTTTTAAGAAAAAGCATTGACTAGAAGCAATTGCTGGACGCAAAAGCAATTACTTTAGTTTTTATTCATTGGCTTTCAAAAATTACTTCGATTTTATAAGAAAAAGCGATCGCTACATTTTTATTCATTAGGCTCATTATTCTTTAATTAAGTTATTTATCCTTAAGTATTGTAAATAGCGGGGAATTCCACAGGTCTGTTTGGTTATTTACTAGGTTCATGGTAGAATTTTTATTATGTTTGTAAATTCCAATTGATTTTAAGATATTAAGTTTCTTACTTTTTGGGACATTATACAAAATTTTTAAATTATTAATATCTGGGAAACAATGACCTGTCTCCAAACAATGTTTTGCGAGTTTTCTTTGTTTAACAAATAAGATGCCTTATGTTCGTTAAATCTAGTATTAAAATTTCTACCTGTTTGGCCTATATAAGCAGTGGCGGCTGGTTAATGAAGGGCTCTGGGGCGCCGCCCTCGTTGCAATTATTTCAAACAGAATCCAAAAATACTTTACTTAAAAAACCAATAACGCAATGTATGTAAGCAATCAATTGTAAGGCGTATATTTTTGGGACAAATCCTTAAACGCCAGAAACCAATTTAAGAATAGAGGTGCAGCGTGTAATTTAGTCTGGACCCCGATAATAAAATAAAGTATCGGATTTCGAAGGGAGAGAACTAAAAGAAACGATGAATAGAAAATAG
The DNA here is from genome assembly GCA_963969555.1 of Polydrusus pterygomalis. NCBI lineage: Eukaryota > Metazoa > Arthropoda > Insecta > Coleoptera > Curculionidae > Polydrusus > Polydrusus pterygomalis. The sequence continues at coordinate 3,262,546 of OZ018380.1, forward strand.
TTAGTTAAGCTTGACTTTTAACACGTTAAAGAAGTACTTGTCCGTATATTTTGTATGAGAATAAGTTTTATTAAATATAATAATTAATAAATAGTTGTTATTTATTAATCTCTTCCTACACAATTAAAATAATTCAAACCAAACGTAGCCCTATTCTAACGGGCAGGCTATACTCATAGACAAGCGAGTTGCGCGCTCTCAAGGTTGTACTAAGCGCGGGCGGCGGCGGGCGACCGATTATCCGTCCCGATTCAACGCGCCTTCTCGATGGGTTGCCATGACGACGGAGGCCTGACGTCACCTATACATGGCACAACGAGCGACCACGGAGAGCTCCAATTTTCCGCGCCCACTATTCGCGAATCGCGATATGCGACCTGTCGTCTGTCATTGCCGTTGACCCGCTGACGTTTTGTTTATTTGTTTTGAGTTATTTATTAATTACGTTATAAAAGTGGAAAATGTCGTGTAATATGAAGGTCAGTGATTTACAGAAGCTTGTGTTTAGTTCTCTGAGCTTAAGTGAAAAACTTGAACTTGAAAAATGCTAGAAATTGAACATAGTACAAGTGCAATCAAAATGTAAAAGTAAGGCACAGTTTACGCGTAAGTTTGACAAAGAAATATATAATAAAAAATCCTGGATATGCGGTTGTGAGGACCAAAATTCTTTTTTTTTTTGTTTCGTGTGTCTTCTTTTTGACGGGGATGATAATTGGACTATAAATGGGGTGCAGGACTTAAAACATCTTTCAGAGAAAATAAAAAAACATGAAAATAATGCAAAACATCGTCATAATGTGGCAAGTTTTGAGATGTTAGGACAAACTTATACTTTAACTTGTTTAAGTAGTGCTTATGCTAATGAAATTAAAATTCACAACGAGAAAGTTAGAAAAAACCTCGGAAAAAACAGACACGTACTTTCGAAAATAATAGACATTTAAAATTTTTTTATTTAAAGCCAGGGCCCCCCCTGACTCGCTAGTCACGAGCCGCCACTGTATATAAGAGCTATTGCATTCGGTACAGCTTACCTTATAAACTCCTGATTTTTAAGGGCGGGTGTTTTTTGTTTGTCATTGAAGAATAATTAAGAAATTTTTTGTGCTGGTGTGAAAGCTACTTTTAAACTGTTATGTTGTTTTTTGAAATTATGTGTGTTTTTTTCAGAAATTGGTCCAAAATATTTGTATATCTATCTTTTTCACTATTTTTTATGTGTGAATATATTTTGTTTAGAGTTATTTGTTTTTGTTTTTTATTTATTAAAGAATTAATGATATTTGAATTAAATCCGTTATCGTCTGCTATTTTAATTATGGTGTTTAGTTCATTTTTGCGGTTGTCGTCATTTAACCCTTTGCGCCCTAGTGGTTTCTCTGAGAAACCACTTACTAAAACATTTATTTCTACTTTCCTGGTGGCATTCTCGCGAAACCATACGTAGGAAAGCTCCGCCTAGTTGTCCCTTTCTTCAAATACGGCTTCGCTATTGAGCACATTTGGATATTTTTGACAGGTTATAATATATTATTAATTGATCTGTCAGTAAGTGCACGTGCTTATATATTTGTTCAGTTTTTTGGCGTTTTTAAAGTCATGACAGGTAAGTTTTTGTATTTTTTAGTGTAGTATAATGTTACTTGAAGTTGTTAATATGGTTTCATTTTTTTTTTTTACATTTTAATAGTTATTATTGGTGTAACCAAACGTCGGTTTCATGCCAAAACCAGTAGGAATCTGTAGTATATAATTTTATCAATCTGTTATTTTGAGGATATTGACATATTTTGTCAAAACGCATGTACTAACATGCGTTTTTTGTGTTGTACCAGCAGGCACGTAGCCAGGATTTCTTCTCGTGTGCCACGCCCTTTTTTTAATCATGGTGCTTGGTTTTTGTGGGAAAAATATTGTATTGATATTTCGCATAAAATTAATTTTATTTCTATAAGTTTTATAAGTATGGTCTCGAGTCTCGGGGGGGGGGGGGGACTGGGCCCCCCCTATCTACGTGCCTGGGTCCCTCCTAGCCTTTTAAATATTAATTGTATGCGGTGTTAATATTTGTGGATATAAAAATTTGATTTTTATAAAATAATATTCTTTTTGTTTTCAGAAAAAAAGATGTATCTTTTCAAAGATCTAGAAAAAATGGCATCTGAGGATGTTTTCACCTTGCAATTGTTTCTCAACGTACCACCAAATTTAGTACTAGACATAAAAATAAGATTTGTTTAAGTTTTATAAATTAATTTTTTTTTATTTTCCGCCCATTTTATTCCCTAGTGGTTATGTTCCGAAACCATATCTTGGAATCAAAAGCATATTCCAGATGGAAAAAATTATCTTAAATATATTATATCTTTAACTCTCTGCTACCATAATATTTAGAAAAAAAAAGTATTAAAAGAAAGAAATAATTTCGGGAGCAAAGGGTTAAAGAGACTGTGAACGCTCTATGTATCAGGGATTTGCATGCTGCAAGTTTGTGGGAATTGGGATGAGCGGAGTGATTAGGAATTGTTGTGTCTGTGAATGTGGGTTTTCTATAGATATCAAAGTGTAATTTATTATCTTGTTTTAAAATTGTAATATCCAGAAAATTGATTTTGTGATCTATTTATTTTTCCATTGTGATTTAAATTTTGTTGTAAATTGTTAAGGTGATTTAAAATAAGCTGTAAATCTGCATCCTCACCGGCAAAACACGCAAAAATATCATCTACGTATCTGCACCAAAAAAGTATGTTTTTTGCGTATTTATACGTTATATAGGTACGATTCTTTCCACAATTAGATTTTTTATTTAGAAAAACCTTCGATTTAAAATACTTCTTTACGTGTACCACAATACACCATGTATTATTCTCTTATTCCGCTTTTGCTTCGTATATTCCTACTTCTTCTCTGGCATCATTATTTGAAGTCTATCTACTTTGTGGCAAAACGTTTCTTTTCAACTGCAGTCTTGTATAAAAAATGCGTATTTTCCTTCCCTTTACAACGATGTTTGTGGAGTTTTTCATTTAAACGCTTTTCCACTGATTAAAGAAATTGTGCGGAGAAAATTCTCTGGAATGATGTGGCGACTTAAAAGTAAACGATTTTGTGCTACCACATTACAGATATTTTGATATCAGTATACAGGGTATTTGGCTTCGCGAGCGTTCCTGATGATCCCTGGTTCGATTCCGAACAGGTTTGGCGGTCTTCTTAAGTTCGCTTGACAAGACGACCGTACTATGTAGGGCAAGAATCAATGCAAGAATTAATGCCTGAATCAGTACAAGAATCAGTGCAAGAATCAGTTCAAGAATCAATGCAAGACTTAAGAATCAGTACCAAGAATCAGTGCAAGAATCAGTGTAAGAATCAGTGCAAGAATCAGTGAAAGAATCAGTGCAAGAATCGGTTCAAGAAATAATGCAAGAATTAATGAGATAATCAATTCAAGAATCAATGCAAGAATCAACTTAAGAATCAATGCCAGAATCAGTGCAAGAATCAGTGCAAGAATCAGTGCAAGAATCAGTGCAAGAATCAGTGCAAGAATCGGTGCAAGAATGAATGCAATAATAAATAAATTTAGGGAAATACGAACTTTTTTTCATGTTGTATACATTTTTGAAACCAAAAGAAAAATAAAAACACTTTTCGCTGTGCGCAAGATAAAGTTTTCTTTTGATATCTACCTTTAAAACATGAAACCAGGGTTCAAAATTAAATTATAAAGGATAACAGGATGATTTTACATTGTGTTGTGAAACGCCTCGAGCTGCTTAATTTGTGTTTTGCATGCGCTGGCCACAAAAGGATCCTTTTTAATCCCACAAAGAAGTATACTGTTTTTAGGTGGCAGGAAAACCGGCGAAAGCCCGAATAAAACCAAAATGAATGGATCTGCGTTTGGTGTGGATGAAAATTCGTTGAAAAGGTTTAATTTCTTCTAAAACATATTTAAATATAATATTAAAAGAAAAGTATCCATATAACGGATAACGGTGCAGAGCAATTAAAATCATTTAATTTTTAAAATTAAGAAATTGAAAAATATACGTTGACTCCGCACTTTTCTCGTTTTTCAGTTGTTGCGTCTATCGCGTCAAATATTGGATATCTCCAACATAATACCTTTATTTACTACTCGCTCACCGGAGTTTGTTACTGCATAGTGCATACGAACATTAAAGTAAAATAACATCTTGTATTAACATCAAAATTTAATAAAATTGTCTATAGAAAGAAAAAATTACCAGATTTAAACAAATGGCAGAAAGTTTTAGATGAAAACATTCTCATTCGTAAAAATACAAACCTTGGAAATATTCATAACTCTACAGAGAAACGTATACACGTCTATTCCTGCTAATGTAACAGCACTTGGTTCTGCTGGCGCAATGCGGTAAATTCTGGCTATATCCTGCAAATATTTCACACTGTTGGCTTTTGGCTAAATTATTTCCATGTGTCGGTCTGGAAGTATCGATTTTGAGTCCGCTTCTTAACCTACGATAATGTTTTTAATAGGATATCTTGGTGTAAGCAGGGATAAATAGTATAAGATTCATCCTACTTTTTTTTGGAGTAAAACTTATAGGTAATACCAATTGGCATCCAGAATTAATCTGCCTGATAATATCAAATTTATACTTGTTAGTTGATTAATTATATTTAACTGGCGATATTTTATAAACTCCTGCAAGTATTTTTGAAACATTTATTGAAAAATATTCGACTGGCTGTTAAACACGCAGCAATATTTAAAATAAATAAGGTTAGTTTAAATATGTGTAAAAATACCATAGATATTTACCTTTAGATAAGCAAACAATAATCACGAAATTGGCAAAGTGATGGCCTCGAGCATGTAAACAAAGCTATACATGATTAGACATGCGCACTGCAACATTATCTTTTGACGAAAAGGAAAATAGACAGGTCCGGGCTTTAAAATTTAAATTCTTGCCAAAAAATTGGAATTTCTTCTAAATTTTTTTGATCAGGTTGGAAATTAAGTTAGTGATTTATGGCATTTTTAGTAGTTGCAAGCATATCAGATTTTGAGGATAGAAAATTATTTCTAAGGTTTTGGTTCTAAAATTTGTTTAAAATACGGAAATTTTAAATTATTGTATTTTATTTTTTGGTTTTAGGTACATAAGTATTATTTCAATGAATCATGATACAGACTGTGACCAGGTGATACTGCAATTTGTTTTCATATCAGAAATATCTGGTTTAAATCATAACGTATCCATAACAGCCTGTACATGTACTATGTACCTACATATACCTCATTTTTCGGACAAACGTCAAAAAAGGTTTATTCCAAAAATATGTAAAAAGCAGAGAAGATTTTAAGGACGCGTACTCAAAAAGGAGTGTAGCTTTGATCCTTCCCTATACGTTTGCAAAGGGATATTTTATGTATATATGTAATATGAACTTCGTGTTTGATAAACTTTATTTTTAATCGGACGTCTCGCTTTAATTTTTAACCCAAAAATCAAAGCCAAAAGGTTTTACTCGGTTTTAAAGCAAATGAAACGAAATGTTAACACATCTTTCAACTGTTTTTCTGAATAATTTTTGCTTTGAAGTTAGAACGAAAAAAGTACGTTTATGAATCGTCACCAAGACTTAATTATAAATAAACTATCCTTAGTGAAAAAGACTCATGTCTAGTAAAGTCAAATTAATTAAATTGACATGACATATTTTCAAGTCTACTATCTCCTGTTGCTGTATTTGCCCCTTAGTTAGGAGACATCTTGTATATAACGATTAAATGTTTTAAGTAGGCAATTTATTGATTTCATATTAGATAAGTTAACCAAAATAGTGTTTGTTCGGGTTTGTTCTATTAAACTTAAATAATAAACACCTGCCTCTGAAATATATAAAATCCAAAAAAAAATGTTTAAAACACATACTACACAAAAGAACAGCCACAAAAACACGTAAAAAACACCAAAATCGGAAGAAAATAATATGACACAACCTGACGCGTGAGCTTGCTGATCTGGGGACTTTAACGACGATACCAGATCAGCTGTCTTCTATCGAAACGCTTTCTTTTAAGAATAAGTTAACTCCATCGTTTCAGATGGATTAGGGGACCACCTGAATCAGAGGATTCGGTAATGAAGACGGGTTCCCGTGGAGTAACACTTCTGATACTGATCCCGATGGATTGGAGAGGCTCTACGGCCAAATCTGTAAAGTCGCACAACGGAGAAGTAATAGGTTGCCCCTATCGAGGTCTGTGGTGTACAGGAGGTGTTAAAACAACACCGTAAAAACTGTGCACCGGTTATAGTGTGGTTCGAAACCCACCTTAAACTGTACGTCCCGCCTGGCTGACGTAAAGGTGTTGGCAAAAACGGTAGCACTCGCCTACTTGCTTGGCACTAAGCCTCCCCTCAACAACTGCTACTATGAGGAGGGAAATTATCCTGAAGTAATTTTGTACTATTAACTAATTAGCTGTTCAGATTAAATATATTTCAAACGTAAAAGAATGCTTTAGAAAATATTTTTTATTGTCATCATCATCATCGATCTTTTGTATGTTTCGTCTATGTGTTTTTATAGTAATTTTAAGTTAAAATGTGCTCGAATCTTCTTTTAAAATTTCGATTGCTTTGAAAAAATTAATTAAGTTTTTTCTCACAGACCTTTCACGATTTTGGTTCAAAGATATAATTTATTAAAGTGTCACGTAAGGACCTTTTGACAATTTTAATTTAACAGATTCTCGCTAGCCTTTATAGAACTGATGAAATTTACCTACAAAAGATCGCTTTATGTCTGTGGATTAATTTTAAAATGGCAAGAAGAGTCAACATTTAAATACATGAAAAAAGGCAAAAGACGTAATAGTAGGATGAAATCCATTGGAAAAGAAAGAGAATATAACAAAAATAAAAGGAAAAATAATTTACGGGCGATCCGAGGTCGGGAAGTGGAAGGGGGTGAGTTTTTAAGGGTAGACAACGATTTATCTCGATTTCCGGCAAAACTACAAGTCCTATGGAAAAACGTTAAATAGCAAAGTTGTAGGTAATAAAAAGATCTACAATTTTTGTATTTACACATTTTTCACATAACCTCAAAACGTATGTGACAAATTCAAATAACCAAGTTTTTGGTATTTTATTTTTATCTTATACAAGAAAAAAAATTTTTTTCACGAAATTTGGTCAAAACTTACCTTTTTATGCCCCAAACACACTGTAATTTTTTTTGATTCAAAATATTTATTTTTAACCTTATTTTGACTTAATATTGAAAAAGCACCCTAATTTTCTATCGAAAATTCTCACATCAAAATAACTGCTTTTTTAAAAAAGTCGGTGGGCTTTTTGTTTGTTGAAATCTCTACTTTCTGATGGTGTAAAAAAATATGCATTACTATGGTTAATGTTCTCAAAAAATGCAAAGAAACGGAAAAAACTAGAATCCAATTTTTTTTTTAATCAATATGTACAATTTTGAGCTATTTATTAAAATGTATACTTTGATTACTCGAAAAACGTAGTAATGTATATTTTTTTACACCATCAGAAAGTAAAGATTTCAGCGAACAAAAAGCCCACCGACTTTTTTAAAAAAGCAGATATTTTGACGTGAGAATTTTCGATTGAAAATTAGGGTGCTTATTAAGTCAAAATAAGGTGAAAAAATAAATATTTTAAATCAAAAAAATTACAGTGTGTTTGGGACACGTAAGTTTTCACCAAATTTCGTAAAAAAAATTTTTTTTGTAGAAGATAAAAAATAATAAACCAAAAACTTGGTTATTTGAATTTTTCACAAAAATTTTGAGGTTATGTGAAAAAAGTGTGAATACAAAAGTTGTAGACCTTTTTATTACCTACAACTTTGCCGTTTAACGGTTTTCCATAAGACTTGTAGTTTTGCCGGAAATCGAGATAAATCGTTTTCTACCCTTAAAAACTCACCCCCTTCCACTTCCCGACCTCGGATCGCCCGTAAATAATTTTTCCTTTAATTTTTGTTATATTCTCTTCTTTTTCCAATGGGTTTCACCTTACTATTATTTTTTTTTTACTTTTTACCATTTTCAAAGGCTTCAGCCCTGGTCTATGCTGACGAAATTAGAGCAACAAAACTCTTGTTCTGATTTATTTAATTTCTTAGGAAATATTACATTTTAATAACAAACATACTTGTTTACAGAAAAACTTCCCCCAATCATAACCCGCTATCAGTTTTATTTATAACCTTCGAAAGCCATACTCAAAGAGCTTTTATTCCCTTTTTGAGCAAATAAAATAAAAACCAAGTACCTTTCATCGCTTTTCGCAAAAATTTTACCTTTCATGTTACTATATGTGAAAAAATCACACTCGTTAGTCATCATCCGGAGTGGTATTTCCGACAAGGGAAAAACAAATAAAACACTTGAATTCCTGGTAGGAATATTTGATAAATATTACTGGAATAGATATATTATGTTTAATTCAAAACGTTGAAAGTTTTTATCTGCGTCCTAAAAAAACTGTTTAGAAGTATTATAATTCTTAATTTAAGCAAATTGACCAATTTTGCACTTAGAAGAAGCCTTTATTCTCATACTCTTTATGACACTGTTTATTACTATATGTGACAGCAACGCGCTTTTCTACTCTAAGACAACGAAAATTGCTAGACTGTTGTGTAGTGATAATATCACGGTAATTTCGCCAATAGGAAATAGGAGTTATTGCTACCATAGAATGGTTTATAGCCGTTATTGCTCTGAATACGTAGTAATTTATCAATTTCTATTGGGGTGTAATCTGGTTTTATATACTGTACTAGTTCCGACTGGCAGTTGTAACGAAACTTGACATTAATCATAATAATATTTGCTTGCTATGTAATATTGTTCTTGTCGTTTAACATTGCATATTATTATCTATTATGCAATAATGGTTTAGGTACAGTCCATAGTCTAACTAATGATGGTTTGTGCAAAAATTGCTTTGTCTGACATGCAAAGTTTAAAAAACCTAAATACAAAGTAAAAATAAATTAATTGAAACAGGTATTGGTACGATCAATAAAATTTAAATTCAGACAGGACAGCTAGAAGACTCCGAACAACGATGTGAGCTGCGCATCGAAAACTAATACTAAGGCCTGATCGCTATGAATCTCCACGTTTTGTGGATTATAGGTTCCAACGAATACAATTCGTTTTTGGGGACGCTGTTCTGCTTTCTTAATTGTAGAGAAAGCGCTTTACTGGGAATAAAATGCGTCGCATTGAGAAGATACAATTTATTTCTTAACAAAATTGCTGCATTAAAAGTAGTTCATTATTCAGCAAGACTGTACTGATTACTACCAATAAAAACACTGTTCTAGCAAATCTGGAATTGATATAACACTAAAGCGGGTTTGATACACTAGCAAGTTATTTAATAGAAAATAAGCTATCAATACAAACCATGTCTTAGCAAAAATGTTGTATTAGATCGTTTTTCTTAGTGTGTTTCCGGCAATTTTTTAGGCGTTTCTAAGTAATTTTATTTAACATATGCTTAATCCAAAAATATTTTCGTACTTTCAGACTATTTTGGGATACATTGTTAGGCACACAAAATATTTATTCTGCTTGTCGAAACCATCGCTGATAATAAAATAACGCGTAGAGATAACGCATCTCCATTTTAGAAACTTCCAAAACTCTCCGAAAATCTAATAAAAGAAACAATACAAACCATGTCTTAGCAAAAATGTTGTATTAGATCGTTTTTCTTAGTGTGTTTCCGGCAATTTTTTAGGCGTTTCTAAGTAATTTTATTTAACATATGCTTAATACAAAAATATTTTCGTACTTTCAGACTATTTTGGGATACATTGTTAGGCACACAAAATATTTATTCTGCTTGTCGAAACCATCGCTGATAATAAAATAACGCGTAGAGATAACGCAACTCCATTTTAGAAACTTCCAAAACTCTCCGAAAATCTAATAAAAGAAACAGTTCACTAAACTCCACAGAGATTAATTTTCAAAAGATTGAAAAATAAAGCCAGGTTTACAAAATACTTTTAAGCCTTTTTCCAGCTCGCTAATGGATTAAGTTTTAAAGTTTTTTAATTTCTTTTTTCGAGTCGCAAAGTTCGGGAGTTTGGCAAGTTTGTAGATTGGGGTATTGTTTGTTTTTTTTACTAATGGGATTTTAATGTTGCGATGGATTTCAAAATACAGGGTTCCGAGTAAATTTAGGTCAATTGTACAGAATTGGGGCAACAGCTGTGCGGTGATACCAGAAAAATATTTGAGGAGTAACGGAATAAAAATTAATAATTATATTTTTCTAATTTTGTATCATAACAAATCTATTACGATACGCATTAAATTAGCGCATCGTAATGAAGCTATTTCGATAGGCGTTTTTTCTTTATTTGATGTTGGTAACATTTAAATGTTTTATTTCATTGACTTGCGTGGCCTTTGTAATTTACGAGAAAACCCATTTTTCGCAGAGGAAAAATAGCTTGATAACCTACTTTTTTATTCTGTGTCGATAACAGTCATGTATGTTGGTTGCATAAATCTATAAATCAATCTTTTGTAGATGCTTCAAGCTATCATTTTCTGCCAAATCCTATCCAAGATTCAATCTACTAACCTTCCAATGTCGATTTTAACTTCAACTTTATTTGAATTTTCCATCTTCCCTATACTAAATTGCAATGCCGTGACGTAAAATCACGTCTTTTGAAATTCGAAAAAAGTAGCAAAATCGCCCGAATTTCCGTACGCTCTGTATATGTACCGAATGTACAAGGATCACACAACGTATTCCCTCCAATTTCAAATCTCATATCGCTAAAATAACTTTAGAATCTCGTGGTGAAAATGGGGCAATAAATCAAAAATGACAGTTCGCAGAATAATTTTTGTTGTCCAGAGGCTACTATGATAAAAAATAGTATTACCAACATAAAATTTAGACATAAAAATTTACAAAATTTGAAGGATTTATTTTCTTTTTAAATATGTGTTTTTTATTGAAAAAACTACAAATTAGAAAAAATAGTATAACGTACATGTTATATAAAGCAGTTTTAAGAACCTGTCCCGTTATAAAACTCGCCGCAAGGCTAGTTTTTTAACATGGACGCGTGCTATAAAATGATGCTTAATAAAACGTGTACGTTAATATACTATTAAATACACTCTATTATATTCTCTTTACTGTGAATTCTCTTTCCAATACTTTTGTAATATTTTTCCTCTTCCAAAAAACTTTTCCTTTAAAGACGTTTTTTTTTTTAATAAATAGTTACATACAGCATTTAATAAAGACGTTTAAAAAAATGGCATTATCGGACTGTTGATGTCACTTTGGTTCAATAACGGTCGGTTAAAAGGGCTGGAATTAATAAAGATAAATGGGCAGAAAATTCTTTGTTTTGTGCGTTTTTGTTAGTGGACCGGAACCGGATTAGATTTATTTCGTCTCTTCTACTTTCAAAACACATAAATCTGAGCTTTCCGAACGCCGAGTCGGACAGAAAGGTTGTTTTTTCAACCAGAATAATGTGATATGCATTAAACTTATGACTCTATTTTAATCTATCGGCCGAAAAAAAGTGCTTGCTAGGGTGGACCAATAATACGAGAAAATAACTACATTGTGCATTGTGAGCTAAGCGAACATTTTATAATCCTTTTGAAATGTCCAGGGAGTCCAAAAAGTAAAGTCCACGAACCACGCAAGAACAAGTTGTTGTTTTGTACTTCTTTTCTATACCATTCGTTATCAACAACCCCCCTTCCCCACCTAGAAACAGTGGCGTAGCGTGCAGGGGGTCAGGGGGGCGACCGCCCCCCCCCCCCCCCCAAGCCCTTTGAACTCTTTCCCAAACGGCGCGCCTTCCCCCTTTCCCAGTTCAATTTCACTTCATATGATAATAATTGATAATATTGTTTACCTATCGCAGCAATAAAAAATTGTGAAATAATGAGCTATGAAAACGAAGCACTTTTTTTTAATTGATTAATTTTTTTGTGATTTGGATTAAAAACGTAGGGCTTGGTTTAGATCACAATGATATGGGGACGATATATCTAACCAAATCTGGGTTAAAATTTTGTCAAATTCATATTATTATGACATGATATGCCAAACTAATGAGTAATAAAATATACAGACAAATACAAATTTATTTTTGTTGTTTACAAAATTAACAAAGTAAGAATATACAGAAAGAAAAAGAAAAATAATTACATAAATTGTCGAAATTGGCCACCGCCATGCTCCAAGCATAATTTCCTGCAGTAAATCCTGCGTCTTTTAAAATCTGCGGCTTGTATTTCTTGGAATAAGTACTTGCACTTTATAAGGAAATAAATTTAGCTGCTTCTTAAGAATAGTCCTGCATGTTCCATAAGATCTTCCCACTTCTTGGGACAGGTGTCTTATACAATTTGTTGGCGTATTTTGCATTAGTTCACGAACGTTTGCAACAAGTTCTTCTGTTCTTACAGATGGTCTTCCTGCTCCTTTATTGTGTTGTATAGAACCTGTTTCCTTAAACACAGCCATGGTTCTTTTCAGGCAATGATAAAAATCCCCAGCAATAAAAGCAACGTTAGGAAAATGTTTGTGAAAATCGTCCATGCACAAACCCGTTTTCGTTTCGAAAATACGCTTCAACCATGAATGTTTTGTGCTATTCCGTAAAGCCCATTGTGTGAATTATTCAAGAAATTGGAAAAATTAGCGATGATTCAAATTACTTGTAACGACTGTCAATGATGACGGAATAACTGATTGATTGTTAATTCAGGTAGTTACTGACATCTAACAGGTATTAAGCTCTACGGCTAAGCATTACGTCCTTAGATGCAAGGCCCTCTTTGATGCAAATAATTTTTGCTCGCACGGTACAAAAGCTTATAGGTACTCAAATTTAATTAGTAATACGTATATTGAAACGCATTTTCTTTGTCCCAATAACCCTTTAATTCTGAAAGCTAAAAACTCCCCTTTTTATTGAAACTTGGTATTTTTAGTTTAGTCCTCATCTCGCTTGAATAAACACAACTTTCTAGGCTTTCCAATCGGTGAACACATTGACTACTTGGGGGCCGTCGATTTCTTTTTTCGGTTTCTTTTCAAATATTTTTTAGTTGTCGGTGACCCGTGACTGGAAATTGGGTCCTTTTATTTGAAGTTTTTTTTATTATTATTATTACATTGGGTTTGTTCGCATAAAATATGGTTAAAAAGCAAAATTGTTTACATGGCAAACAACGTTTGGACATTTATTGAACGTCTATAATGTACGGGAAGACAAAGACGTAACTCTCAGGTTTAAGGCCAGTGGCGCATCCAAAGTTCGAGCCTGAAGGGGGTAATAATAAAATATTATGTCAAGATTGTCATATTTCATTTTGCAGACTTTACACCAGCATGGAATATTCCATATAACATACCTATACTGTTCTAACTGTCAAGTTAAATTTTTAATGGCTGCCAGCCAACAGCATTTCTTGAATCCGGGTAAACTATTATATAATATTAATCCATTATATAACAATGACCGTTTTCCAAAGTTACTGTTTATTTTAATACTTTGTAAAAAATTAGTTTGTCTAATATCATGTCTATGAATATCATGAACTTTTGTAAACGTTATGTTAGAAATTTTTTGTTTTAAAAATAAAGAATGAATAAATATGCAAATTATTATATAAATTATTTATATCTAGGTATTTATTCGGTTTATAGAAATTTATTGTTGGTTCTAAGTGCGGACATCTATGAATACATTTAATAATTTTATTTTGTAATTTCTTTAAAGGTTTTAGTACTTTTGAATTGGCTGAACCCCAAATATAAATAAGATACTGAATTTTTGAATGTACTAATGCATGATAAATATTTTTTAAATAATGTAAAGATATACAATGACGTATTTTAAAGAATATCCCAATTAACTGAGAAATATAAGTTCGAATATGTTCTACGTGTTTTCTCCAACTTAAATTTTGATCAATATATAATCCTAAAAATTTTATGTTATCTTTGTAATTAATATTTTCCCCATTAAATATTATTGGTTGCTTCTCCATATCTAGTCTTTGTTTGTCAATGTAAATTGTTTATTAAAATTTAATGTTAATTTATAAGATTGCAACCCGTCAAATATAATTTTTAAATCTTGTTTGATATATAATTGGATGTCCCTAATATTTTTAGCATAATAAATAATTGTTGTGTCGTCGGCAAAAGTTTAATTTGTCCATATAATTTTAATTTTGAAATATAATTAATATAAATAAGAAACAATGTGGGTCCTATATAATAATAAAACAACCAATAGGTAAACAGGCTATGATATAACCGTTGGGCATGCACTTGGCTGTTTATGCTGATGTAATTATAAAATCCATTTTTTTCATTTTAAATTTTTTCCACTATTTCACTCGTTAATAAAAAATGTTTATCACAATCAATGAGAATCAAGATTTATACGCTGACAGCAGTCGAATGCATACAGCAAAAGTTTATTAAAAATTCAATAAACGTAATTCATAGGTAGATATAGCGAAGCAACTAACTCTTTTGTATTGCAGCTGATGCCGCATATCCTATGAATAATTTAAATTTTTGTTTTGAATACGTAACGAACAATGTAAAGATGTGTTTTGTGAAAAAAAAAAATATAATTAAGCTCAAGAATTCCAGCATAGCATTGACGAAACTTTTTACCTATAATCGACTATTCATCAGCATTAACATTCTGAATTAGAACCTATTGAAAATACATCCCAATAATAGAGATCTTCCTAGAGGGTCATAAACCTTTCCTAAAAACAATTAAAAAGAGGCCGCGAAAGCAGAAAGTTTGAAAACATCAGAGATATAATATTCTCAGCACGTCATTCCATTATCCGCGCAATTCTTTTATCATCATATCGCCATAAATAAACTATTTTAGTGGTAAAACAACATTTTCTCCGTCATAAAAGCAATAAGTTGGCTTGAAGGTGGTAAAATTACCTTGTCGGACTTCCATTATCTTTATTTTGTTACATCTTAACAGAACGTTTCAGTTAGTTAGTATCTAACACAAAAGAGGAGCCAACATTTCTTACAACAGTTTATGTTAAGGAGATTTCTGAAAAAAATTAGAAGCATAACCAAAAACTTTATTATCCAAACAGCTTTCTAATCAGGAAATACGTTTAGAAGCTTTCTTACCCTAATAATGAAAACACAAAAAAATGGTATCTATCAAATCCCTTGCTAGTGTGGCAAATCGTACATTGGAGAAACAAAAAGGCCTCTTCCCGTACGAGTTAAAGAACATCTAAAACATAGTCAAAGAGGTGAAACTTCGAGATCAGGTATAGCGGAACATGTATGGACCAACCAACATAATACACAGCGGTCAGAAGCCAAGGTTTTGGACATGGTACAGCACTGGCGAAAGAGGCAGGTTTTATGAATCAAAATATTCATACAGTGTTAGGAAAAATTACCAGAACGGTCGATTATTTCAAAATATACAGGGTTTATCAAAAAACGTCTTATAACAAAAATGTAGGGCTGTTAAAAATCTACATATCCGTGATAAATTGAAATATACAGGGTCGCCCACAAAGTTGTGGAGTATAATAGTTATATTTTTTTAAATGCAACACCCTGTATATTTTTACTTATTTTGATTGTCGACTCAATTTTAAACATTTTTTTATTAACTATGTGTTAAACCTAAATTCATTACTTTCCTAGAAATCGGCGTTTCAAATAATAACGTATACACTGTTAAAAGAAAAGAATCAAATTTAACTTTTTTTTTATGTCCCAGAAAGTCCACTCCCGTTTTTTTGTCAATTTAACTAAAACCGCTTCAGTCAATCAGTAACTCATAAAATATGTTATTACTATTTTGACATTAATTTGATTTTATTGTGCAGTAAAAATTACAACTTAATTAGTTAATTTGACACATTTTTTATGTTAGTATTAACTTCTTTTAAAATTTTAACTAAAAAAGATATTGATAATGATTATAAACTTTATCAAAGTTACTAGTATTTGATTTATTTAAACCGTAAAAGAATTGCATGTTAATTTTAGTTAGCTGTTATGTTAAAACGACTTCCAGAAAAGTTAGTTCTTAAAATCTGATTTTTACTAAACACAAAAGAGTTAAAATAACTATACATTTTAAGTTAAATTTGATTTATTTTAATTGATTATAAATTTTTTTGATTCTCACGTCCAGGATTTCTAACAGTGTAACGATGCGATTTTCGAACATAGTGAACAACAAATAAGGCACGACCATGGTTACTAATAAATAATTAATAGTTTGACATCTGAAACTCAAATTCTGACAGAAATAGACAAAAAGAAAATAGCATGGCATTTTTACTTACTGAAACAGAGAGAATTGATATTTATTGAGCGTTACAAAATTACTGGTGCTGTAAAAAACCGCCCAAGATCTGGAAGACCTAGAACTGCTACCTCCGAGGAAAAAAAGCTGGACATTCTGCTTGCGATAGAAGAAAATCCCAAACAATCCACCAATCAGCTTGCTTTGGATCATGAAATTGATCAAAAATCTGTACGAACCGTTCTTCATACTGAGAAAATGCATCCATACAAAATTAATGTTGTACAAGAACTTTTTGACGTTGACTGTGATCGAAAGCTAGAATTTTGCGAAATAATGACTAGAAATATGGAAGAAAACCCGAATTTTTCAAACAATATTGTGTTTTCGGATGAAGCGACTTTTACACTACACGGAATGGTGAATAAGCAAAATTACCGTTACTGGGCGCGAAATAACCCTAACTGGGATGAAGAGCTGCATACACAGTTCCCAAGAAAAGTTAATGTCTGGGCTGGATTGTTTGCGGGACATGTAATTGTACCCTTTTTTATCGAGGGAAATTTGAACGGTGATCGATATCTCCGGCTTCTTCGGCAAGAAATAGATCCAGCTATAAACAATTTAAATGCTGATATTAACTTAACCTGGTATCAGCAAGATGGAGCTCCTCCGCATTTTACTCGCGAAGTTAGAGAATTTTTGGATGTCACGTTCCCAAATCGATGGATAGGAAGAAGAGGGCCTATCGAATGGCCTTCACGGTCCCCCGATCTTTCGCCATTAGATTTTTTTTATTGGGGTCACCTGAAAAACATAGTTTATCAAAATAAATCCAATAATTTAGAAGAATTAAGAATGAAAATTGTCAATGAAAGTGCGAGAATAACAAGGGAAATGGTTTTAAACACCCAAAGACATTTTTGCGATAATTTGTATCATTGTCAGTTAGTAAATGAGGGTCATTTTCAACACTTATTAAAAAATAGAGCCGTTTTGCCATGATTTGTTATACGTTTTTGTTTAAAGTTAACTTAATAAATTATTTCTTGAAATTTGTTTTGTTGCTGATCAATTTATGTAGGAAAGTAATGAATTTAGGTATAACACATGGTTAATAGAAAATGTTTAAAATTAAGTCGACAATCAAAATAAGTAACAATATACAGGGTGTTTCATTTAAAAAAATATAACTATCATTCTCCACAACTTTGTGGGCGACCCTGTATATTTCAATTTATCACCGATATGTAGATTTTTAACAGCCCTAAATTTTTTATATAAGACGTTTTTTGATAACCCCTGTATATTTTGAAATAATCGACCGTTCTGGTAATTCTTCCTAACCCTGTATATACAGTCAACCAAGTATAGATATCCCTTGCCTCTCCTTGTCCAAAACAAACAGCTCAAACTTCATCAAGCATGAAGGCGGATTTATCAAGCTTCATTGCACATGGATAGTATTTAAGGCAGTAGGCTTAGAATTATAATTTAGTTTAAACTTGAAAACGCTTAGAGATACTAACTAACCGAAACGTTGTGTTAAGTAACAAAGACAATGGAAGTCCGACACAAGGTAGTTTTTTCGATTAAAGCAGTACTTATTCCTTTTGCTTTGACGACATCTTTATCCTTAAAGAACAAAATACAATAGCTTCCCTTAAATTTTCATTTCCTTAAATGGGTCGGTGCATTTTAAACAAAATGCTCCAAATAAACGTTGTTTTTCTTGTTGTTTGAATCCAAAACTTTAAAATATTAACTTTATTACCCCATAAAATCTAATACTAGCTCTTTAAGCCCCGCAAGTCCCATTATTCCGTAAGCAGGGAAATATAAAGCAAAAGTTTTATTGCTACGGCTTTGTTTATTACGAAGTCTCGTTTATCAAAAAGACTGTTTATTACTCCGGTAGACTGCAGTCGTTAGTCAACTTTAGTCAACTTTGCAAAATATTATGGAAGTTTTAAAGACATTGTGACTGTGACACTTCAAATATCTTTGGAATGAGCGATTATTTAATAATAATCGTTTGCTATTTTCTAGTCTACAGATACAGGGTGTCGTATTGAGTTTTTGGCATCCACGATCCGTATATCAAAGGAATATCTGAGATAATAAGATGACTAGGACATCAATACCGTATAGGGGAAGGTTGCCTATATTGGACCAATTTCCAGAGTTCTTATCATAGATCCTTATAATAACGCAAAATCGATCTTGAAGCTATACCTTGGTATACTTAATATGTTGTTTAACTGCAGGATTTTTTGCAGAATTTTATTTCAAAGTATCTATGATATACCAGGCTATAAAAAAAACCTCTGCAAGTGGTTCAATATAGGAAACCGGTTGCCTAAATTGCACCTGGGGGTTCCAAATTGAACTACATGATTTAAATCGGAAGCTTATAGGTGTTAAATAAATAAATAAAAAATAAAATTGTTGGTATAGGAAGTTTTATACTTTTGGTATAGGAAGTTTTATACTTATATTTCAAAAAAACATCAAATGTATTATCAAAATTTCGGTAGAAGATATTCCTAATGCAAAAAAGTACCTATTAGTTTCCTATATTGGACCAGTCATAGTTTCATTTTTTAACTCAAAGAAAAAAGATTTTAGCAATATTGAAATGGATTAATGAATAAATAAAATAAATGACATTATATTTAAAGAGAAAAATTATTTTTGCATAATTTGGAGCAATTGCCTTAATTGGACCGGTTCAATTTTGGCAATCACCCAGTGGTCCAATTTAAGCAACTACCACGTGTTTTACAAAACCAGCCAGGAAAGAAACAAGAAAAAACCAATATGGCATGGCAATAGGAGAAATAGAAAGAGAAAAACTTACTTGAAAACTTCCATAAAAAAGATTTTGCTTAAAGTTTTATGGTTCTAAGGTAAATTCTTAGGAGAATTTTAAAAATATTACATTAAAATTGTGTAAATTATGTTTTGCTCTGTACACGACAAGCACTAACGGCCAACTAGTTGAGTTTGTTGCCGATCAAAGGTTCTAGGTGGAAGTATGTTACAGTGTTGCCAGATGATATGGCACTTGTTTAGTTTCGGATAAATGTACTGTGGTCCAATTTAGGTAGCGGTTCAATATAGGCAACCTTCCCCTACAGTTCAAGAAAAAAGGCTGCAGCTTATAATGCAAAGTATGTGCAAAAACATCTCACTCAAAAATGTCTCCTAAATTAGCCACCCATTGAAGTTTATGTAGCAATATTTCTTTCCTTTTTTATGACGTTATTTTAAGCCATAAAATCTGAAGCTGAACAATAATTCCGCACCGGTGTTTACTATAAGCTGCGAAGGTACAATAGCTTTCGATGCATATTAAACAAGAGATATTATGTGAGAATTAGGTCCATATCGGCTAAAAGATAACAAAAAAAACACCTTTAGCACCAGGTGGAATTAATATAGAGGCTTTTTAACGAAAAATTTCTGGTTTAACGGAATATGTTCGCATTTTGATTTACATTTCTTTTGAAAAGAACTATCCATGGAGCTCATAAAAAAGGAATTAGCGCTTTGAATAGTACTTTAGTACTTTCAAATAGTTAACTAGCACTTTTAAATAGTTTCTTAGCTTAAATGTTTCACACACATGGTAAATTGTACCCTAAACATGTTAAATAATTGTACACACTGTATCTACAATACTGAAAATTTATTTTTAACTTCCATTAGTATAATAAAAATCGCAACCAAACTCCGGAATAATTTAAAGTTAACGGTGTAAAAGTTTTAACTAACGTCCCTAATTAGGGAAGTTTTAAAAATACGAATCTAGAGTGTTAAAAAACGGTGCAAATGGGCAACAAACAATTGCCTAATGGAGGGATTACGGATAGTCGCGATTTAGAGAAACCCTTTATATTTACGGCAGTTGTTGGAGTGCAATTCTCGTTGTCTTTTTCTGTCTTTTTGTTTCTAATTACCCATTGATTACACAATTTTAAATCCCCATAAGCTTTTGTATGTTTGCCGCCCGGTTTTAGTTGTTTTAAATTCCGGAGCTTTTCGCCCGCCGCTTTTTCACTTGAATTAATGCGAATATTTACGATAACGTTCATATTAGTAGATATGTTTTAGCCATAAAGGGATTTTTATTTCGAAAACATTACGTACGTCGTAAATTATGAGTTTTTATGAGCTGTTTTGGAGGGTGGCCAAGTTCAGGATACAAATTTATACCCAAAAGTTTATGTATTTGGTAATTACAACTATTATCCCTATAATAATCCCTTTTCTATTACAGTTATCGAAACAAAGCATTATAATCATCAGAAACG
The DNA here is from genome assembly GCA_963969555.1 of Polydrusus pterygomalis. Taxonomy (NCBI): domain Eukaryota; kingdom Metazoa; phylum Arthropoda; class Insecta; order Coleoptera; family Curculionidae; genus Polydrusus; species Polydrusus pterygomalis. The sequence continues at coordinate 3,283,248 of OZ018380.1, forward strand.
GGACGAGCAAATAAAAGAACTGTGGTTATTGGAATGACGTATAATAGGTCTGCTTGTGTTCAAACTTTAATTGCTTCTAAAATAGTTTTGTAACACATTTTACTATTGAGATTTTAATAAATTTTAATTATGATTAATTCGCTGGCAATATTGGCTTCCCTATTAAGTTTCCATTAAAATTGTATTAGACTTTTTTGGATGTTCTTGTATGATGGATTCGCACACCCAATTTTATTATTTTCTTATAACGCATTTAATAGTTAATAGTAAATATGGCTCTGATACATTGGTATCGCAATCAGGTATCACTATAGACCAGGGTCGATAATTTTTGAAACAAAAAAAAATAATAGTAGGATGAAACCCATTGGAAAAGGAAGAGAATATAACAAAAATGAAAGGAAAAATAATTTACGTGCGATCCGAGATCGGGAAGTGAAAGGGGGTGAGTTTTTAAGGGTAGAAAACGATTTATCTCGATTTCCGACAAAACTACAAGCCTTATGGAAAACGTTAAATGGCAAAGTTGTAGGTAATAAAAAGATCTACAACTTTTGCATTTACACTTTTTTCACATAACCTCAAAATTTATGTGAAAAATTCAAATAATCAAGTTTTTGGTTTTTTATTTTTATCTTTTACAAAAAAATTTTTTTTCACGAAATTTGGTGAAAACTTACCTGTTTATGTCCCAAACACACTGTAATTTTTTTGATTTAAAATATTTATTTTTTCACCTTGTTTTGACTTAATATCGAAAAAGCACCCTAATGTTCAATCGAAAATTCTCATGTCAAAATATCAGTTTTTTTTTAAAAGTCGGTTGGCTTTTTGTTCGTTGAAATTTCTACTTTCTGATTAGTAAGTAAATTTTTTTTTGTAAAAGATAAAAATAAAAAACCAAAAACTTGGTTATTTGAATTTTTCACATAAATTTTGAGGTTATGTAAAAAAAGTGTAAATAAAAAAGTTGTAGATCTTTTTATTACCTACAACTATGCCATTTCTTGTTTTTCAATAGGACTTGTAGTTTTGCCGGAAATCGAGATAAATCGCTTCTACCCTTAAAAACTCTCCCCTTTCCACTTCCCGACCTCGGATCGCCCGTAAATTATTTTTCCTTTAATTTTTGTTATATTCTCTTCCTTTTCCAATGGGTTTCATCCTACTATTTTTTTTTTCACTTTTTACCATTTTCAAAGGCAATAAATATGATAAGGTCAAATAATGTTAGTAGACGTTTTCTTAATTTCAATATGATTTGCAATATTCAAGAAAAATTGTAAAAAAAATAGTAAAACCTTCTTATGACGGTTGGAGAGGGAATTAGAAACTACCGTGCGAGCAAAAATTATTTGCATCTAAGGACGTAATGCTTAGCCGTAATGCTTAGCCGTAGAGCTTAATACCTGTTGGGTGGTTGAGTTAACAATCAATCAGTTATTCCGGCATCTTTGACAGTCGTTACAAGTAATTTGATTGAAGCGTATTTTCGAAACGGGGTTAGAGTAAATGGTGAGTGGCAATAAAATCCGGGTTTGTGCATGGACGATTTTACGAACATTTTCCTAACGTTGCTTTTATTGCTGGGGATTTTTATCATTGCCTGAAAAGAACCGTCGCTGTGTTTGGGGAAACAGGTTCTATACAACACAAAAAAGTAGCAGGAAGACCATATGTAAGAACAGAAGAACTTGTTGCAAATGTACGTGAAATAATGCAAAATACGCCAACAAATTGTATAAGACGCCTTGGTCCCAAGAAGTGGGAAGATCTTATGAAACATGCAGGACTATTCTTAAGAAGAAGCTAAATTTATTTCCTTATAAAGTAGTATTATAATTTTCAACAAAAATAAATTTGTATTTGTCTACTTATTTTATTACTCATTAGTTTGCCATATCACGTCATAATATGAATTTGACAAAATTTTAACCTAGATTTGGTTAGATATATCGTCCCCATATCATTGTGATCTAAACCAAACCATACGCTTTTCAATTCTCTTTGATGCAAATAATTTTTGCTCGCACGGTACAACATGTAAATAATTGAATAAGTAGATACGCATTGGTGCTTTTTTTTTTAAATATTGGTCGTGTTTGCATTTCAGCTCAGTTTATTACGTCATAAAATTCGCAATTTGAATTATTTATTCGTGCCAGTTATATCAGTATTTATGATGTGCGGAGAAATAACGAACTGTACATTTTTCAGATTTTATTATACATACTGTTTTGAAATATTAAAATTATTTGCAAACTTGTTTTAATTGCAAGATATTTTCACGTGTAACCACATTTTAATAGCTTTGGATATCAACGTCTTATCAATTTGACTGTGATAAAAAAAACCGGGCGCTCTTCATCCCCTCAGACTTGGCCATTTTGTGGGTAGTACATATAAATTGAAATAATAAAAAATATTATTGAGAGCGCTCTTGCAAAATTTTCTGTTTTTACAGAATAACCCCTGTACGACTGACCTTTTCTAAGGTACCGTACTGGGACGCAAGATGTCGCACCGGGTTCTATGTTTCCCGTCGATGATCGACCCTGACAAGTGATTTGTCTTCGAGCCCTGTTTCCTTCTGCCAAACTGAGCCTCACTGATGAGCCGTATATTATGTACATTATATATTATTCAAGTTTAGATAAGTGTAATTCAAATGTAAAAATATGAATAAACGTTTAAAATGAAAATGAAACGGCGAAACGCGTCTGGGGATGAGTTTGGCGGAAGGAAACAGAAAAACCTTTTCGAATTAATAACTGTGGTCCGGCACTTGTACCGGTTTTGAGAGCGCTCTTGCAAAATTTTCTGTTTTTACAGAATAACCCCTGTACGACTGACCTTTTCTAAGGTACCGTACTGGGACGCAAGATGTCGCACCGGGTTCTATGTTTCCCGTCGATGATCGACCCTGACAAGTGATTTGTCTTCGAGCCCTGTTTCCTTCTGCCAAACTGAGCCTCACTGATGAGCCGTTAACGGCGAAACGCGTCTGGGGATGAGTTTGGCGGAAGGAAACAGAAAAACCTTTTCGAATTAATAACTGTGGTCCGGCACTTGTACCGGTTTTGAGAGCGCTCTTGCAAAATTTTCTGTTTTTACAGAATAACCCCTGTACGACTGACCTTTTCTAAGGTACCGTACTGGGACGCAAGATGTCGCACCGGGTTCTATGTTTCCCGTCGATGATCGACCCTGACAAGTGATTTGTCTTCGAGCCCTGTTTCCTTCTGCCAAACTGAGCCTCACTGATGAGCCGTAAACGGCGAAACGCGTCTGGGGATGAGTTTGGCGGAAGGAAACAGAAAAACCTTTTCGAATTAATAACTGTGGTCCGGCACTTGTACCGGTTTTGAGAGCGCTCTTGCAAAATTTTCTGTTTTTACAGAATAACCCCTGTACGACTGACCTTTTCTAAGGTACCGTACTGGGACGCAAGATGTCGCACCGGGTTCTATGTTTCCCGTCGATGATCGACCCTGACAAGTGATTTGTCTTCGAGCCCTGTTTCCTTCTGCCAAACTGAGCCTCACTGATGAGCCGTTAACGGCGAAACGCGTCTGGGGATGAGTTTGGCGGAAGGAAACAGAAAAACCTTTTCGAATTAATAACTGTGGTCCGGCACTTGTACCGGTTTTGAGAGCGCTCTTGCAAAATTTTCTGTTTTTACAGAATAACCCCTGTACGACTGACCTTTTCTAAGGTACCGTACTGGGACGCAAGATGTCGCACCGGGTTCTATGTTTCCCGTCGATGATCGACCCTGACAAGTGATTTGTCTTCGAGCCCTGTTTCCTTCTGCCAAACTGAGCCTCACTGATGAGCCGTAAACGGCGAAACGCGTCTGGGGATGAGTTTGGCGGAAGGAAACAGAAAAACCTTTTCGAATTAATAACTGTGGTCCGGCACTTGTACCGGTTTTGAGAGCGCTCTTGCAAAATTTTCTGTTTTTACAGAATAACCCCTGTACGACTGACCTTTTCTAAGGTACCGTACTGGGACGCAAGATGTCGCACCGGGTTCTATGTTTCCCGTCGATGATCGACCCTGACAAGTGATTTGTCTTCGAGCCCTGTTTCCTTCTGCCAAACTGAGCCTCACTGATGAGCCGTTAACGGCGAAACGCGTCTGGGGATGAGTTTGGCGGAAGGAAACAGAAAAACCTTTTCGAATTAATAACTGTGGTCCGGCACTTGTACCGGTTTTGAGAGCGCTCTTGCAAAATTTTCTGTTTTTACAGAATAACCCCTGTACGACTGACCTTTTCTAAGGTACCGTACTGGGACGCAAGATGTCGCACCGGGTTCTATGTTTCCCGTCGATGATCGACCCTGACAAGTGATTTGTCTTCGAGCCCTGTTTCCTTCTGCCAAACTGAGCCTCACTGATGAGCCGTAAACGGCGAAACGCGTCTGGGGATGAGTTTGGCGGAAGGAAACAGAAAAACCTTTTCGAATTAATAACTGTGGTCCGGCACTTGTACCGGTTTTGAGAGCGCTCTTGCAAAATTTTCTGTTTTTACAGAATAACCCCTGTACGACTGACCTTTTCTAAGGTACCGTACTGGGACGCAAGATGTCGCACCGGGTTCTATGTTTCCCGTCGATGATCGACCCTGACAAGTGATTTGTCTTCGAGCCCTGTTTCCTTCTGCCAAACTGAGCCTCACTGATGAGCCGTAAACGGCGAAACGCGTCTGGGGATGAGTTTGGCGGAAGGAAACAGAAAAACCTTTTCGAATTAATAAAAAATATGTTTGAAGGTTGGAGACAATGATGTTTCTTGAATGATCAAAGAGTTTTGGACTTCCATTGTCTTAAAAAAGACAATGGAAGTTCAAAACTCTTTGATCTTAAAAAAGGCAATGGAAGTTCAAAACTCTTTGATCATTCAACAAAAAATATATTAAAAATATAATCGTTAATTAAGATTACATTTTTTTGCTTGTATGCCTACTTCAACGTAAATTGCTGAAGTTTGAGACTGGCAAACTATGTAAAACTATCGAACAATTTTAAATGGGCTCAACCAATACCAACTCGATTGTGTTTTGTTTGAGTTAGAGGCACAGAACTAATTGAGCCAAAGGAATTCTACTAAAAGCGTTTTCTGGCTTTTCGACGAACTGGAATACTACGAGGGTACGTTGAAATGTTTTCGGAATAAAAATGAAATCCAGTGGCGGTTTGTACAGTATAGCCATGGCCCTATCTACCTATCTATGCACCAAACTATTCATATTCATGCCTTATTTTGACTAGCCGGCTAATTCCGATCGGGTTATGCTATCGCTACCAGACACCAGATGGCAGCTGTCTTTAATACTTAAATAATTTAATTATTTCATCTGTTGTGATTTAACTTTCAAAATGTCTTTATTCCAAACTAACTTTTACAGTTCATTACATGGAAAGTGACAACATAATATAGAAAATAATAACCATTAAAAAAAATAACAATAAAAAAAATGGAAGTTAATCCAATTTAATTCATTAATAATATCAATTAAAAAAAAAGTATAAATAATTTAATTTAGTAAATATCTCTTTAATTGTTTTTTAAAAGTTGCCATTTTTTTTATTTTTCTGATATTTTTTGGAAGATTGTTATATTTTATTATTCCGTCATATAAAAGCGATTTTTTCCGAAATTACTTTTTACTGGCATAGTTTGATAATTTATACAATGTCTGGTGTTATGATCATGTAATGTCTTATTATTCTCCTGAAGTGTTATATTTTATTTTTTTTTCTTTTAAAATGATAGAGTAAATTAGAATACAAATTTTTAATTCCTAAATGTTTTGAACGTGTAAATACTCCTTCGATCTATATAGATTAACAGTTGGTTCTAAATGTGGTAATTTGTGTATACATTTAATAACGTTATTTTGCAATTTTTGTAATGGTTTTAAGTTTGATAAACAAGCAGATCCCCATGCAGAAGCTAAGTATTGTAATTTTGAATATATTAATAAAAAATATAAAAATTTTTGAGTATTTCAAAGGAATGAAATATCTAATTCTGTACAAAACAGATACCAAAAGAGATATTAAGTTGATAATATACTGGATATGGCATTTCCAATTTAAATTTTCGTCTAAAACTAATCCTAAAAATTTTGTCGTTTTTGAATATTGAATATTTTCATAATTAAATGTTAAGGGGTTAATGATGGAATTTATTTTATTTTTAGTTATAAACAGAAAAGAAGATTTTGTAAAATTTAACGTTAGTTTATTTGATTGAAGCCAAGAAAGAAGTATTTTTAAATCATTATTAATATCAACATACATTTCTGCAAGAGTTTCAGCAAAATAAATAATTGTCGTATCATCTGCAAATAGCTTTATATTGCCCTTTAAGTTCAATTTGGAAACGGAATTAATGTAAATTACGAATAATAACGGACCTAATATTGATCCTTGTGGAACTCCACATATTATTTCTTGTTCCGAACTTTTTCTTTCCCCAATTTGAACAAATTGTTTACGATAGCTTAAATAACTTTGAAGTAGTTTGTGTGTATTTCCCCTTATCTCAATAGGTACTGTATAATTTTCTTAATCAAATATCATGGTTTACGATGTCAAAAGCCTTACACAGATCTAAGATGTAAGGATAGTAAACAGCATTTTTTCCTGATGTCGACATAAGCTTGAATATTTGTTATGATATCTCCTACTATACAGCTATTTCTGTATCCTTAGATCTGCGAAAACCATACTGGTTAGCAAAAAGTAAATTTTGGCTTTCTAGAAAGTCGCATAATTTATTATTTATTATTTTTTTTAATATTTTTTAAAAGATTGGTAAAACAGATATTGGGCGATAATTGCTGCATATTTTAGCAATTTTCATTTTTTTCTGGAAAAATACCTGTTTTTAGAGATAATTTAGTTAAATGAAATAAAATTGGAGTAATTTAATTTTTTAAACACTTTACAATTTTAACCGATATATTGTCAAATCCATTTGCTTTTTTTGTTTCAAGGTCGTCAATAATTTGTTCTATTTCGTTTTGGGATATTTCCTCGGGATTAATAAAAAAAAAAATTTCTTCTGTCTCCTCGATACATTTTTGGACTTTGGACATGGCGGAATTTTCTTAGCCAGTACTTGTCCTACGTTTACAAAATGATTGTTGATTTCTTCACGTTTAAGACAAGGTCCTTATTTGCTGCATTTAATTATTCTGTATTGAACAAATTCTTGCATTCCCAGTGGCAAAAGTAGGGTGACCAGAAATTTTTAGCCAAAAAAGAGTATCCGATCACTTTAGTTTTATAATGTAGCAAAATTAGGTTTAAACAAAAAAAATCTATTGTTTATAAGCATATTATTATATTATAATCATATTTTACAGAAGATTTAGCTTTTATTAATAGGTTTATATCGTCCTTAATTTTTAAGCGAAATTCCTCACAACTTAAATTAATATTAAATTTTACCTTCATTACTTCTTCCAGTGTTAAAACACTTATTCGACTTTTTCATCTGTCCAATAATTGTTAATTATACTAAAAAGTCGTTCACAGTCTTCGTTTGTACCCGGTAACGTAAAAACAAACTCAATAAGTACCTACCTACTTTAATAATTTTTAACTCAGAGTTAGCAGCAATAACATCCTTATAAATAAAATTGTGTTCCACTTATTTAGAACAGTTTCTTTTTGTTTAACCCACTTCTCAAAATGATTGTCCATACATTTGGAAATCATACAATATGTATCGAAAATCTCATTGCCGTTGAATGATATTGAAAACTGTTCTACATGTTTAAAGAAACAAAGAAAAGATTCTTGAAATTTTTCATACGTAATTTTTGAGTTAAGAAGAAAATGCTTCATTTCATTAATATTTTCAACAAATCGTGCTGACCAAATTTCTAAGTAACTGACAATTTCATGGTAAAACCTTTTGGCTACAGAATAAGCATAATCCTCATTAACATGGCCTTCTTTTGACAATTTTATAAGTAAGTTTTTTGCTGTAAATGGAAAAAATGATTTATTCAATCTATCTTTATATTTTTGTAGAATATCCAAGTAGAAAGATGATATTTCTATAGATGTGATATACTTTCTTTCAATTTTTGTAATTGTCTCATTAAAAATTTCTAATTGTGCATGCAAAAAAAAAGAGCCATAATTCAGTAGTTTCACGCACAACGAGGGAGGACGAGGTCAATAAAATGGCTAAATCAAAACAAAAAAACAACACCTTTCTCTCTTGGACACGTACTATATACGTTGTTTAAGTTGTGCATCTTTCTTTATTCTTTATTCAGGTCTATGGGCGAGAGCGAACGCAGTAGCAAAGAGATATCGGAGTAATTCAACCGGTCATTATCAGCGTTTACGAGCGACCAACCGGATTATTTGGGTTGATTTTAATTATTTTTTTGGCACAAATTCATATTTAAAAAAAAAGAGTATAATGAGCAAAATATTAGTAAAAGTAAGAGTATAGAGTATTTGCCGACTCAAAAGAGTATAATACTCTTAAAAAGAGTACATCTGGTCATCCTAGGCAAAAGCGCTGCCAGGTATTTCGATGATAAAACACTTAAAACGTCCGCCATTGCCGCAACTTTTCAATCGAGCTTCGTAGCTTTCAATCGTGCTCAAAAATTAGTTTTCGGCAACATCGAGACCAGGCGAAACTTCAAATTTCATGCCATTTATCACTGACAAAAGAACAGTGAAGTAATAATCAAAGTTAAAATGTCCCAAGCCCTTAAAACAAACACACAGAAAACATTTTCGGGGATTAGTCAGCCAGACAGTTGGTAACCCTTTTAAACCTTAAAGCTTCTGGCACATTTTCGGTAGAGGTACGGGCGGGGGTTTAGAGGTCCCCTGTGAGTAATTTATATGTAAGTATTATATCAACTCTGGATAGGACAGAGTTTCAATAGGAAAAGTTTGCCGTTATCTAGGACAAGGTGAATAATATTTAATGCCGAGTTAGAACTATAAGATAATTCATTCAAGATATACGTGTGTGAGCACTAAATAAATTCAACAGTTGTCTGTACCATTGAATATCAAACTATGTAAGAATGACGGATATCCGAGAAAAGTTGACACCCCAGTTTTAGACGTCTTGGAGGTGGTTTGGCCGTCATTGTGGAGTTGATCGTAACTCTAACCTTAAATATGTCGTTATAATGCAGCGCTTCGGCAACAGATGTCTCAAATTCACTGATGTGATGTCGTGGTGTTGCCGCATATCGCATTTTATTGGAATTTTTAATGATATAAGCATTTTTAACAGACAATAAAATAGGAGGTTCTCAATTCCAGCCGAATGTATGGTTTTGATAATAATGTACGCCGATTACTCCGGGGTAATTGGACCGATTTTCACAATGATTTTACCGTTGCATTGGGTGTTAAATGTTAAACAAATAAAAGTAGATAAAAAGCGACAGCAAGTATAACTAAAATAGGTTTTATTTCGTCGAAAAATAGCAAAATATGTAATACACTAATACAAACAAACTGGATGTTTCTTAAGTAAGAAAGTAAAACCTACTTATTTTAACCATTTTGAAAAGTAGTAATAATTGCAAATTAAAACCAAGTTATACAAACAAACCGCACATCACTCATATTTTACCCAACATATACGTTGTAGCCTAGGTAGGTATTGAATAGTGAGAGCCGTCATTTAATTCTGTTAGAAATAGAATACATGGCGATCAATATGTTTTCCTGTAATTAACGTTGGGACGTCAAAAGGTTGAAAATATTATAAGCTACAAAGCAATTAAAAATAGGGACATTTTTAAGTCTAGACTATACTATAGGTAAGAAAATAAATGTAAGCTACTTAAATCTAGGATAGGTGTAGGTACTTATGTGAAATCAAGTTTTACGATAAGCTATAAAAATTAATTTTAAAAAACTCATGCAGCAAGTCAAACAGACAGGCGGCAACAATGTTTTAATTTAGCAGTGAAAAGGCTAGTCGCTTTCTTGTTGGTGAACTCATTGTGCCATCTATGAATTTAACGTAGCAGATTTAGGAAATCGGCTCATATGGCCTTCTTATAGCTTGATATTCAATGTCTGTGCTAATCATCCTAATGTAAAAAGTTTTCTTCGAATTTTCTCGGGCTTGGAACGTTTTCAAGTGTACAGGGTGTCCCAAATTCGAGCCTCATCATGGGGATCTCGGAAACTATAAGAGATACAGCATCGGTTAAATTGTGGCAAAGTTGCGCAATTTCGTACTGAGCAATATCGCAAAAAAATATCTGAGCTATCTTTTTTAGTTTTTGAAATTTTTGCAAAAAACCAAAATTTTGAGTTTTTGTTTTTTTAAATTGCTCGACTTATTTTATCCGCTACAGAAAAACAAGAACAACATTCTTAAGGCAACTTTTTACGCTCCATATTGTTACGTTTTTAGAATTTCGTTACAACGTTTCGTTTTTGTGGAACTATTATCAACTTTAATTTTTTAAATACGGATCCGCATTTTTTATTTTATTTTTTGATAGCCCTTTAAGCCCTGAATTCAACCATGTACCACACTTAATTATATTTAGACGTTTTGGTGTCATTATTACATCTTCAGGAATGTGATAATTATTTTTAAATACGGCCCTGGTGTATATTTGACTCTTGGTTTATTAAATCTACCATTCTGGGCTAAATTAGTATCAAGCGTAACAAAATAACTATAATGAGGCTGCAAGCGTTTAGGATAGTCCTGTAAATAACGATCATAAGAAATTTGTGAATTCCTATTGGAAGAATAATAAACTCGTAACATGTCGCGCTTTTCTAAAGCAGAAAACATAATTTTGCTGAAATATTCAGTATAAATGGTGACTGCAGTTGTCAAGATAATTAAGGTGGAAGTATCAACATGCTTGCCAACCTATATAACGTATTTCGCGTATATTTATTTAATTTTTTTAGCTTTTACACAAAATTTAAATAAAATCATTATCGTCTTCATATTTTATAGGTAATAATTAACATATTAAATAAATATCAAGGAATTTCATTAAATATTTTAGGAGAATTTTATAGCGAAAAATGTCTGGTAAGATTTTTTTTAACATTATTATGTCATTCTTCTTTCACTATACAATTCTCCCAAAATTAGCAATGAAATAAATTGATATTTTTGTAATATGTCAGCTATTACCTAAATATTGTACCGACGATATTGATTTTATTGAAATGTTAGTTAATCTAATAATAAACTAAAAAAAGCAACGCGAAATAGGTTATAGGTTGGCAATAGATGAAATGACGTTGAGAATTCCACCTTAAGCCAAACAATCAAGTAAAAGTTCTTGTCATAGCAACCTTTGTTTTGTTTGGTTTTATTTTTACTTTGTTACAATTTATATAATACTTAAATATGTAAATTATTTGTATAAAATTCTGGATCCATGTTGTTTGTGGTAAAAAGATTAAGTAACTAACACCAGGGCCGTATTTAAAAATAATTATCACATTCCTGACGATGTAATAATGACATCAAAACGTCTAAATATAATTAAGTGTGGTACATGGTTTATTTCAGGGCTTAAAGGGCTATAAAAAAATAAAATAAAAAATGAAGGTCCGTATTTGAAAAATTAAAGTTGATAATAGTTCCAGAAAAACGAAACGTTGTAACGAAATTCTAAAAACGTCACAATATGGAGCGTAAAAAGTTGCCTTAACAATGTTGTGCTTGTTTTTCTGTGGCGGATAAAATAAGTCAAGCAGTTTAAAAAAACAAAAACTCAAAATTTTAGTTTTTTGCAAAAATTTCAAAATCTAAAAAAGATAGCTTAGATATTTTTTTGCGATATTGCTCAGTACGAAATTGCGCAACTTTGCCACAATTTGACCGATGTTGTATCTCTTATAGTTTCCGAGATCCATATGATGAGGCTCGAATTTGGGACACCCTGTACAAAAAAATATTTATTTTATATTAAAATCCCATTTTTCAAAAAAAGTTTTGTTCTATAGCGATTAGAAAATATACATTTTTTAATTTTAAAAGTTTCTTGGATATCGCGAAAGATCTTCAGACTGGAAGTAATTAAATATAAAATCGTCAATACCGGGCTTCGACGTTTCAAGAGACTGTTTGCTCTTCGAGTCTATTAGAAACTTTGCCGAAATTTCTGCGACAATAAAGTTTCTAAAGTTTAATCACACCCTAATGGAAAACCTATTTATTGTTTTTGAAATGTCACGAGATTTCACTTACTTTAAAACAAAGCGAAAATGCTATTTGAAAAATGGCTCGGGTTTTGTTACTGTAAATTACTTCTTTGCTCTAATTCAGGGTAAATGTTAGAGTTATAAAATTAATTTTTAAAGTTGCTTATTAGAAAAATTCTCATCATAACGTTCAGTCAAAAACTCCAAATAGGTAGAGTCAATAGGTTTTATTGTGTACAGGGTTATCCAACCAAGACTAGACAAGGCGATTTTTTGACTTTTCCTGTACTTTTATAAAAAAACTGAAATAGCCATCTTAAGTCATTTTCTCCCGCGAATTTGAATATCCTCAGCAAAAAACAATTGAACATCAAACAAAAGTACCAGGGGTCACTTTGATATTTTTTTAAATGGAACACCCTGTATATTTTTACATTTTTAAATTCCACATAAAATTATAATTATTTTTTATTAAATGCATTATTAGTCTATACTTCATAGTTTCCGAGATATTGACTTTCGAAAAGTGACATTTTCGAACTTTGACAGCTTATAACTTTCTAACAGTACGTCTTAGAGCAAAACGGCTTACATGTCCCTATCTTCAATTTTTATTATCTTCCCAAAAAAATCAACTTCCAGTTAAACCGGAACAACTATATTTCCTGCTTTCGAGTTACATCCGGCTTAACCGGAAGTTGATTTTTTTGGGAAGATAATAAAAATTGAAGATAGGGACATGTAAGCCGTTTTGCTCTAAGACGTACTGTTAGAAGGTTATAAGCTTTCAAAGTTCGAAAATGTCACTTTTCGAAAGTCAATATCTCGGAAACTATGAAGTATAGACTAATAATGCATTTAATAAAAAATAATTATAATTTTATGTGGAATTTAAAAATGTAAAAATATACAGGGTGTTCCATTTAAAAAAATATCAAAGTGACCCCTGGTACTTTTGTTTGATGTTCAATTGTTTTTTGCTGAAGATATTCGAATTCGCGGGAGAAAATGACTTAAGATGGCTATTTCAGTTTTTTTATAAAAGTACAGGAAAAGTCAAAAAATCGCCTTGTCTAGTCTTGGTTGGATAACCCTGTACATTAAAAAAAAACGTGAACACGAAAACTCCATCCTCAAATTATTACGTTCGAAATGAGAGAGAAAGATACATAATTGACTGTGCAGTTTTATCGGAGACAAAAGTGTTTTTTGGTGTTGCTTTTATATTTTGGACTAAAAAAGTTATTTATCATAATCATTGAGCAGTCAGAAATGACATGGACAAACAGAGGCTTTTAATAGCAAATAATTTATATTCTAATTTATATTCATACTGGGTGTATGTAGATACAGAAAATTGTAAATTTCTTAAATTGAATGATGGATATTTATAATTTATTTTTAAATGGGAATGTATTTAAACAGTGCGGCATTACATGTAAAATAAAACAAATTTTGAAAAGGAGAGTCGGTTGTACGCCATATTTTAACAAATGAGACATTCTTTTTTGTATTAAGCATAATTTTTTTTTATTAACAAATTCCCAACGAACTTTAAAAGTCCATTACAAGGAATATAAATTATAAACAATAACAAACTTAAAAATGCACATGCAACAAAGTGGTTTTTATTTTTTTTCTCGAAAACAAAGCAAGATATGAAAAAAACTCAAAAGATAAAATAGTTGTATTTGTAGTTGCTAAATTCGAAAAAAATACATAATTAAAAAAAAAGTCAGTGGCGTGCAATTTTTTTGTCTAAAATATTAGTAGGACTGTCTTCCGGGACGCCACTGGACTTAATAATTTTAATCTAATTGATATTATTGAAAGGAAAGAAAAACACAAAGTCATCCTCCACAAAGTTTAATAGAAAAATTATTAAATCATAGGTCTCTACATGTTTCGAACGTAGAAACGTTCATCCTCAGGAGACAGAAATTTTTTTTATTTTGTGCTGTTGTTGTTAGCAAAAGAGAAACTTAAAAATAGAACCCTAATTGAGCTTTTATGGACTCAAAAATTGAAGTTTAGAAGAAAAGAAACACAATATGAAGAAAATTGGTGATGGTAAAACCATACTGAGTATTTAAAACATTATTAAAGTGGGCGTAAACAAACCAAGTTACATTGGGAAAAAAAGGGAAAAACCTTGTCAGGAAGGTGTCGAAGATTATTTAAAAACTGTCTTCAAAAATCAGACTTATCGAACATAACTAGTCTTTAAGACATTGTGAAGGTGAAAATTTGATAACAAAATGATATATTCCGTAGGAAAGAGTATTTGGGGTACTGAGGATCAAACCTCAGTAACCCCTCGAGAGGTTAATCATTCTCCTTTTGCACGTGGAGGTGAACAACCTTTTGAAAGGAATTGTTAAAAAATGTTTAAATTTTTGATTTTTAACTTTATATTTTTCAAATTAACCTCTCAAGGGGTTACTGGGGTTTGATCCTCAGTACCCCAAATACTCTTTCCTACGGAATATATCATTTTGTTATCAAATTTTCACCTTCACTATGTCTTAAAGACTAGTTATGTTCGATAAGTCTGATTTTTGAAGACAGTTTTTAAATAATCTTCGACACCTTCCTGATAAGGTTTTCCCCTTTTTTTTCCCAATGTAACTTGGTTTGTTTACGCCCACTTTAATAATGTTTTAAATACTCAGTATGGTTTTACCATCACCAATTTTCTTCATATCGTGTTTCTTCTAAACTTCAATTTTTGAGTCCATAAAAGCTCAATTAGGGTTCTATTTTTAAGTTTCTCTTTTGCTAACAACAACAGCACAAAATAAAAATTTTCTCCTGAGGAAGAACGTTTCTACGTTCGAAACATGTAGAGACCTATGATTTAATAATTTTTCTATTAAACTTTGTGGAGGATGACTTTGTGTTTTTCTTTCCTTTCAATACTTTCAACTCCACTTTAAGTATGGACTATTTCTTCAAATTAATTGATATTAAATTGTCCTCTTGTTATTACAAACAGAATTGCCGAATTTCAACAAAATCGAATAAAAGAGTATTGAGATATTTACGAACAACCGATTTTTTTTTTAAAGTTTGACACCCTGTATCGTAAAATATATGTATACTTGAGAAAAACAATACATCCCTTTCGCCCGACTTGAGATTTCTTAAAAGCAGCTCAAAATAAAATATTTCGTTACGATGACAGTTACTTAGAAGTGTTACACTTTCAATTACACAACGAAAAAGCGTGAGAAGAAGAAAAGAAAGATTTGTAAAGACAGGTGCGTAATAAAACCTCAGTTCTCTCGTCTAAACAGCTATTTCCTTTGATTAAATCTTACGCCAATGATTTTAGTTAGGCGACTGCGTTTACACCAAAGGTTGCTTTGTTCATACAGTCTTAGAAAACGGTACTAGAATTCAAATTGTCCTTTTAAACGTTACCGTAGAGTAAGCCAACATTAGTCAATAGATAAAGTAAAGGCGTCAGAAGCCAAGGCTCCAAACGAGATTTTTTTAAGACAAAGTCAAATTCGATTAGTCCTTTATATTGTGAAAGTGTATAACATTTGGAAACAGGTACGTTTAGCTTTAATATATTAACAAACAACAAACCTGAAACTCACTAACTAATAATCGTTTTTAGAGTTTTTGAAATTACATACCGACTATTTCTCTTTTGAAGGAACATATTATTATATTCATTTACATACGTATGATATTTATATGTACGGAACAAACGCCGTCACCTTATTTAGGCCAAACTTAAAGACTGTTTCGGAAAATTGTATAGACGACACAAAGAAGGGCTAAAACTGCCCTAGATTTATCCACCGAGGGATCCTAATGTTTTAGTTCCTATTCGCATGTGTGTGTTTAGGCGGTTTTCTCCCTTTAGGTTCAGTCCACGTAACAAAATCCAAATATAAAAGTAATGTTATTCGGAAAAAGCCCTTCGGGGTTTGTTAACCGGGTAGAAAGAATATGGGAAGACCGTTTGGAAAATACCTGTGAAATGCCTCTTAATAGGAATGTGATTTAATAGTGAAAAGGGCAGGGCACTAGGAAATTATCCACAGAGAATACGAATAATTTTACCACGGTTGTTAGACTTCGTCAAACTGAATTTAATTGATTAAGGAAAGAAGCTTTAAGTCTAGAATCGAACATACAGTTAAAGACAGATAATTTCTAAATGCAACTTTATTAGCTTCATTACCTTTGTAACGAGTTAATTGTTATCATGATTATGGAAAAATAGCTGATTATTCTAGAGTACCTAGAAGTACTGTTCAATGAATTGTAAAAAAAAATGGCGCAATCATCAAACACCTGAAAGGTATGTTGGGTCTGGTTTAAATAATAAAAAATCATCAAATGAAGAAGACCGAAATTTGGTGGAGTATTTAACGCAAAATCGATTTGAAACTGCAGTATCCGATATGCACATAACAGGATTCCCAGCTTCATCTGGAACTCAAAAAGAATTGGGTTTGCTATGCAATATTTACCAAAAATAGAGTTTTTTTTTGGGCAAAATGTATCTTTTCCGATGAGAAAACTTTTTAGTCTACATATAATGGAAGGAATCAAGTATAGTATAGACCACCAAATTCCCGATATGATAAGAAGTATACTCAAAAAAAGAAAACCATAGACGTTTCTCCGTTAATGTGTGGGCATGGATAAGTGTTTACGGTGCAGGTGTATGCTGGAATATTGGTGGAACACTAAACAGTAATATATATCTTCAGATTTTGGAAAATCTTTTTCTTCCTTCTGCCGCGATAGTTTTTGAAGGAAATAACTTTATATTTCAGCAGGATAACTGCCCTGTGCATACTGCAAGAAATATTGGAAACTGGTTTAGACAAAACAACTTAACATGTCTGCCTTGGTACTCAAGAAGTCCTGATTTAAATCCCATTGAAAATGTTTGGGGATTGATGATTTTAACACAAAAATTTTTAAAAATAACTATTACTACTTATGGTAAAAAATCGTACATACAATAATTTACAGCTATGTATATAGCTGGTGTTCGATCCAGGTATAAGCAGCAAGGTGAGATAGAAACCCGTTTTACCCAATTTTGTTATAATTGAGTTATGTATGAGTGGAGTGTACGAATCTATATGTCGTCAACTGTACTTACGGAATGATACAAGGTTAAACACTTCGTAAGCAAATAATAAATGTTGACACGGTTTTTATCATTTGTTCTTCTATTCGGGCCAAAGAAAAAACAAAGCCAATCTCAATATCCCGCAATCCTTTTCAGAGAAATCTCGACCAAAGAACAACATTCTCTGCACCGAAGACCGTCTGTTTCGAAATTCCAGGCCGGAGTAGTGGTGGGGGGCGACGAGGGGAGTGGAGAACGCCGCCCGGAGCCGAATTAAAGGTTTCCGGAAACCCCGGACGAGCATTGCATTCTTATCAGGCAATTAGACAGTGGAACTCGCCGATAATAATTTGTCGAGAAAGGGGGAAGTTTCGCAGTGACCAAATACCAATCAAAATTTAAAATGATAAAGGAAATAAGCTGACAAAATTTTTCTTTTAATAGTATTTTTGTCGATTCAAGTATGTACTTTATATCTCTTGAAATAAGAATGAAAACGATACCCAATTACGTTAAAAATTGAAACCGTTTTGATTGTAATCCTATTGGCAGACGTCGCTGCTTCTCTAGCGGAGTTGCGCTTTGTGTAAAATACTAAAATGCATACAGTGTGACCAGTAAAGTCCGCATCATATGGGATTTTTTTATTAATAGCTTTATTCGAAATTTGACTTTGGCATCAAGTTCTGCTTCGATCGAGATGAAAATTAAGCAAGAAAATAGTAGTCACGTGATTCGCGTTATCTGTCAAATTTTAATTTTTTCCAAAAAATAATTCAACAGTGTGGTTATTTCTGAAAATATTGTAAAAAGTTATCAGAAAAAGTTATTTTAAATGCAGTTTTTAGCCCACATACAAAATTTCAGCTGCATAAGATAATTTTGATTTTTTACCCACCACTAAAATTTATTTTCCAATATTAGGGTGTATTACTTTCAGACGCAAACTACGTTTTCAAAAATATTTATTTTATGAAGTTACCTTACAGGGTCAAAAACAAATAAACTTTGCATCACATGCGACCAATTTTTAATAGCCCACTCGTGATTTTGTAAAAAAACACACATTTGGCGCTACTTTAAAGAAAATGTATCTGAAATAAAGCATTGTCAAAACTAAGAAGTTTTATGTAGGTTGCGTCGAGTCTTATATTGCAAAAGTGGTAAAATTTACAAAATATGGGTAAAAATTCTAAATTATCTTTTGCAGCTAAAATTTTGCATGTGGGCTTTTTTTTTCGCATTTTCTGTAAAATTTTAATTTTTTCCAAAAAATAATTCAAAAGTGGGGTTATTTCTGAACATATCGAAAAAAGTTATTAAAAAAAGTTTTTTTTAAAGCAGTTTCTAGCCCACGTGCAAAATTTCAGCTTCATAAGATAATTTACACACACTAAAATTTATTTTCCACTTAATGAACCCTTTACTGATGACACTGTGTTATTTTTTGTCTTAATATTAAGGTGTATTACTTTCAGACACAAACTAAATTTTTTAAAATACTTATTTTATGAAGTTACCTTATACAGGGTCAAACACAAAGAAACTTTGCATTAAATGTAACCAAATTTTAATAGCCCAATTTTGATTTTGTAGAAAAACACACATTTAATATGGCGCTACTTTAAAGAAAATGTATCTGAAATAAAGCATTGTCAAAACTAAGAAGTTTTATGTAGGTTGCGTTAAGTATTATTTTGCAAAAGTGGTGCAATATACAAAATATTGGTAAAAACTCAAAATTATCTTATGCAGCTAAAATTTTGCATGTGGGCTAGAAACTGCATTAAAAAAAATGTTCTTATAACTTTTTTCCATACTTTCAGAAATATCCCTACTTTTGAATTATTTTCTGGAAAAAATTAAAATTTGACAGATAATGCAAATCACGTGACTACTATTTTTTTGCTTAATTTTCATCTCGATCGAAGCAGAACTTGATGTCAAAGTCAAATTTCGAATAAAGTTATTAATAAAAAAATCCCATATGATGCGGAATTTACTGGTCACACTGTATATTAAAGTATTTGCGGCTTTATTTATTAGAAGGTAAAAACAAAGACTATGATTTTATATAGTAAAACCTTTACTTAGTTAGTTATAGTTCAAACAAAAAGATTTCTCCTTATTGTATTTCTTACATCAAAAGTTGGGACTTCTTCTCTAGTTGAGTAGATGTTTTTATAAAACACTCTCAACTGAAAATAGTGTGAAAGTTAACGACGTATTGAAACTAGTGACGTCCGTGCGCCTGTCACAAAATGGAACTTTCCTTAGTAATCGACACGTATCGTAAAAACTCTTTTGTATAGCCCGGGGTAGTGCGAAAAGCCTTTAATAAACAGATGAAGGCCGTTATATCGAGTAAATTTCAACTCCAGAAAGGCCTTTTAAAATATAATTTTATCGATAAAGGGTAAAGAATAACTTTAAAGAAACCGGAGTTAATCTTGCTTAATGTGCGATAAATCTTTCACAAATAAAATTTTAAGGAAAAGCTGTAAACTTTAAGGGTCTCCGTTTAACAAATGTTTTTGAAGAAATTAACTTTGTAATATAAAATTTTTATGTTTTATGGGTTTCTAACAATGGAATAAAGGATTTATTTAATGTATAATTAACGGCATTTGTTCGGATGCTATTGTGCCAAGCATATTATGCCAAAACCTATTTATCCCACCCATTTCCCCCTACTTATCTACATCATTGTTTCTTGACTACCACTGTAGACATAATCCTTAAAGGCATAAAGGCATGAGCAACCATCCATATTGTAACAAATGTATATTCAATCTGTAAATCTCATTACGACACCAACTTAGGTCCTAACAGTGTTAAACTTTCTTAACGTAATCGGTTTAAATCCTGAAACACAATGGCCTAATGCGTTACTAACTGAGTTAGAAGGAGTTACAAGGCCGTAGATCAATCCTCTCTACAAGATGCAAACACTACAAGGAAAGTAATGCAATTACAAGTTTGAAAATTCATTATGTTCGTTCGCATACAGTTCGAAGTTTGTTCCTTGCACACGAGTATGAATCTTATTTACTATTTGAATGGATAAATAGGTTTTAATGTTTAACGGGTTTCTACATGAGGATAAATCGTCACGTTCGATACTGATTCGGTGGTGCGGATAATGTCTTTTTTTTTGCCAGGGAGGAAACCCTTTATGGGCACCGGTTACTTGTTCCTCCGTTCACCGATAGTGTGCGAGTCCAGGATGCCAGCCTGTTTACGCACTAAAACCTCCCTCCTCCTCGCAGAGACTGCCCCGGAATCACCGTAAGATATACCGTCAGGGAAGTCTTGGACAATGTTTTCGCTTCTACTGCCTTCCTTCTTCTGATTTGTTTTTCAGTATGTCCTTTATAAAGTTGTGTATGATTGTCCACTTGTCGTTGGCCTGCACCATTTGATCCAGGAAGGTATTTAGGTATAGGTTATTTACCCCTAGTAGTAGGCATGTGTTCCGTCTCTGGGTATTCCATCTTGGACAGTCAAGGAGCGTGTGCTGCACTGTATCAGGGGCTCCGCAGTATAGGCACACTTTCGTCTCTGCTCTTTTGAACCTTTTCAGGTATACTTGAAAAGCACCTTGTCCAGTGAGCACCTGAGTGAGGTAGAAATCTGTGCGACGGTGCTCGCAATTGACCCATTTTCTAATGTTTGGAATCAGCCTTTTTGTCCACTGGGCCACTCCTACGGTCTGGTCCCACTCTTCTTGCCACATATCCATGGTCAATTCCCTTTCTATCTAATAATGATGCGGATAATGTCTTGGGAAGAGTATGACCACAGTGATGTTAATCCAGACGTGGCAAAAAGATTGACTTACTTGCCCATGCCCACGCTGAACCTCTCCTTCTATGATAACTACTAGTTACTTGCTAGTTGGTTCTTCTATCATTAGCCAATAGAACTCACTGTTGGTTATTAAGTTAAATTTATTTGTAACGTTAACAAACTCATACAATTTCTCTCGTGCAAACTCCACTTTTTATATTATTAAATAGGCATAGAGCAAAATGTTGCATGGACAACGCCCCAGGCAGAATCCCTGCTAAAATACATTTTAAACCCGACAAAAGTACTTATATAAACTAGCTGCATATTTAATATAAACAAGTATGAGATACTGGACCTGCACTTTATGACCTCTAGGCTTGTGGTTGTCTGCGAGTTGTTGCCTTTTGCAAAGGTCACAAGTTTATGTACGTCTCAGTTGGGATTTAGGTATATGTGTTTAAAATGAATAAAACGCGGGGTTTGTTTATATTAAGTTTACGTCACTGGTTGAGGAAAACAAAATTTTTTTGAGACCATTCAGTGATTGCCCGTGGAGTGTATTCCAGTCAAGTTCGTTCCTTAAAAAATCGAGGTTAAAAACTAGAAATATAATGGCTACACCATTCTGAGAAAATTTGTTAAGGTGCATTTTGTTATATTTTATACTAGTTCATTGTCCAAGTTTGATATAGGAGCTCATTTAAGTCATTTATGCTTAATTAACGTAACCACAGCGTCAAATCCTTCAAATTTGTACCAAGGCTGGTGACACATTTACCGTGCGAGCAAAAATTATTTTCATTAAAGAGGGCCTTGCATCTAAAGACGTAATGTTTAGCCGTAGAGCTTAATACCTGTTGGGTGTCAGTAACTACCTGAATTAATACAATCAATCAGTTATTCCGTCATCTTTGACAGTCGTTACAAGTAATTTGATTCATCGATAATTTTTCCAATTTCTTGAACAATTCCCACAATGGGCTTTACGGAACAGCACAAAACATTCATGGTTAAAGCGTATATTCGAAACGGGGTTAGAGTAAATGGTGAGTGACAATACATTCCGGGTTTGTGCATGGACGATTTCCTAACGTTGCTTTCATTGCTGGGGATTTTATCATTGCCTGAAAAGAACCGTGGCTGTGTTTAGGAAAACAGGTTATATACAACACAAAAAAGGAGCAGGACGACCATCTGTAAGAACAGAAGAACTTGTTGCTAACCAGTGCTGGATTTACCATTAGGCTGAGTAGGCTGGAGCCTAGGGCGGCAGATTATAGGGGGCGGCAAATTTGGCCCAAAATTTTTTTCTATCTTACAGAAATAAATGGTACAATCTTTATTCATGGTCGACGGGTAGTATTTTTTTAAATAAACTTTATTGTTGGCCGTGTCTGTTAATGGGGATAAAAAAAAAGGTAGTTGGAACTTTACTGGCTTTGCAGAAAAAAATTTCATTTTCAATAAAATAAGAAGGTAATCATAAATTTTTAAAATATTTACTAAAAATTATTGACCAAATTTTGGCGTGTTCTTAAAAAAATTTCGCCTGCGGCGCATTTCGCCTGCAGCGGGTTTTTTCTTTCCCGAACACTTCACCTGTTTCACAACTCACGAGCCGTCACGGGTATAGGGGCGGCAAAAATTGAATAGCTACTAGCGGCAAATTTGTAAATCCGCCCCTGTTGCTAACGTTCGTAAAATAATGCAAAATACGCCAACAAATTGTATTAGACGCCTGTCCCAAAAAGTGGGAAGATCTATTGGAACATGCAGGACAACATTTAGAACAATTAAAAGACAGGATTATCCAAGAACATTTCTCCAGAGATGCTGGTCAACACTTTCGAAAATATGAAAGAGACGTGTGAATTTATGCTTGGAGCATGGCGGTGGCCAATTTCAGCAATTTATGTAATTTTTTTTGTTTTTCTTTCTGTATATTCTTACTTTCTTAATTTTGTAAACAACAAAAATAAATTTGTATTTGTCTACTTATTTTATTACTCATTAGTTTGGCATATCATGTCATAATATGAATTTGACAAAATTTTACGCTAGATTTGGTTAGATATATCGTCCCCATATCATTGTGATCTAAACCAAGCCCTACGTTTTTTAATCCAAGGCCTTCTTTGATGCAAATAATTTTTGCTCGCACGGTATTAATATACTTGGGTCACAACCATCCACAGACAAGGAAATTTATATCTTGAGTCCAGGGTCCCCCGAGAAGCCAGAATACCAAAATGGTTGTCTTCCATTTAGAAAAAAATAATAAAATAAATTCAGCCATCAAAAAACAACGATGGGAATGTTTTAATTGATTTTCGTATCAAATATCCTGGAGATTACCTATAAGATAATAGAAATTTTAAGTTTTTCCATACTAAAATTCAAGTATATCCTAATTTAAATTAAACAATCAAACTACCCTCTATCATTCAATAATCGGGCAAGTCGCAAGGTCCCTTTTATTTAAAGGACAATAGATATCTGGGCCTTTTAAATCCGGTGGGACAATTATTTCCAAATCTTTAATGAGGAAACGAGTGTTCCACTAATTCTAAGCGATCTCGTTCTGATTAATTTGTTGGCAGAGATTAATTGACAAAGACCCTTGCAAATTTCCTATTGAAGGTTGTGGGAATAGGTCTATTTTAATAGGCCTTTTATTGTGTTTGGCAATCGAGATTGGAATAGACGACCTCCTGAGTCGACCTAAGTAATAGACAGTTAACCGGAGATAAGTGGTTTAGTTAAGACACCGCGCACCGGTGAGGGTGCCTAGTTCAAATCAGTGGCGGCTCGTGGGGTAGAGTCACAGTGCCATGGCACTACCTGCCCTCCTGTCCAGCGTCCTGCCCTTTACAAATTACCAAAACCTATTAAAATTAATATTCTCCTTTTTAAAGCGATTAGCAAAATAATTTAAAAATGGAACACAGTCGGGTGCAAATTTCTATCTATTGAGGAAGCGATTATGCGTAAAACGGTAACGTAGCTTTCGCGCCAAAGCGACGAGGCACACGGGAGGCCCGAAGTTATGACGTAATTGCCATAACACACCAATAAAAAACATTGGAAAATGACCTTGAATGCGAGCAGGAAAACATCTCCGTGTAGCCAGGCCCTTTGACCCCGTTTGACCGTTTGACGTTAGACGTTTCAAATTCAAACAGTTGTTTGTCCGCGTCGTGTTGTGTAAGGTTGTTTGTAAACTAAATAATTTTCGTTCGGCCGGCTGATTTAATAGAAATATTTATGGAAAAAATACTTGGGTGTGCGGTTGTGATAAATCTAATAGACTATTTTGTTTTATGTGTGTTTTATTTGATGGGGGAGCAAACTTGGTCCCAAAAAGGTACAGATGATTTGGTCCATATCTGGGAAAAAATGAAGACACATGAAAAATCGAAGGTACATTTAAACAATACATTTAATTTCAGTATGCTTGGTAAAATTAACATTAAAACACAATTAAATTCTGCATATCACAATGAAATAATGAAGAAAAACGAACAAATTGATAAAAACAGATACATATTAAACCAAATTATAAACTGCGTTCGGTTTGTGCATGGTTCTTTCGGTCTATATAGTACACTCTACCTGCAGTATTTTTTTAAAATTCAAGATATGATTGTAAATTCATAAATTAAATTAGGTGCCTTTTTGTTTATTTTTCCTACTTCAAAAGCAAGAACTATTAACAAAAAAGGGCGTGGCACCCAAAAATTTTTTGCCTGCTGCGCTAAGGGTTTACCTGGCCCTACTTCACTAAAATGGCACGAGCCGCCACTGGTTCAAATGGAGGAATAGTTGATACTAAATTTTATTTCATTCATTGTTGATCTCCACATTTTGTTTTATTATGAGATAAAGAAAAGATTCTTAACCGCTGATTTTCTTACTCAACACGTTTTTACAACGCTTTTTACGAAATTTCTAACTGATGATGTAAAAAAATTATTAAATGTACAAACTGCCCGCGGATAGTGTTTAAAATAGCACAAATGAATGAAAAATTCCATTTTTCGGGAAAAAGTCATTCTTGATAAAAAGTTTTGCTTGTAAAAAAAATGCAATTCACGAAGAGAAAATTTTGATTTTTTATGCAGGGTTCGCAAAAACTTCAAAAACATGATTTTTCTCCAAGAGTAAACTATACTTTTATTTTTAATTCTTGACCAAAATGCCAATTAGAAAACTTATTTAGAATAACGTTTGTAATTTAAATCCGAGATGTGAAATAAATCATTGATTTTTTAGTTTTTTTTAATTTTTAGAGGTAAATGGAAATTTTACTGCTCAAAAAAAATATTAATATAAAATTTTATTAGACTTTATTTTCATAATGGGTGGTGTGTATCTTATTTTAAATTACTTTTGTGTAAGTACCTACAATTATTATTCATTTGACCAAAAATTTAGATACAGGTTAAAAATTTTTAATTATTTTTCATTAGGGATCATAATTATTAATGTGTGCCTTGCTCGTTAAGTTGATTTCATCGATAAGTAATAGGTTTTATTTCATCTGAACGCCGTTTTTGTCGAAAAGTTGGTTTGTAAAATTTTTGTTCTTAAAATGTTTGTTCGTTAAGGTTAGGTTTCTAATGTATAATTTTCGCATTTTACATTATCTAGGTATCCTTTTCTGTTTCAAGAAAAATAGGTAGAATTTAAGTATTTCCCTGACTTAGGTAGGTAGGAGAGAGTTGGACAAAACCGGGTAGGTTGATAAAACCTGGTATCGCCTAGTTCTACCATATGCCAAAACAGCTTTCCATATTATTAACCTTTAAAAAGAAAGTATTTGATTTTGAAGGAATAATTTTTATTATTGTTATTAGTAAATATTATTATTGTTTGGCAATAGTAAGGTAATAGTAAGTAACATTATGTTACTATAGTAGTTAAAATAGCTAATCATATTAGTATGTAATAGGATAGTGAATAAATATATAATTCTATTTTCTGTGTCTACGTACCTTACATAAGTGAAATTATTATTTGATATTACTATTATTATTGTTTGTATGACATTAAAATAAAGTTTTTAACATAAAGTTAGCCTACATACAAGTTTAGAAATGTAACTGTATCAATAAATTGCATTTTAACAAACAAATTCCATAAAAAACACTTTTGGGTCTACGTACCTTACGTAAGTCATATATGGGGATTTTCTTGACAGTGAATGTAATAACTTGAATTCAATTAGTTTATGTTGAACTGTAGGTATTTTACCTATAGGTATAATCTGAACAAATAAAACAAAAAAAAAATCTATTCTAAATATGAGTGACAGAATCCTATTTTAATTTGTGTTTCAGTTAGTTTAGTATTTTTAAGGTTTGGATATTTATAATATTATAAACTTTTTAAATCTATTTTGTCACTTTATCTTTAAACCATATCGAAATTCATGCTTATTACCTATTACCTACCTTAAATTATAATATTTATAAAACATAACTTTCAAAAGAAATTATTACCTATTACTTATTATTTGGCAATATTAAAGCGGTAGAACCGATGAGGCTATTGCATAAATTGTTTTAGAAGGTATCACATGTATAATTTTCAAGTCCGGTCCTGTAATTCATGCCAACTTAATAGACCAAAATTGACAGAGTGTCACGTGACTTTGCCCCCATCTTGCGAGAGTATTCAAGATTTTTACTCTACCATCTTTTGTAAAAACAAGGAATTTTTTTATCTTTACTTTACTTTACGTATGGTGCAAATTTGAAGTTGTCAAATAGAATTTTATGTGTTTTAAAAATGTTGACCTTAGAACAAAGGGATTATTTAGTTCAATGTTACGGTGCGGGCGAAATTTCTTAAAACGTTACCCACAAAGATACCCTAACGTTTACGTCTCAAAAATGGGACATTGAAGAAATTCGAAGAAGTTTTGACCACATTCGTTTACAGCTGGAAAAATGTGTTGAACATGGAGGGGGAGTGTTTGAATAGCAAATTAATCATGAAATTATTATTTGTTGTTATTTTAAGATTTTTTGTGTTATTTCCGGGGTAATATTATTATTTGTGAAATTTTAAATACATATTTTTATTAACACCAAAAATCAGTTTTTGAAACTTTTTGATACCCCTCTGTCATTAATAATGCTGCTATCCAAAAAAAAAATTCTTTTACCTCTAAAATTAAAAAAAATAAAAAAAATTTAAGATTTATTTTAAATCTCGGATTTAAATTACAAACGTTA
This sequence comes from Polydrusus pterygomalis, assembly GCA_963969555.1. NCBI lineage: Eukaryota > Metazoa > Arthropoda > Insecta > Coleoptera > Curculionidae > Polydrusus > Polydrusus pterygomalis. The sequence continues at coordinate 3,310,580 of OZ018380.1, forward strand.
TTCTAAATAAGTTTTCTAATTGGCATTTTGGTCCAAAATGAAAAATAAAGGTACTTTACTCTTGGAGAGAAATCATGTTTTAGAAGTTTTCGCGAAGCCTGTATAAAAAATCTAAATTTTCTCTTCGTGAATTGCATTTTTTTTTACAGCAAAACATTTTTTCAAGAATGATTGTATGTCTATATAAATTATGTTTTAAACTTTGAAATTTGAGTGTTTTAAGGATTAAATATATTCAGGATACGGACCCTTAAACCCGAATTATCTCCTCCCTTATCCCTTATTTAAATTATATCTTTTTCTTTCCAAATTAATGAGAAGGATTGCGGCAAATAATTTTCTGATAGACGTATTTATTTATCAGGTAAAACGAGGGCCGCGAATTGTTTTTTCTAATGGCCAATTTATTTTTCAAGGTAGGGGACCCCGAAATGAAATCATAATACATCTCAGTTAGAGTAGCGCCCAAATTGCCTCATTTAAATTTCGGTAAATATCTTTTGTCTTCTTTTTTATATCTTTTTGGTGGCGGAAACCGGAATGAAAACATATTTCTTTATTGCCGGGGACGTTTTTTTATAATAAAATGGCTGTACTCGCAGGTATGTTCATGCTACGGGCGGAGTTTTTAGGGTTTCATACTGAAGCATTACCGGTCATTAATATATTGGTCTTACCAACAGTAACTAACCTATACATCCATATGCGTAACAAAAACCCCCACGGGGGGGCCGACCAACCGGAGGCCCACATTGATGACCCCTTCAAAATTTGCTGCCAGCTTTGCTTTGGTATTTCATTTCATAATTAATTTAATTTTTTTTAATTTCTGAGAATATAACTTTGTTAAGTAAACAGTGGCGGCTCGCTAATGAAGGGCTCTGGGGCGCCGCTCTCCCTGCAATTATTTCAAACAGAATCCAAAAATACTTTACTTAAAAAACCAATAAAGCAATCTATGTAAGCAATCCATTAAAATAATTCAAACCAAACATAGCCCTATTCCAGCGGGTAGGTTATACTAAGCGCGGGCATAAACCAAACATAGCCCTATTCCAACGGGCAGGTTATACCCATAGACAAGCGAGTTCCGCGTAGGGTTGGGCAAAAATAACCGGTTATTTGATAACCGGTTTTTTTTTAATCGGTTAACCGGTTAATAATCGGTTTTTTGTTGCTCAGGTTAAACCGACAAAAGGTTATTTATTATCAATAACCGAAAATCGGTTATTAACAGGGATAATTTGTGTCTTTGGTCTCATTATTGACTATAACCCTAGAATAGGAAAAAAAATGGAGATAAAAGTTCTACTTTGAAGACTGTATTCTTGTGTCATAACGGTAAATTGAAAGGCACAATGGGAAGAAAAATTGGAAAAGGTTATTAACCGGTTATTCAATAACCGGTTATTTTTTGTCCGGTTAACCCAGTCTCTGTTAACCTGGTGTAATAAATAACCGGTTAATCAATAACCGTTTATTTTCCAATAACCGCCCAACCCTAGTTCCGCGCTCTCAATGTTATACTAAGCGCGGGCGGGCGGGGGCGACCGATTATCCGTCCCGATTCAACGCGGCTTCTCGATGAGTTGCCATGACGACAAAGGCGTGACGTCACCAAAACATCGCATAACGAGCGGCCACGGACGAGCTCCAATTTTCCGCGCCCAACAACAGCCGTTCGCGATGCCACGGTAGAATAATCCATGTGCTCTGACGAGGCGACCTGTTGATGCCGCTAGGCGCTAATGTTTTGTTTGTTTTGATTTGATTTATTATTAGTTACGTTATAAAACTTATAAAGTTGGAAAATGTCGTGTACTATGAAGGTCAGTGATTTACAGAAGCTTGTGTTTAGTTCTCTGAGCTTAAGTGAAAAACTTGATTTAAAAAATGCAGGGCTGCCACTATCAATATTAAACATTGTACAAGTGCAATCAAAATGTAAAAGTAAGGCACAGTTTACGCGTAAGTTTGACAAATAAATATATAATAAAATATCCTGAATAGGTATGCGGTTGTGAGGACAAAAATTCTTTTTTTTTTGTTTCGTGTGTCTTCTTTTAAATGGGGTGCAGGACTTAAAACATCTTTCACAGAAAATAAAAAAACATGAAAATAGTGCAAAACATCGTCATAATGTGGTAAGTTTTGAGATGTTAGGACAAACTAATATTTTAACTTGTTTAAGTAGTGCTTATGCTGATGAAATTAAAATTCACAACGAGAAAGTTAGAAAAAACAGACACGTACTTTTGAAAATAATAGACATTTAAAATTTTTGCGCGGGTCGTGATAATTACAAGTCAACTTCGATCGAAAAATATTACAGAAGATCGATATCTATTTATTAACTATTTAGATTCTTTAATACAGTCGCTTTATGATAGGTTCTCGGAAGACAATAACCCAGCTTTCATGCTTTACCAACTACATCCATATTAAAAAAAAATTAAAACTGAGGAATTTGAAAAAATAATTTACAAAATTTATTGTCATTATAACATAGACAATTTTAAAGAAGAAGCCCTTTCATGGTATTATCTTTGGACAAGTCAAAATAAAACTGCAGATATTACAGAAGATCCATCCATGTTAGAATTACTGGAACTTTGCAAGTTCTATCCAGCTATTGGTCAGGCAATTGCGATAGCAATTTGTTTACCTCCAACTACATGTACAGTCAAAAGATCATTCAGTACTCTCAGAAGGGTAAAAACCTGGATTCGCTCGACTATGACTGAGCACCGATTGGACGGTTTATGTATGATGAGTGTTCATCGCAAATTTGTAAAAGAAAAAAAAGACATTTAATTGAAAAAATTATTGATGAATTTGCAAAAGATTCAAGAAAATTAACATTTCTTTTCTCCAATAAATCTGAATAACTTATACGTTTTTTGTTGTATTTTTTTTTGTTATATTTGAACATTTTTAAATATTTTGTTAGGCTATTTTTTGTTATTTAATATACGTATTAGGTGTTTTGCTCTATTCTTTTATTGAAGCTTTGTTGAAGTGCTAGAAACAAAAATAATTCCAATTATGATTTGCCCCCCCTTGGAAAAGTTCCTTCGGACGCCCTTGCTACCATACACGGTAAGCAACATTATAAGTCGTGTTTAAAAATTTTGATTTTGCATCGTGTTTGCTGGAATATTACGTATAATGACTTAATGCTCTTATGTCTACCAGTCTACCTAGGATTAAAAAATAAATTCGAATTGTTATGCTGTTTTAATAGTAGATACTTAACACATAATGTGGGTTTAAGCCTAATTAAATTATTACACGATTAACGAATTCATAAATTCATAAACCTGAACCTAATAGTAATGAAAATAAGAATTATTATTTTCCATTTGTTATAGAAAGGGGGCCCCTAAAAACGTTTGCGGGGGGGGGCACTCAGTTTTTGTTATGCCACTGCCTACATCCATAAACAAACGAAGAGCTCATTCATATAGGTGGACCATAGGTATTTTCGAAAGGTCGGATAATGTTTTGTTTCGACTTGTAGCTGGATGAAATTTATTTATTATTTTTTCATATTTCAATTAGCAATTAATAAGTTGATGTATTAAACTTTTTTTTATCAATTTCCTTTTCCAAGAAGTATCAATCTCTTTATAAACAGTCGCTTCCTTTCAACATGTCATAAAGTCATAATATTCCCGAGATATAAATTCCATCAAAATATAGCTCTTATGAAACATTTCTTCCTTCCTTGCTTTATTTTCATTCGACCCAATTTTCCTAATTTTCCACAAAATTTCCCGTGTTTAGTTGGTTATTTTATCTCGATGATAAAGCAGACGAGACTCTTCCAATTCCGTTAAGTAGTTTTCCTAATTTTCTAAAAATTGCGTCGACAGAGATAAAAATGTGCTCAGGGCATAGCCGTTTATTTATCGTCTATGGACAGGGTTGCCAGCTTGTATTTTTATGCATAGTGATAATATTACCATTATCTTTTTTGGTAATAAGATGACTTGAATCTACAAGTAAAAAGTTAGCGATAACCACGATTGAATTTAAATATAAAATACGACTTAATACCATGAATCCTGTCATGTCAGCAGGAAAGTTAAAGTATATATACAGGGTGTCCGAAAATTATGAGCAAAAAATGTAGGGGATAATTCTAGACAAATAATAAATGCTATCTCTTCCTATAACATTTTTTCGAAAATTGATTATTAACGAAGTTACAGAGTGTTAAAAGTTAACTTTTATTTGCAGTTTTAAAATACATAAATTACTAGAACGATAAATTAAACATTCAAATCAAAGGTTCAAAGTGACGTCCTTCCTCTTCAATGCATAAATTAATTCTTCTTAAAAAATTCCGACGAACTCCATGGAATATTCCTTTCTTTGCTATGCTATGTTTAAGGTTGAAAATAAATTAAAATGATTTCGTATCCATCACATGCAAGCAATAATATTTTAGCGTTTTTCTCAAAAACGGTTAGATTTATCGAAACAAAAGTAGTATACCTTTTTTATGTCAAAAGGTTAGGAGGATAAAAAAGTTGCGACCATTCAAATTAAAGTATAGGCTCCTATGTGGCGCCCTCTACAAAATGCGAAAAAAACTGTGCGTAACTTTGTATTCCTCATCCCGAAATATACGAGATTTCGTCAAAATATTATAAGCGTGGCAAAAGGTATTGCAAAAGAAACTGCAAATAAAATTTAACTTAAACACTGTTAATAATCAATTTTCTAAAAAATGTTATAGGAAGAGATAGCCTTTATTTTCGGTCTAGAATTATCCCCTAAATTTGTTCCTCATCATTTCCGGACACCCTGTATATATTGACACAACAATATTTTTTAAATATTAATTTGGATTTATTTTATCAGATTCCAAAATTTATAACCATTATTTTGCTTGAATCTCTCGCCTATTTCGGATTCAAATAAAAAGAATATAGACCACAATACATACGAGTGTATGCCACCAACGTTATTAAATATTTTATTTAAATGTTAGTACTTCTGGCAAGGCCGGTGCAATAATATTTTGGAAGCTGGTTTTGGTTAAAATAGCATTTTTCATATGTAACCTTTGTACTATGCAATATAAAGATTTGAAAAAAATTTGAATAAAGATTTAGGAAGCGAGGAGGGAAAATTGTTCCTAATTAAAGAAAGAAAATATTGTGGCATATCGGACAAGTGTGTAACTATTTTTTATATTGGAATACACAGTGATCCAAGTTCAATGGATACCCTGGGGCGGGTAGACCACGACGGCCGTTTCGTCCTTGTTAGGACTCGACGGGCAGCCATAACCCAAGCAATTCCAAGAACGACGGAAAAATGTACTGAAAGCCTACTTGTAGAATCAAGGCGGCCCTCAATACACCTTAGCGCCATCCCACGGAACCAACTCCAATATAAAAGATAGTTACACTGGTAATAACGAAAGGTAGACAACTAAATAAACTACAAAGTGCATCACAATCCAGTATAGGGAACGCTATTTGCGTTTTCACCGAAAACATCTGCCATTTTGCAGACCAGAAAACAGATCAACGCTGGCACCCACCAGAATGCGCGCAATCCGCTTAAGTTAAAGAAAGAAAGGACATATTTTCTTTCTTTAATTATTTTCGCGGACATTATATCATCTTCTAAACATTTTTATGGCTCAAAACTCAAGCGGATTGCGCGCATTCTGGTGGGTGCCAGCGTTGATCTGTTTTCTGGCCTGCAAAATGGCAGATGTTTTCGGTGAAAACGCAAATAGCGTTCCCTATACTGGATTGTGATGCACTTCGTAGTTTATTTAGTTGTCTACCTTTCGTTATTACCAGTGTAACTATCTTTTCTATTGGAGTTCATTCCGTGGGATGGCGCTAAGGTGTATTGAGGGCCGCCTTGATTCTACAAGTAGGCTTTTAGTAAATTTTTCCGTCGTTCTTGGAATTGCTTGGGTTATGGCTGCCCGTCGAGTCCTAACAAGAACGAAACGGCCGTCGTGGTCTACCCGCCCCAGGGTATCCATTGAACTTGGATCACTGTGTATTCCAATATAAAAAATAGTTACACACTTGTCCGATATGCCACAATATTTTCTTTCTTTAATTATTTTCGCGGACATTATATCATCTTCTAAATTGTTTTTTTACTTTTGGATATGATTAGTATTAGTTCGTACAATTTCTTTTGCATTTTAAGTCAGTCCCCATGGTATTATTTTCAAGGAGATGTTTATGAGTAATTAATATAAATTATTCGAATGATTATGTTGTGTTGTATAAATACTTGTCTATCAAAATTACAAACATAACAGGTATGCTCCTTGCTCATTATAAGTACTTCCCGTCTGTCATTTTGACATTTTCAAACAGTAAAATGTCTTTTTACAAATCACTTTCCTTAAGCAAACATCTTTTTACATCTAATATTGTCTCGTTTACGCCGAAAAGAAGCCTGGTAATAAATGTGGAACAACTTTACGATAACAAAGTCTATAAGCTACATCTTTTGGATGCCGGACCGTCTCATACAGCCGAAATATCTAAGGATAAGGCATTGCATTTTTTCCAACAAATGGACGAAATTCGGAGGGTGGAAAATGCCTGTGCACAAGCCTACAGACAGAAGTTTATAAGAGGGTAAGTCAAGAAAAATACATGAGAAAAAAATTTGAATCTGATGAACGCCGTCTTTGTCGCCAAAAACTTGATTTAGCTGAAATATAGGCAGCCAATAATATCATATCCTATCGATAATTTTCTGGACTTGATTCAACAAGTTCAGCCAAAAATGTAGTTTTTATTTTTTAAGATTTTGTCATTTGTACGTCGGCGAGGAAGCAATTGCAGTTGGCATCAATTCGGTAATGAGACCTCAAGACACTGTGATTACGTCATATAGATGTCATGGATGGGCCGTTTTAAGATGTGAGACTGTCGCCTCTGTCATAGCAGAATTATATGGTAAAAAAGTTGCATTGAATAGTAAATATGTACCTGGATATTGTTGATTTATTGACACACCTTTTAAAATAGGATATTCAAATGGTGCAGCCAGAGGAAAAGGTGGTTCGATGCATATATATGGACCCCAATTTTTTGGCGGCAATGGCATAGTTGGTGGACACGTACCAATGGGTTGTGGTATCGCCTATAGGCATAAATATATGAACGACGATGCCATTTCTGTCACGTGTTACGGAGATGGAGCTGCCAATCAGGGACAGGTTGTCCATTTCTTGAATATGTTAATATTGATAAAGGTTCAATTTAAATGGAAGTTAATTTTTTTTTAAGGTCTTTGAGGCCTTCAATTTAGCCAAACTAAAAATGATGCCTGTCTTGTTTGTGGTGGAAAACAACCACTATGGTCTGGGAACGGAATGTAGCAGGGCTTCGGCGAATACCGAGTACTTTAGAGCCAGTAGCTTCATTCCGGGCATAAGAGCAAGCGGGATGGATATACTCAGTGTCATTGAAACGACCAAATTCTGTTTTAATCACATTTTGAGCGGAAAGGGACCTATTATATTGGAACTGATGACTTACAGGCAAGTTTATTTAAGCGTTAAGCTAAGGCAAGAACCGAGGAATTGCGGTATTGCGTATTTGCTCGTTAACAGCTGAGTACTCGTATCTATTACAAAGTTATTGACGGTATATCTATATTGCTTCTAGTTTCTTTTAATTCGGAACTCCGCTTTTTCACCGTCGCTTGCATAGCTATACGCTTCCTAAGATATCCATGGTTTTTTGTAGATATTTTGGTCACTCCATGTCTGATCCCGGTACCAGCTACAGAGATAGGGAAGAGGTGCAACAAGTGAGAGAGAAAAAAGATTGTATACAGCATCTCCGCAAACTTATACTTGATAGCAAGCTAGCTACAGATGATGAAATTAAGAAAGTCGAGGTAATAAACGATTGTTCTCTATTTCAATAAGTCGCCTAAAAACTCAAAATATTTTATGTGCTTTTTTTCGAAATGCTGTTCTTATTAACCTAGAATTGATAGAGTTCACGCGGGGTGTAGTTTAATGCTCTGTAGGCCAATCCTTCCTGGGCCCGCAAAGGAAGATTCAAGGACTGATTAACGCTATAGAAATTTGAATTTGCCTTCTGTAAAACCTGTAAATATAGTATATAATTTTAAATTTTAATTTCAACTTATTTCACAGAAAGAAAACAAGGCGAAAGTACAAAAATACGTCGAAGAAGCTGAAGCCGGCAAGCCGCCATCAATCGATGAGTTGACAGCGGACTGCTACAAATCCTGGCCTAGCACGCAAAGGCTTCCGAAGATGCTAACGTTTGTTCCCCATAAACACTATGGGACGTTTCCACCCGTAAGCAAATAGATGATTCTTCGTCATTTTATATTTTTATTATGAATAAAATGGTTTAACGTGAAATTTAAAAGTGTTTTTATTCTATATAGACCAGGGCTGAAGCCTTTGAAAATGGTAACAAGTGAAAAAAAAATAATAGTAGGATGAAACCCATTGGAAAAAAGGGAATACCAAAAATGAAAGGAAAAATAATTTACGGACGATCCGAGGTCGAGAAGTGGAAAGGGGTGGGTTTTTAAGGGTAGAAAACGATTTATCTCGATTTCCGGCAAAACTACAGGTCCTATGGAAAAACGTTAAATGGCAAAGTTGTAGGTAATAAAAAGATCTACAACTTTTGTATTTACACTTTTTTCACATAACCTCAAAATTTATGTGAAAAATTCAAATAACCAAGTTTTTGGTTTTTTATTTTTATCTTTTACAAAAAAAAATGTGTTTCACGAAATTTGGTGAAAACTTACCTTTTTATGTCCCAAACACACTGTAATTTTTTTGATTTAAAATATTTATTTTTTCACCTTATTTTGACTTAATATTTAAAAAGCACCCTTATTTTCAATCGTTTCTCACGTCAAAATATCTGCTCGGTTAGCTTTTTGTTCGTTAAAATCTCTACTTTCTGATGGTGTAAAAAAATATACATTACTATGGTAAATGTTCTCAAAAAACGCAAAGAAACGAAAAAAATTCGAATCCGATTTTTTTTTAAATCATTATGTACAATTTTCAGTTATTTATTAAAATTTATACTTTAATTACTCGAAAAACGTAAGATTCCATGTCAAAGTCAATTTGAAATGAATCGGATTAAAATACACAATGGGATTGACCCAGGTAGCCTCACTGCGGTAATAGACGAAAGGACGAGTGGCGAATCTGCACTGACGTGTTAGGTTATCTAATTACCATGGCAAAACGCTACTAAAACAGGTAAATTTCCTTTTCGTGGCGAAACAGAACGTGGCGAACTAGGAAATTACCTTAAAACTAGACGTATTTAAAGTAAAATATAATACTTAAATAAAGCTGGAATTTTCCAAAACTCGATATAAAGGCTCAGCCATTTTCAGCTACGTTTTAAGTTTCATAATTACACCTAGAACCTGATGAATACCATTACACCTCACGGCCTCACGGCAAACTATAAATATGTTAATTTGTCAAGTTTTAGCTTTTAAAGTCACCATGACGTTCATTGATCAATATTTTTTTTAAGTTTAAAATTAAACATTCTTGGGAGTCTATAAAATTCACGATGGCATTCCGCAAACGAATACTTGTTATAAACAACATTTCCACGGCAAAAGTTATCACACAGATATCAAGAAGACACATTGCCTTTGATATTCGAAAACATTTCAACGATGAGGGGTACAAGCTACATCTTTTAGGTGCTGGACCTTCACCAACAGTGGAACTCACTAAAGAGGCGGGTCTAAAATATTATGGGACAATGAACACCATTCGGGCGCTGGAAAATGAATGCGCCTCACTTTATAGAGAACAAAAAATTAGAGGGTAAGTCTAGAGGGGGCAAGCGGTTAGTTTATTTCAGAATACAGCAATTTTTCTCTTTCTTTTGGTCTTTGGAACTGGTCTCAACGGCTTGTCGAGCACATGCTTCAATCCAGTCAATCCTCACAACACTATCCAACTCGACAAAACTAATACAGTGTCACCAGTAAAGTCCGCATCATATGGGATTTTTTTTATTAATAGCTTTATACGAAATTTGACTTTGGCATCAAGTTCTGCTTCGATCGAGATGAAAATTAAGAAAAAAAATAGTAGTCCCGTGATTCGCATTATCTGTCAAATTTTAATTTTTTCCAAAAAATAATTCAAAAGTGGGGTTATTTCTGAAAATATCAAAAAAAGTTATAAGAAAAAGTTTTTTTAAATGCAGTGTCTAGCCCACATGCAAAATTTCAGCTGCATAAGATAATTTTGATTTTTTACCTATATTTTGTAAATTGCACCACTTTTGTAAAATAAGACTCAATGCAACCTACATAAAACTTCTTAGTTTTGACAATGCTTTATTTCAGATACATTTTCTTTAAAGTAGCGCCATATTAAATGTGTGCTTTCTACAAAATCAAAATTGGGCTATTAAAGTTTGGTCGCATGTGATGCAAAGTTTATTTGTTTTTGACCCTGTATAAGGTAACTTCATAAAATAAGTATTTTTGAAATTGTAGTTTATGTCTGAAAGTAATACACCTTAATATTAAGACAAAAAAAAACACAGTGTCTTCAGTAAAGTGTTTTTTAAGTGGAAAATAAATTTTAGTTTAACAACGTAAAGTTTATCTATTTTCAACGATTTAATTTAAAACCCCTATATTATAATTTATTATTAAGCTATGTCATAATAACGTTAACGTGTATTAATTTCAGACACAAACTACGTTTTTAAAAATACTTATTTTATGAAGTTACCGTATACAGGGTCAAAAGATAAATAAACTTTGCATCACATGCGACCAAATTTTAAAAGCCCAATTTTGATTTTGTAGAAAAACACACATTTAATATGGCGCTACTTTAAAGAAAATGTATCTGAAATAAAGCATTGTCAAAACTAAGAAGTTTTATGTAGGTTGCGTTGAGTCTTATTTTGCAAAAGTGGTGCAATTTACAAAATATAGGTAAAAAATCAAAATTATCTTATGCAGCTGAAATTTTGCATGTGGGCTAAAAACTGTACTTAAAAAAACCTTTTCTAATAACTTTTTTCGATATTTTCAGAAATAACCGCACTTTTGAATTATTTTTTGGAAAAAATTAAAATTTGACAGATAATGCGAATCACGTGACTACTATTTTTTGCTTAATTTTCATCTCGATCGAAGCAGAACTTGATGCTAAAGTCAAATTTTGAATAAAGCTATTAATAAAAAAAATACCATATGATGTGGACTTTACTGGTAACACTGTATATGCAGTATGATAACAATATTTGATTATTTTTAGGTTTTGTCACTTATACACAGGACAAGAAGCCATAGCTGTGGGTATGCATTCTGTCCTCCGACCGCAGGATAGTGTCATCACGTCGTACAGATGTCACGGGTGGGCTGCCTTAATGTGCGAAAGTCTATTCGGCATATTTGCAGAATTAATAGGTATAATGTGGTTTGTAACATCAATATCGTTTAAAAACGACATCCCAAAAAGCATTTTTGTTATAAAATAAAAACTACATAAAAATATTTAACAGAAAAAATTAACTCCTTGGCATCTTTTTTTGACTATATAGGACAAGAGACCGGACTTTCAAGAGGCAAGGGTGGATCAATACATATGTATTCAAAACCATTCTATGGGGGAAACGGTATAGTTGGTGGGCACGTACCTCTTGGTGTGGGGATAGCACTGAAGCATAAGTATACTGGAACCGACGCCATATCGGTATGCCTTTATGGAGATGGTGCCGCTAATCAAGGGCAGGTCAGTGGCGGCTTCACCTATGAGGCCGGTGAGGCAGTGCCTCACCAATAATTTTGCAAATTAAATAAATTACAAATTTATATTATTTTACTATTTGCATAAATATATTATATCCATTAGAATTAATGCCGTCAATCTTAACGCGCTTCGCTAGAAATATCATCTATCATCCATCTCATTTCTGCATGCGGTCGTATATGGTAGAAGCCGGTCTCGCGCTTCCTTGTCTTTTACGATCCGTTGCGTATTTTGTTCTTATATCATTGATCTCATTTCTGCATGCGGTCGTATATGGTTAGAGGCCCGGCCTCCCGCTTCCTTGTCTAGCGTATTAGTGAAAATATCCAATGTGATGTATGATACCCGTAATAGTCCAGTCGAATCTAGCTTTAAATAGCGCATAAAAACATTCTTCTGAGGCCAGCCTCAACTCTCTACGTAAATTTAATGCGAACGCGAGGGGACTAATCTAATCTATAAAGATGAACGCCGCGACACGGTATTTGGAGAAATGCTATTAACAGGTTGTCCGTTGAAAGTTTAGAGAGAGTGCATAGTGCATTGTATTTTATAATAGTTGTCGGTAAATACTTTTGTGGTTTTCCGTACTGATTTTTGTTTTGCTTTTTTTCCAACAGTGGGCAGTGATTTTTCTAAAATATTAATGTTATTACTTTCATTACTTATTAGTTCATTTGTTTTGTGCTTGTTAGCGAAAAATGGATTCAGCGGGACCTAGCACAGCGTCACAACTTCCCCAGGTAAATGTAAACATTCGCAATCCTACTTGTTATCTTGCTAATTTTTTAGTAAATGAGCAGAATTTTTCAAGTATTAATTCCTATGAAGATAAATTGTACATAGTAAAAGAAGTAAAGCGGCCTGTTCCAGATTTGAGTAAACGTCTTGTTACTATCGGTGGGGTGGGGATATCAAATCGGAGCTTTCAAAACACTTGGTACGAAAAGTACGACTGGCTTCCTGGTAGTGTAACGTTAAGCAAATTATTTTGCTGGCCGTGTATTCTGTTTGCAACAAATAATAGCGACAAAGTTTGGTCAAAATGTGGTTATAGCGATTTAAAAAACTTGTCTAAACTTAAAAATCTAACCTTGCTAAAAAAAAATTTTCAACTGTGCCTCACCACTTTCAAATACCACAAGCCGCCCCTGATCTATACATAAAAATTTCTATATTTTACAATGTCTTAAAGACATACTGATTTTTATTAAAAAACCCCTTTTGACATCTTCTTTTTAGAAGTGTTTTTTCTGCTTTCCCGGTTTATTTGGTTGTTTTAGACCCTTTCAACTGGCCTTTTTCACATACTCAGTATGTTTTAACTTAATTTTATTTCTATTTTTCCTTACATTATGTCATTTCGATAATCCAATTTTTGATACCATAAAAGCTCCATTAAGGTTTTATACCACTATCAGGTTCTCTTCTGCTAAAACCATCAGCAATATATTTTCCGGTTTCCTGATGATGAACGTTTCTACGTTCGAAACATGTAGATACCTTGGAACAAAATTTTTTTATTCTATTAAATTTTGTGGAGGGACTTTTAGTTTTTTCTTTTTTTTTATTTGTGTGTATTTTCCCATTACCTAATAGTGTATAATTTTCTTAACAAAATGTAGTGGTTTACAGTGTCAAAAGCTTTAGATACATTCATCTAAGTTTCAGTGCATAAAAATCATACACTCAGTTTCAAAAGTCATGCACCTACCCTGTAAAACAAAAAATATTTATTTGTATTGAATTTCAGAAGTGTAGATATTTACTTGATAATGTTTTTTTTTACAAAAATGAAAAAACATGCCAAAAAACGGAACAGATTAATCCTTATCACGATGTAAAGCAAAACATGTAGTTTTGTACGTGTCGTTTAAAATAAACAGTGTTTAAAAATTCGTCTTAACAATGCCTGGAAATCCGCTTAGTAATGAAAGTCGTTTGCGAATAATCTTCCTTCATGAAGAAGGCCTATCACATCGACAAATAGCCGATAGATTAGGCTGTGACCACAGTACGGTTACTCGGACCACTCAAAGGCGCATTGAGACGGGTTCTGTGGAAAGTAGACCTCGAAGTGGGCGTCCAAGAGTTACAAACGAAAGGCAAGACCGATATGTAGCTCAAGTGACTCGAAGAAATAGATTTGTAACGGTTAGCAGTCTTCGAAGGCAATTCCAGCATACTTACCATCAAGTCGTTTTTAATGTCACCATTAGAAGACGCGTCATTGTCTCGGGTTTGCTGTCTAAAAGACCTCTACGAGTGCCAAGGTTGTTACCTAGACATAGGCGGTCGCGGTTAGAATGGGCTCGTGGTCACCAAAACTGGTTTTTGCCTCAATGGTCAAATGTAATGTTCTCGGATGAGACAAGGATTGAATTGGATAGTGACGATCGTCGATGTTGAGTCTGGAGAGAACGGGGAGCACAACACCGACTTGCTTTCGCCAGAGAAGTGGTCCCATTTGAAGGCGGGAGTGTTATGTTTTGGGGTGGAATCATGTACGGAAGAAGAACCCCCTTGGTTCATGTTCCTGGCACTATTACCGGTCAAATTTATATGGATCTTATTTTTCGGCCTATTGTGCAACCAATTCGAGCCGAAGCAGGTACCAATTTCATCTTTATGGACGATAACGCTCGTCCACATCGAAGCCGAGCCGTCCAAAAATTTCTTCGAGAGGATGAAATTGACAGATTGGAGTGGCCACCTCTTTCTCCGAACATGAATCCCATCGAGCATATCTGGGACTACTTGTCTAGATCGATTCGTCGTCGTTTGAACCCACCTATGAACGTTCAAGAGCTCATACTAGCCGCTACTGAAGAATGGAATAACATTCCTGAAGAATACCTAAATAACCTTGTACGAGGCATGCACAGACGTGTTTATGCCTTGCTACAAAGTATGGGTGGCAATACAAGGTACTGAAAGTAGTGACGTGTGACATAACCTAATTTGTTTAACAAATAAAGTTACTTGGCAATGGCATTTTTTGGTATTTTTTCTTTTTGCCCTAATAACCTTTAATTAGGTAAGTGTCAGCATACTCTAAAATGCTGCAAAAAACAATTAAATACCTAATAGTAAGGATATATTTTTAGAATGACAATTTTGTTTACTTGTAGATGTAATTTCAAACTGGTGCAATACTTTTGAAAATGAGTGTATTATAGATTTTCTTACAATGACGTGCATTTTTTTCTCCCTACCGGATAACAAAATTTGTATTGATATTTTTAGGTTTTTGAAGCGTACAATATTTCGAAACTCCATATGTTGCCCATGATCTTCGTAATAGAAAACAACAACTATGCAATGGGCACGGCATCGCAGAGAAGTTCAGCGAATCCAGAACACTACAGACAATGCGCTTACATACCCGGAATTAGGCTAAACGGCAATGAAATATTAGCTGTAATAGAGGCGTCGAAATTTGCCTTTAAACATGTCTTGGATGGCAAAGGACCGATTATTTTGGAAATGATGACGTACAGGTTAGGGATGGGATTTTTTTCGATATATCGATAGTTATCGATAGTTATCGATATATCGAATAACAATATGTGAAACAAAAAATTATCGATATATCGATAACCATGGATATATCAATAACTATCGATGACTATCGATAACTATCGATTTTCCGATAACTATCGATTTTCCGATAACTATCGATTTTTCGATAACTATCGATTTTTCGATAACTATCGATAACCGGCGGATTAAGCTTACTGTTCTCTAACTCAAAATTTGCGTGCAGTGCAGATACTTCTTGTCAAGGAGAATTAAAGAAATTTTCCGATTGTCCCCCTGTAGATCAGGAAGAAGGTCCACTAGTATGGTGGAAGCAAAATGCATCTCCATCTCTATACCCTAGATTAAGCCAGCTGGCAAAAAAATATCTTTGCGTTTGTGCGACAAGTGTGCCATCTGAGAGGGTATTCAGTAGTAAAGGCGGACAAGTAATTTTCGATAACCGCACTAACCTGACCACAGCTCATTCGGAGCAGCTAATATTTCTTAGCTGCTATAAAGAATATGTCCAGAAATAATATTCGCAAAATAAATCCGGGTTAATTTTCTTTCAAATTTAATGTGTTTTTGTGTGTGTGTGTCATGGGGATGGAAATTTATTTTGATAGGTATATCGATAATTATCGATATATCGATATTTATCGATAGTTATCTATAGTTATCGATAGTTATCAATATACCGATAGTTATCGATATATCGATAACGATAACTATCGAACTATCGATAACGAAAATATATCGATAGGTAGATGACTATCACCTATCGATAGGTGAAAGCTGATATCGCCCATCCCTAGTACAGGTTCGATTTTTTTCCTAACAATTAATTACCTATTGGAAAAAATCGGTGGTCACAACATTTATTTAAACATGTTATAGATATTTCGGTCATTCCATGTCAGATCCTGGTATATCATACAGAAGTAGAGACGAGGTTAAGCAAGTTAGAGAAGCAAAAGATCCTATAAAGCATCTCAAATCGCTTATGATAAAAAGCGATCTAGCAAATGAAGCCGAGATTAACAAGATTAAGGTAATAATAATTTGTATTTGGGATTATGTTTCGGTGGTGAGCAGTGTTGCCAGAATTGAAGGATTTGCTTCAATATGAAGAATTTTGATCCAAATTTTTTACTACTGAAGGATTGAAGGTTTTTATCCGAATTTGAAGGATTTTCAGGCAAAATTGTATATTTAGCAAATATTCCAATAATTTTACTAACTAATTTGATTTTATTAAAATCAATTAATTAGTTGCATCCATAGACAATTTACCTTTAGATACGTACAGCTTATCTCCTGCGCAAACAAAAGTTACGTTTTATGGGTGAAAAAATACGTCCGAGCGCATGACTCGTCTGTCAGCTGTCTTCATTCGGGGAACCTTCGTGCATGCGCACAAACCTCGTGTTATCGGCCGTCCTACTTTATCGACAATAATCGACGCGCTCAAGGATACTCTCCAGAACCGGCTCGGCCGCCATTTTTGTTGTTGTGTTTTAAGGTTTCTTTTCTCTGCGGATTCCTTGTAGTTTTCTAAAGTTTTCAGCTATCGGATCGGCTATCGTGGATTGTGGGACTGGTGTTTAATATTTATGGATTTCTGGTTGGTGTGTGTAGTTTAGTTAGTGAATTGTGTTTGTGCTTTTAGTGACTCGGATTGTAATAAAAACAATTACTAGTACTAGTTGCAGCCGTTGTATAATTGTATTATGCCCAAATAGGGGTAAAATAAACCCTCTATGGTGGCATATGAGCAAGAATTTAAGTTTTAAAGCCCGGACCTGTCTATTTTCCCATTCGTCAAACGATAATGTTGTAGTGCGCATGTCTATTAGTGTCTAGCTTTGTTTACATGCGCGAGGCCATAAAACTGCCACATTCGTGATTATTGTTTGTTTATCTAAAGGTAAATTGTCTATGGTTGCATCATGTTGCATGAAACAAAACATGAAACGCCATTTATATAGTAATAAGTAAATTGACGTCTTTACCTATATAAATTTAAATATTTTATTTTTGATTTTGGTTATGAATCTTTTGATTGTTTTGTTTCCATTTTTAATAAAAAATTCGATCATAAAGTTTTTTTTTGGTAATATATTTTGTTTTGCCAGCCACCCGCCACTGTTTTGAAGGATATGAAGGATTTTTGTCACTCAGTTGAACGAAGGTCGTTAAAAAAGTCTGGCAACACTGGTGGTGAGGAGTCAGTCATTAAATGGAGCTGACCTATCGGGGTGGGTCCAGACCATAGACAATTTACCTTTAGATACGTACAGCTTATCTCCTGCGAAAACAAAAGTTACGTGTTATGGGTGAAAAAATAAGTCCGAGCGCATGACTCGCCGGTCAGCTGGCTTCCTTCTGGACACCTTCGTACATGCGCACAAACCTTGTGTTATCGGCATCTCCTACTCTATCGACAATAATCGACTCTACAGAACCGGCTCGGCCGCCATTTTTGTTGTTGCGTTTTAAGGTTTCTCTGTGGATTCCTTGTAGTTTTCTTTGCTATTGTGGATTGTGGGTGATTAATACGGATTTCTAGTTTTTGTGTAGTCTAGTGAATTGTGTCTGATTGTGAGAAAATTAGTTCTGTCAATGTCTGTCTGTCTGGTTGGTTAATTTTTTGGTTAAAATCTGTAGGTACCTACATCCCGACATTAAGCTTTTAATAAAGCCAAAACGGGTCAAGTTCTCGGGCAAAAACTTTTCAAATTCTTGAACACGAAATTTTGCTTAAAAAGGTTTTACACGTACCCAAGTTTTTTCCAAATTGTAAAAATCAATACAAGTTATATACCAACTAATATTTGACTTGAGGTTAGGTACGCGATAACACCGTAGATTGGTTATTTGGCTGGTTTTGTTCGTTTTTATATTCGATTTTATAAGACTAGTTTAATTCACTTGTTCTTGTTCTCTTCCTTTTCAAACTAAATACACGACGAATTATTTTTAAACAAATTTTAGAAACAAACCCTTAAAAACAATTTTCTATCCTCAAAATCTGATGAGGTTTGCAACTACTAAAAATGTCAGAGTGGAAATGTCAAATTTTTGGCAAGAATTTAAATTTTAAAGCCCGGACCTGTCTATTTTCCCATTCGTCAAACGATAATGTTGCAGTGCGCATGTCTAATAGTGTCTAGCTTTGTTTACATGCGCGAGGCCCTAAAACTGCCACTTTCGTGATTATTGTTTGCTTATCTAAAGGTAAATTGTCTATGGTCCAGACCCCCTGGAACCCCATCCTAAATACGTTCTAGTGTTAATAGGCAGTTGAAGTGCGGTCACAAACGTTAACGTATACGTACAAATTCACGTCAGTTCAACGGGCGTACGTTACATTGCGTTGTTTTACGGGACGTGAAAAATGAACGTTCCGTTACCCGAAGGACCTCTGAATATAACCGATTATTTCCGAAATGCCGTTTTTTGACAAACAGTTCCTAACTTTTTTCTGTGGTTTTAAATGAATAACTTTTCCTAACCACAAAAGGAAATATGATCTTTTTTAAACCTAAAAGACATCTTCGCTTCAATAGGTGCTATTTCATCCAGGTTAAATCGTCCGTAAAGGTAAGCTCTGTTACCCACGTTATCATTTAAAATGTGTAGCACCATTCTATCATCTATATCATCATCTTCATTAAGATCTCCAAGAATAGCGATATCCAAAATATCTTCCGTACTATCCTTTTTGCTTTCCTTTCTTCTTCATGCAATTTTCTTAACTTTTAAAAAATCACAGAAAAAGGTTAAAAAATAAAGATAATATTATGACACATGTGAAATTGCATTTTTTTCAGGTTACGTTAACGGACACAGAAGATAAGCACTTCAACTAAAATTCTTGCCACCGGTTTGTCACGTTAACTCCTCAACTAACGTGCGTTAATTTGCTTACGTGTTTGTTGTAAGTACTTTAACTGCCTATTGATCACTATAAGCGCGTTATTTATATAGGATGAGAAACAAAAGGAAGTACGCCAAGCTGTTGAAATGGCCTTGAAAGGCAAACCTCCGTCGATAGAAGAACTGACAGCTGATTGTTACCAAACGTATCCAGGAAGAATGAGAACGTCTAGAATGTTGGAATTCCTGCCTCATAAACATTTTGGAAAATATAATGATGTTAAAAAATAAAGTGGTTATTTTATTAAATCCTATAGTATGTATATGGCTAAATTATGATTTTTTTTTACCATCCGTCTAGACTAGCAATTTTTACAGTCGTTCGAAAATTGTAGACTTTTCTTACTAACGAAAATGCATAAAAAAACATGTTTCTTAGAAAATTAACTCAATTAAATTTAGGCGGCATGATGGAGCCGGAGCAAAACCACCTAAAACAAGCACCAGTTTGCCTACTGTCAGTCCCAGAAGTCAGAAAATATTTTTTTATAGATAGCGCCTCAAGATTAAACAGACCCCTAAAGCACAGACAGTCCCCTGTGTTATAAACTGACAGGGGACTGTACCCAGGGGACTGTGAAATTCCAAAAAAACGTTATCCAGTTTAAAATCATTCAAAATATATCGAGATTTATAAGTCACAAATACTTAGGTAGGTACTAACTTGATAATTATTTTAATTTAATTCCTTAAAACAATAGAAGAGTAACTTACCAGGGGACTGTTCAGGCAAGCGGCCCAGACGCGTGGCACTGTCCCCTGTGTTATAAACTGATAGGGGACTGTAACCAGGGGACTGTGAAATTGCAAAAAACGTTATCCAGTTTAAAATCATTCAAAATATTTCGAGATTTATAAGTCACAAATACTTAGGTAGGTACTAACTTGATAATTATTTTAATTTAATTCCTTAAAACAATAGAAGAGTAACTTACCAGTGGACTGTTCAGGCAAGCGGCCCAGACGCGTGGCACTGTCCCCTGTGTTATAAACTGATAGGGGACTGTAACCAGGGGACTGTGAAATTGCAAAAAACGTTATCCAGTTTAAAATCATTCAAAATATTTCGAGATTTATAAGTCACAAATACTTAGGTAGGTACTAACTTGATAATTATTTTAATTTAATTCCTTAAAACAATAGAAGAGTAACTTACCAGTGGACTGTTCAGGCAAGCGGCCCAGACGCGTGGCACTGCAACAAACGCAATCTCAAGGCTGAATAAAATGGTGCTGCCGGCTTGTATAAACATTCGAACGAACTTTATACACTGAAGTGTCTCGTTCCCCCAATATACGACGCCTACTTTATGACATATTATAATTTTGGCGCGAATTTCAAATTATAACAGGGGACTGTTCTAATAATATTAGGATAACATTCGATTCATCATTTTTTGTAATGCAAATGTATTTGCCCCTGCTGGATAGTCAAGAATAGTAATCATACTATCGTTTTTGGTATACCAAACTCGGTAATAATAACTCTCAATGCATAACAATAATAAAATTGTCTGGGACATCGATTTTCCATTTAGTAGAGAAATGCCCATTTATTTACTATAACATAAGCATACCACATCATATAATTTTTCACCTTTTCCATTCGTTTAAATCTTTTACACGTGTTACTTTTTCTGGTTTTTCTATGTTGAAATTAAACAATAACGTCGGACTTCACTTTTTTGAATCCCCAATACAGCGATACAGCTTCAGAACACCGAGTTGAGTTACATTTTTAAAGCAGGAAAATATTGCCCTTGCGCAAAGTTGAAGCTGAGCAGAAAGACTGAAAAATTCGTAGCTGAAGACGTTCCAAAAAGAAATATTTATACGGGATAGAAAATAGTAATTTGTAGTGTTTGTAGAACAAGAATGGATAATATTATGTCCATATCCATATCACACAAAAAATAACTCGATACTAATTAAAAATGATTTTAATAGTATTTTAACGTACACGTTTTATAAAGCATCATTTTATAGCACGCGTCCATGTTAAAAAACGAGCCGCTTGCGGCGAGTTTTATAACGGGACAAGTGCTTAAAACTGCTTTATATAACACGTACGTTATACTATTTTTTCTAATTTGTAGCTTTTTCAATAAAAAACACATATTTAAAAAGAAAATAAATCCTTCAAATTTTGTAACTTTTTATGTCTAAATTTTATGTTGGTAATACTATTTTTTATCATAGTAGCCTCTGGACAACAAAAATTATTTTGCGAACTGTCATTTTTTGATTTATTGACCCATTTTCACCACGAGATTTTAAAGTTATGTTAGCGATATGAGATTTGAAATTGGACGGATTGATCGTTGTACATTCGGTACATATTATACAGAGCGTTCGGAAATTCGGGCGATTTTGCTACTTTTTTTTCGAATTTCAAAAGACGTGATTTTACGTCACGGCATTGCAATTTAGTATAGGGAAGATGGAAAATTCAAATAAAGTTGAAGTTAAAATCGACATTGGAAGGTTAGTAGATTGAATTTTGGATAGGATTTGGCAGAAAATGATAGCTTGAAGCATCTACAAAAGGTTGATTTATAGATTTATGCAACCAACATACATGACTGTTATCCACTCAGAATAAAAAAGTAGGTTATCAGGCTATTTTTCCTCTGCGAAAAATGGGTTTTCTCGTAAATCACAAAGGCCGCGCAAGTCAATGAAATAAAACATTTAAATGTTACGAACATCAAATCAAGAAAAAACGCGTATCGAAGTAGCTTCATTATGATACGCAAATGCGTATCGTAATAGACTTGTTATGATACCAAATTAGAAAAAAGGTATTTAAAATATAACAATGCTTTTAAGTAAAAATCCTGGTGCGACTCTTTCTATATGACCTCGTGAGAGGCCTTATTCCGGTCAGAAGAACAACTAGCTAGATTTTTACAGGTGATCGCTTTTTGCGCCAAGTGTTTTCCGTTTCATGTCTAAAGCATGAATGCCACAAGCTTTAATTCCATATTACGAGTTATACTAGGTTGCCAGCTCCCCTTATCGGGTAGAATGGGGGGGGGGGAGGGAATTACCTTTTTTTTTAAATTTCGATTAAATATTTTTCTGATTTAAAAAGTTTCTTGGGATTCGGTTTGTATCAAAATATTGGTAAAAAAATTGTTATTTGTATATCAAGGACGAAAAATTTACTTTCCCGCCATAGGGAAATAGGGCTATTTTACGCAAGGATCAACCTTAGGACCTACTTTTACAATAATTCTATAGCAAAATTAAATTTAAAAAATTGTTGGCCGATGATACAACTATTGTATATGTTCAGGAAGACTATGCTCAAATTCATAATAACATTAACCACGACCTAAATATAATATGTAAATGACTTGAAATTAATAAATTATCATTAAATTTTAATAAATCATCTTTTATGTATAGGTAAACCAAAATTTAAAAAAAATAATATTTCTTCACTGTCTTTCAATAATCATTTAGTTAAAAATATACTAATACAATTAAATTTTTAGGTTTATATATTGCTGAAAATTTAAGTTGGAAAATATTGAATATTTAAGAAGTTACATCTCACCAATAATTGGTATTTTATTTCTCTCTATTATTATTAAAGAAAAACAATCGAAATTTCCTTCGACCAACATTATTCCCATCACGAGACAAAATCATCGTATTGAAACACCCATGATAAAGAGCACTGTTGGCCAAAAATCAATATTATATAAAGAAATAACAATTTACAACAGTTTGCCGAAAAAATATCAAATTTATGAACTTTTAAAAAAACACTAAAAAAATATTTTTTAAAACTTTAACGTATTACCTATATATTAATATTTTTTTTTGTAAATGGTTATTATATACAGGGTGTTATTTAATAAGTGTCCGATATTGTACAGGACGATTCCCCAGTTATTCATAAGGTGAAAAGTTCATATAAGCATGGGTTCGCAAGGCCTTCATTTTTAAGATACAGGGTGTTAAATTTTTTTTTTTTTTTTTCGTAAATAATTTTTGAAATAATGTCGATATTTGGAAGAAAATTTGTATTTGTGGATTTTTTACTATGAGATATTCAAATTTGATCTTAGTTTGGCCCTTAATTGTATGGGGCGCCACCCACCCCCACAATTTTTAACACCCTGTATCTTAAAAATGAAGGCCTTGCTTATATGAACTTTTCATCCTATAAAAAACTGGGAAATCGTCCTGTACAATATCGGACACTTATTAAATAACACCCTGTATAATTATATATATATATTTTTTTTAAATAATTTCGATGGAGTTATTAATGGTAGTTATTATACTAAACATGGTTTTTATTATTTGTGAATTTATATATTGTATATTTGGTGTTATAATCTCCGTAATAAACTTTTTTAAGTTGGTTGAGAATAATAAATAAAAATAAAAAAATAAATAAAAATAAAAGAGTATCAATAAACAAAAAATATTTTGGTAGAGTTAATCCCTCCATCGACGTATGTTTAACGCAATTTGGCAACGGGTTAGATTGTGAGTGCCATGACGTAGATGAGAGTGTGTGTTTTTTGCGGCCCCGCATGCAACAGCTGCCCTATAATGATGTTACTTCGCTTTTCAATGGCTACTTTCCACCGCCACGGCGAATTGCAATGGAAAAGCCTCGTTAGTGGAAACTCAAGTGGAGTTCGGGTTTGGTTTTGTGGGTTTTTGGAGAATTTGGTCAATGTATGCTGTGTAGTGTGGTTTTTTAGCTACTTTTTGGCCTTGTGGCTGATTTTAATGGAGGGTCTATAAATTTTATGGATATATTTTTATTTATATTATTAATTACTTTCCTAGGAATCCTGAAAATACATGCAAGGACATTCTATAGACTCCAATGGAGACCATTGGTGGCGGAACAATTTTTTAGGGAGGGGGCTTAAGCCTCCTATATATTATAAATTGTAACAAGTTGGTAAAACATTACAACATAGTTATATATTAATATCATCGAGCCTAAGCTAAGCAAAAGCCAAATAAGAGCGAAACAAGGAGGGGCTTAGTCCCCCTTCGGCTGTTATTTTTTATTTGCCTCGTATAGTTATTATGTTCACTTAAAATCGGAGTGCCCAAAATATCCAAACACCGTCAGATATTTCTGCAAGATCGATCGTAGTCCTACTCGGCATAGCTTAATGGCGAACATCCCACTTGACAAATGGATACAGAAGTACATTTGGCAGAGTAGGTATGCTCTAGGATACACACATAATATGCTGCAATGCGATAGAAGCACTCATTAATATGATGAATGACAGTTATTGTATTCAGTTTACTTGAATCAGAGCCATTACATACTGATTTGCAAAAGAATTAGAGCCCTAAAAACCAGGGGTTTTAGGAATTTTAAATGAGTGACTCCTTGAGCCTTGAGTGTCCTAGGGGAACAAAGTTGGGTAAGAACCGCCGACCTATTCTGTCTACCTCATAATAAAACGAACTGTCTGACCGAACTGAAGAGACACTCGGTCAATTACCTTCGCTTATACTCGCAGTAGACCGGTAGCGATGTAACCAATTCTCCTTTCACCGTCCACATCCATTATTCTCCTACCCTAACCTACAACACCCCTACTTTACTGACAGAGGACTCTGACTTTACCGCAAGCCATCGCTTACTGTGCAATGTATAAGAGCTTCCGTCGCACACGTGCATCCGGTTCGCAGAAGATTGCTAAACGCTGACTAGGTGGCGCCAGTGTCGGCCCGGAAGTCGCGGTGCACTGCCCTGCTGGTGTAGCTCTTTGAGGTTAGAAGAACTTCCGGTTTGAGCTGGGTCAACTTAAGGAGAGACGTGCGTGAATCAATATTTTAACAGGGTATAACTGTAACGCGGGGTTGCCGTTGTTACCTGATTAAATAACCTTCTTCGTTTCAAACTAGTGAGTCCGTAAAGTATCGTAACCACAGAAATGTAAGTTAGACAAATGGCCTTAAAAAATGGCAACACTGTAAACTCGCTGTTATCCTTACAGTCAAAACGATCCATATATTTTGCAACTTTTACTTAAAATACAGAACTATCTACACCATTACTTTTAAGCTAAAAAAAGGTAAACTGAATAACCTATTTACCGCCGATATATCGATCCGGGATTAGAATAGTACACTTTTTTACATACCACGCATTGGCACACCATTATTAATAAACACAAAACACAAACCAAGCTAATAAATACCACTAAATAGCTACATTTCACAAAAAATGAACCGAAACCCACCAAAAGCAGCTGCGAAAAATGCTGCGTCACGCGTAGTAAAATGTCAGTAAAATGGAGTAAAACGCCCGTACAACGTTGCCATGTTGATAACAATGGGGTCGCCTTATATATTACAGATCTGAGGTCGTAACTATAAAGTAAACTTTCTCGTGTGACATTTTAGGAAGATAGTTATTTTTTGGAATTAAAATGAAAACGCAGAAAATACCTAACTTTACTACTTCACACAAGAACAAAACACAGCTGAAGGAAATGATCGTGGTCGAAGCAGTTCGATACATAAAACCTAGTTCCATCTGTTTTCTTTGCACGTAATATGATCGATAATATAATGTATGCTCGCTTAATCCATTATAAGGTAAAGTATATACGATCTTAGTTGAGACAGACAAAAAAACTAAAACAAATTTGATGACAGACTTGTCAAGTCCACGTGGACTATCTTCGAACATCTGTATAGGGAGCGATCAATACAATTTTAGTTATATTTGTATTGTGGTTTCAGTGTGTGATGCAGTAAATTGATCGTACCCCCAATATTTACGTTGTCTCGCCCAATATTTACGTTGTCTCGACTGACTTCGTATAAAGTATACCACAGTAGAGGGAGAAGGGGCATTCTGAATCAGATTCCACCACGCCATCTGCGCATGCGCCAACCGGGTGCAGGTTCAAAGCTGTTCATTAGTCGTTCAATGCTGTTCAATTGTACAGCTTTGAACAGCTTTTGAACAACTTTGAACGGCTAATGAAGAGCTGTGAACCTGCGCTCCCTCTACTTACCACAATAATTGTAAGTTTGTAGGATATTATTACAATGTTGCTAGTTTTTCTTTGAGCAATACGAGATCGCACCACAATTTTCACAGTTATGCGTTAATTACAAGCAATAACTAATAATAACTATCCCGATGTTGCTTGTTATTGGCAAAACGAATATTTGGTTTTCGGTCAGCAATAATAGCGTAGTAAGCACAGATGGCGCGAAGCTATTCGGTGCTATTTGGCGCTGTTGTTATACGATTCCAGCATCCTATATTGTTTAGGTAAATTATAAAATACGTTCAAATATCCTAACGAATTTATTAGTCAGAATGTAATGGCCTGTGTGGCCAAAATGAATTAAATTTGGACGTTACTCCTGTTTGAATTAATAATGCCGGCCGTGTGAATGCATCTTGTTTGACAATTGGGTAACGATATATAGCCAAATGAGTGAACGTTTAATTTTCATTATAACTAATCACAATAATTGAATTGTGCGTAAATAATATAAAATGAATAGCTGCAGCTATGTGAGCATGAGAGAGTAAATAATATGTTTAGATGACCGCAATAAGGACAACGGATCGATCAGTGTTGCCGGCGTGCGGCGTGAATAACGCATGGCGAGGCCAGAGATGGGATCATTTATTTTTGCTACAGAAATGCATGAGGTATTCACTTTAGTAATTCAGCGATATTTGGAATTTGGAATTATTTTACGTCGGTAGGATTTTTTCATTTCATATCATTAAAAAATGGTTTGTTTATATGGTGCAAAATAAAATGCTGGTATGTGACTTCTTAAATCTATCAAAAATATTTAAGATAGCTTTGCTTGTTGGGGCAGGTTGTTTGGGCTACAAAAATGCAAAACTCCCAACCACTTCCTTTGCACTATCAGGCAAAATCTCAGCGTATCTACGCTTACCTGAAAAATCCAACCAAGAAAACGAAAATATTAAACATCGTGGTGGTATAACGTCTCAGAAACGTTTAAAACCCTTCATGAAAGTAACACCTCAAAGACGTTTACAACCTTACGTGGAGGAAACGTGTCAGAGGCGTTTAAACTATTATTTTATAGGATTCTTTATTAATAACTTAGCTACGTGTTTCGATGATCTTATTTCTAAAGGAGCAAGATTTTTAGGTTGACGTAACAATGACTGGTCGCAACTGCAATAAAAAACTGGCATGCAATAGAAAAATGTCGACTGTAATGCGGCTATTATAATTTATTATCGAAACAAACTAAAACCGCCAACTGAAGTTTCTATTGGAAATTTACATGATGAATGGTTCATTCCCAGTTTCCCTGTTAATTTATATAGAATAAATTTAGACACGCTTATCACGTACGTATATTAAGTCATAATGTTCATTTAATACGTGGCACTACGTGAATTTCAAGCCGAAAGTTCTTGGGTTTTATGCGTCGATTTTAAAGGTAATATTTAAAATAACGCTTGAAAATGACAATAAATTATTGGGAGGTTATAGGACCCACTATAGCTTTTGTTAGGCTCGGACTGACTAAAAAGTTTTTTTTTAACTTGTCCCAAAATCCCTTTAAAAAAATAAAAGAGAAAATCAATTTAAACATTTCTCTAACTACTTCCTCAAATGCAAACATTTTTTACCGCGCGGATTTCCATATTTTTATCCCAGCTCTAAATTAGGCAGTTGGCACCGTTTGAACCCCTAACTTTCAAGCATAAAGTTTTCAAATGAAAAGTTTTTTGCGCGCAGAAGGCGTTCTGTGCCCTTCGCCACTACCAGAGCAAATTGAAACGTTATTGCAAACTTTTTAAATGAAGTAAAAAGGAGTTTTTGCATTGTACTCTTTCTAGTTTTCGTTGTGCCACTTGACAAGATCATATCAAAAACTCTTATATTTATTTATTAAGAGGAAATACTAGTAAGGCATTAGCCCCTATACTTTTCTTACCGATATATCGTTTCTTTATCGGTTTTAATTTGAAGAAATAGTCTTAATATGCTTAAAGTGGAGTTGAAAGTATGGAAAGGAAAAAAAAATAAAAGTCTTCCTCCACAAAATTTAATAGAACAAAAATTTGTTCAGAGGTCTAAATTAGGGTGGAGTGAAGTTATACGTGTCGAAAAAAAATTAGTTTTTCAAATCGGAATAGCTGCAAAAATATGCTCCGCTACTTAACTAAGAGTTATGCGAAAGAAGGTTTTTTTTTAATTATGTTTTGAGGTGCCCCAAGAATTTTTAAAATAAAAAAAAATCTATGATCATAAAAAAAAAAATATTAGTTTTTTAAAACGGAATAGCTGCACATACCTGCTTCACTACTTAGCTAAGTGTTATGCGAAAGATAATTTTTCTAACATTATATTTCGAGGTGCCCCAAAGGTCTCTAAAAAAAACATGATTCATATTTAGTATATTCCTTTAATAAAATAAGCAAGTTAAAAAGAAAACAAATTATTTGGCAAAAAAATAGTATACAAACTAAAACAGAAATAATAATTTAAAATAAGCATTAGTTGCATAAAAAAATTAGTGTTCAATTTTCGCGACAATTTTCTAATTTAAAAAGGCTGGGGCACCTTGAAATATAATGTTAGAAAAATTATCTTACGCATAATACTTAGTTAAGTAGTGAAGCAGGTTTTTGCAGCTATTTCGTTTTGGAAAACTAATATTTTTTTTTCCTGATCATCGATTTTTTTTTTATTTAAAAAATTCTTGGGGCACCTCCAAACATAATTTTAGATAAACCATCTTTCGCATAGCTCTTAGTTAAGTGTTGGAGTATGTTTTTGCAGCTATTCCGATATGAATAACAAATAATTTTTTTCGACACGTATAACTTCACTCCACCCTACTCTACATGTTTCGAACGTAGAAACGTTTATCATCAGGAGGCAGAAAAATGTATTGCTGATGGTCTTAGCAGAAGAGAAAATGATAAAAGGTATATATAAAACTTTAATGGAGCTTTTATGTAATTAGAAAATTGGTGTGTCGAAATAACATAATGTGAAGAAAAGCAGAAATAAGTTTAAACTAGTGTTGCCGCGAGACGAGACAAAATGGGTCTCTCGTCTCGTCGAGAGAGGGCGAGACGAGACGAGACGAGAGACGACCTTCTCTCGTCTCGTCTCGCTTCTCTCGTGATTTGAACCACATATAGTAAAAACCAAGCAAAATTTTAACGCGTTTAGGTTAGGTTCGATCATATTTGACATAAATTGTGTGCAATATATGTCAAATATGACAGAACCTAACCTAAATGCGTTAAAACTTTGCTTGGTATTTACTACAGGGTGACCCATTAATGCGACAAAGGTCAATATCTCCTGTACCACTAAGAAGATAGCGGAAAACTTTTGACGAATTTATTAAGGGTTAAGAGGTGCCTCTTATAAAATGATTTTTGTCTATACAGAGTGATCCAAAACACCAGCACGGTAAGAAATTTCCATTTCCAAGATATTGACTTTTAAAAAATGTCATTTTTGAGTTTCGACAGATCTAACAGTACGTCTTAGAGCAAAACGGCTCACATCTTCCATTTTTATTATCTTCCCAAAAAAACCACCTTCCGGTTAAACCGGCAGAACTATATGTCCTGCTTTCGAGTTACATCCGGTTTAGCAGGAAGTTTGATTGATTTGGGAAGATAGTGAAAATGGAAAATATAGACATATGCGCCGTTTTGCTCTAAGCTGTACTGTTAGAAAGCTATAGGCTATCGAAACTCAAAAATATAATTTTTCAAAAGTCAATATCTTGGAAACAATTAACTATAGACTAATAATGCATTTAATAAAAGTAATTATAAATTTATGTAGAATCAGCATCCTGTCTATTATGAGATTTTTAAAATCTTCTTAAATTCCTCTTATCAAAAATATAATGTCCATATTTGGACCGACGGTTTTCGAGTTATTTGACTGCAAATAATTTTATCCAGCGACTATTTAACTAGAGTGTTTTACACTGGCAAAATGTCATAGCAACGGCCGGTCTTCTACTGGCAAAATTACTACCTGCACCTACCTGGACAAAATTCACATGTGATTTTTGCCGCGGCAAAATTTTAATTTTTGATTGAAAGAAGTTTTGTTACCATGGTTCTGTTAATTATTTAAAATGTCATTGTATTATTTCTTGTTAACAAACGTCAAATTATTTTAGTTCAAAAATGAGTGTTTCTGAAGAAAAAAACAGATTTGGAATACAATCCATTACAGAAATTAAAAAGGCAGTGTCGGAGAATATACCTCCAAATACGCGTATCTCCAAAACTTCCATTTGGCGACAGTTTTCGCAGTTCTTATTGATAAGCATACTCCAGCCGAAGAATTAGCAAAAATTATGGAAGATTATGCTTACAACATGAAAAAACTAAATGGAGAGGACTACAAAGAGTCAAGTATCAAAAGCATATGGAATACCACGGCGCAGATGCTACAAGAAAAGTATTATCAAGAATTTAATATAAAAATAGACCCATTTACCGACATTCTTTTTAAATCAGCCCGTTTGGCAAAGGACTTAAAACGAAAACAACTTCAAGGTAACCAAGAAAAAAGAAAAACAAGTTCGAAAGCCCTTACAACACAAGAATTATTGGAAATGATAAAAATTCATGACGAAGACACCCCAGACGGCCTACAGAAAAAAATATTTCACTTATTTTCTTTTGAACTTGCGTGGCGAGGCAACGAAGCAGTGAACTGCAAAGTACATTATTTCCACCAAGAATTAGACCTAAATGAAGAATTTACGGGACGTATCGAATACAATCCCATATTTTCAAAGACTACACAAGGAGGTGCAAAAGCCTTGGCCAGTAGCAAATGGTTGGTAAAAAACAACACTAACAAAGATCTTTGTCCTATTCGTCTATTTTTAAAATTATTTGAAAAAAGAAATACCAATCCAGAAATTACAAGTGACAGGCTCTTTTTGACAGTTCATCCAAATTGGAAAAAAGGAATTTGGTACAAAAACATGCCTATTGGAATAAACAGCATGTCGAAATGGACCAAAATCTCAGCAGAAAAAATCGGCGTAAATACCAAAAAATTTAAAGTAACAAACCATTCACATCGCTCTTCCACTATTTCTGCCCTTGCAAAAAATGGCGTTGGTGAGCAAGAAATTATCAAATTAACAGGACATTCCCACGCCAATTCTTTGAAGCCTTATTTGCAGTTAGACTCTGAACATCATTTAAAATTAATTGCAAACTTAAGAGAAAAAGCACCAGATCAAGTAATATCATCAAATCAAAATCAATCAAATAATGCACAAACGTTTAATTATCACAACTGTAACTTTTACATCAATAAATAAGTAATTTTTTTGTTTTATTCTTAAATAAAAGTTTTCTAATTTTATTGTTCTTTGTCTTTTTTCTAGTTAAATAGTCATGTCGAATACCACTCGAGAAAAAATTGTGTAAGCAAAATTGTTCTCAAGGATTTATTTAAGTTTGTTGCTTTTAAGCAATTTCGCTCATGACATTTTCGACAAAATCACTCGCCTGACGGCTCGTGATTTTGTCAAAAATGTCATTCGCGAAATTGCCAAGCAACAAACTTTCATACCTTTCGAAAATTTTGCCGACAAAATTTTATCTCATGTGATATTATATATGATAAAACGTCATAATAATATGTTATTCTGAATGACCAGGTACGGCTATATAGATGAAACTATTTGCTCGAACTCGAAAACCGCTGGTCCAAATATAGACATTATGTATATTTTTGCAAAGAGGAATTTAAGAAGATTTAAAAAAGCTCAAAAATTTAACGTTTTTTGCTCGAGAGAGATCGAGAGAGACAAGAATTTCTCGATGAGAGAGGGCACTTCTCTCGTCTCGTCTTGGAGCTTTATTCGAGAGAAAATATCTCTCTCGTCTCGTCGAGAGAGGGCCAGACGAGACGACAGACGAGAATCTCTCGTCTCGGCGGCAACACTAGTTAAAACCTACTGAGCACCGGCGTATACAAGGGGGGGGGGGGGGTAATGGGGGTAATTACCCCCCCCCCCCAAGATTACTTAAGCGTTGTTTAATTTGTGTCCTTACTCCTTAAAGCTGCTATTATCTAGTATCCTAGCCAGGCACGTAGCTAGGGGGGAGGGTACAGGGGGACTGAACCCCCTCCGAAACTCGAGCTCTGATTTCGGCAACATAGGCAATACATTAAACATTTCCTACACTATTACATTTTCTTCACCTCAATTATTACCAGGTTTGTTTTTGAGATTTTCTTGAGGATTTTGTGTTGTGTTTTTTATTTTTCCCACTTGAAAACCAAGCACCATGATTCAAAAAAGGGCGTGGCACCCAAAAATTTTTCGCCTGCGGCACTTTTTTTGCGCCTTTGGCGCCATACCGATAGCCCCCCCCCCCCCCCGAAAGAAATCCTGGCTACGTGCCTGATCCTAGCCGATCGATTACCCCCCCCCCAGACGCATGAGCTGGATACGCCGGTGCTACTGAGTATGTGAAAAAGTCAGTTAAAAGGGTTTTTTTATACATAAGTATGTCTGTAAGACATTGTAAAACATAAAAATTGTTATGTATAGAAATTATAGGTATTAAGAAAGTAAGTATCATGTATTCAAAATGAAAAGATCCTTTCAAAACGGGAGGTTTGGGGTACTATATCGTTTTTATTCAGTTTTAAGTTAAAGTAAATTAATTGATAAATTCATAAAAGCAAAAAACGATATGGCGAATGCATCTCTAGAGTTTGTTTCTAGGATCTCGCATTATTCCTGTTGGCGTGGGGTCTGTTTTACAGGTTCGCTAAAAGGACAGGATAACGGACAAGTAGTATCCACAAAGATTTACGGTGGCTAAATTAATTTTCCAACAGAAATATAAATATAAAATGCTTTATCAAAATCGGGCAAAAATCAAAACTTTGTAAACAAAATTGCGTATGATGCAAATTTTTTCAGGGATTATCGAGTCACCTTCGATATCACACATTCGAGAGGAAAAATGTTTTCCTTTTAGCTTTTTAATGGCGTCAATAAAAGCCCCCCATTAATCGCATTCTTATTTTTACAATAAAATCCTTTATTTGTCCGTAACTCGCCCCAATCACACATTATCTACATCTGCTGCGGTCATTTCAATAAATCTGCTCAACTTTTTTTGCTGCCGCTCAGATTTATCCCTACCGTTCCAGGCCCCAAAGTAACTGACGTCTGCGTCCCGTCCGTCGCAATTTTGCACGTTGCCAAGTTACCATTAAAATACCACGATTTCGTATATTTATGTTTTCTTGTTAAGGTGGGAGTATCAACATGCTTGCCAACCTATAACCTATTTCGCGTAGATTTATTTATGTTTTCTAGCTTTTATACAAAATTTAAAGAAAATCAGTATCGACTTGATATTCTACTGGTAATAATTGACATATTTAATAAATATCAAGGAATTTCGTAACTTATTTTAGGAGGATTGATTGTATAGCGAAAAATATCGGGTAAGATTTGTTTTAACATTATTATGTCATTGTCACTCATTGTTCTTTCACTATACAGTTCTCCCAAAATTAGCAATAAAATAAATTGATATTTTTGTAATATATCAGATATTACCTAAGTAATGTGCCGACGATACTGATTTTATTTAAATGTTAGTTTAAAAAATAATAAACTTGAAAAAACAAAGCGAAATAGGTTATAGGTTGGCAATAAATTGAACGGTGTTGAGAATTCAACCTTAATCTTTAGTTCATCCTTCCTGACAATTATTTATACCACCATAACATAATTTTTTAGTAGATTTAAAAAAAAAGTGTTTGATAAACCCAAACCTGGACCACTAGGTAGCAATCTATAAGTAAACGGCACGAATTCTCTCGTTTTAAAACAGATGACAGCAGAAATTTGTTATCGATCAGCTGATATTGGGACATAATAATATCCCTAGATTAGTAGTGGTCCGTAATGAGCCCAAACACCGAGTTATGAATTGCGTTTTTGTCCTTTTTGTTACATTTAATTACGTTTTCAAAATATTTAGTGGTTATGGTGCCTTTTATTGAATTTTAATTACTTTTTTGTGGCCGGTAAGTACATACAATTATTATTCATTTGACCAAAAATTTACAGGTTAAAATTTTTTAATTCTTTTTCATTAGGGATCATGATAAATATTGTGTGCCTTGCACGTTAGTTGATTTTATCGATAATAAGTTTTATTTCATCTGAACGCCGTTTTTGTCGAAAAGTTAGTTTGTGAAATTTTTGTTCTTAAAATGTTTGTTCGTAAATGTTAGGTTTCTAATGTATAATTTTTGCATTTTGCATTATGTAGGCATCCCTTTCTGTTTCCAGAAAAGTAAATAAAAATTATTTCTCTGACTTAGGTAGGTAGGGGAGAGTTGGACAAAACCGGGTACCGCCTAGTTCTGCCAAATGTCTGTTGCCATCTGCACGTAGAGGACAGTGCCCTAATATCGCACGGTTCCCTAATACCGAACAGTGGGATTTTTTAAAAACTAAATCATTTTATAGGTAGAAATCTATATTGCGACTAAGGAAAGTCCTCACCGAAGGCCATGCATTAGGTTCAGTGCCAATAAAACCTAATAGATGGCGGCAGTGTGTTGTTTGTTATGCAAGCCGATTGTGAGTTTATATTTTACTCTAATAATAAGTGTTTTTTTTTGCAAAACAGGTAAGTAAAATGTGTTAACCCCTATATATTATGGTTAATTAGGTATGTTTTGCTTATTATAATAATACAAATGTGGCGAAAACTAATTGTGCCTATTTTTTTTTGTTAACTTAACCTCATATGGGCTAGGTGCCCCAATATCGCACGGGTAAAGATTTCCCAATATCGCACTGTGCGATATTTGGAACCTTAAATATACAATTTAGTTTATTGTTCCTAATTTGTTCCAGATAAAATTGCATCAAAAAATGGGATAAACAGTCAATGCTGGCAGCAGTTAACGTCGTAAGAAGTATGGAATTGCAATTTCTGCTTATCAGGATAAAGTTGCCTAATGTCGTTTTCCTTATGGATGCCTAAATATCGCATATGCGATATTAGGCTACCATATTAGTTTTAGTCAAAAATGTTTTATATTGTTATTTTTTTAGTTTATAAAAAACTATTTGAAAAATATATTTTTTTTTAGTTATATATTGCTTTAGTAATAACAATATTATTAATACCCTAATTTGGTAATATCAAACTATTTTTTTTATGTTAGATATCAGCTTCAGAAAAAAAGTGTGCGATATTAGGGCACTCTCCTCTACCTTACATAAGTGGAATTATTATTATATATTAATATTATTATTGTTTGTGTGGCAATAAAATAAAGTTTTTAAGACTAAGTTAGCCTACATACAAGTATAGAAATGTGACCGCGCTTATCAATAAATTGCATTTTTACGAAGAAATTCTATAAACACCATTTTTGGGTCTTCGCACCTTACGTAACTCATATATGGGGATTTCCTTGACAGTAAATGTAATATCTGACTGAATTCAATTAGTTTATGTTGAACTGTAGGTATGGTATTTTACCTATAGGTATAATCTGAACAAATAAAACAAAAAAAAAAATCTGAGAGTCCTATTTAAAGTTGCGTTTCAGTTAATTTACTATTTTCAAGGTTTGTATAATTATTATTATATAATATAGTTTTTAAATCTATTTTAAAAATGTAACTTTAAACCATATAAAAACTCATGTTTGTTATTACCTACCTAAAACTATAATATTTATAAAACAAAACTTTCAAAAGAAATTATTATTATTTGGAAATATTAAAGCGTTAAAACCGATTAGACTATTGCATCAATTGTTTTAGAAGGTATCACATGTATAATTTTCAAGTATGGTCCTAGAGTTCATGCGAACTTATAAAAATTTAATAGGCCAGAATTGTCAGAGTGTCACGTGACTTGGAATCCATCTTGCAACTTGCAAGAGGAATTAAAATTTTTACTATATAATTTCGGATCTAATCCGTTTTAGATCCCGGACTACTGATAGCAGCTGAGCTGACAACGTGGCATCACTAGTAGTATTGCAGCTAATTTGTGACAACCGTGTCCCAGACGATAATCCCAAAGTAAAGATAAAGTGTTGGCCATTCCAAGTCCTTTATTGGACAAATCCCCTGATATTATTTTGCTAGGTTTAATAGTTCCGGTAATTAGTGGATATTTGTCATGTACCAGACAGACACAAGTGTTTTGTAAAGGACGTTTTTCTAGAGAAAATAAATGAGTACGAAAGTACATTATTAATTAACAAATTGGGAG